>CM039604.1:45777743-45998673 GCA_022457205.1 Saccharum spontaneum
ATGCCAACCTTGCTATGTCGGAGGAGAGGCATGTCATATAAGAATGTGGGGGTGCACTCATTTCAAGTTGGAGAAGTCAAGTATGTTCAATTCATTCTTCAACTTGTAAAATCTTTTCTCATCAAGTGGTTTTGTGAATATGTCGGCTAGTTGATCTTCGGTGCCAATGCTCTCAATGCTAATATCACCCTTTTGTTGATGGTCTCTTATGAAGTGATGCCTTATGTCAATGCCTTATGTCAATGTGCTTCGTTCTTGAATGTTGAACTGGATTTTATGTCATCTTGATTGCACTTTCATTGTCACAAAACAACGGAACATTCTTGAATTTGATTCCAAAGTCATTCAAAGTGGCCTTCATCCAAAGCAATTGTGCACAACAACTACCGGCACTAACGTATTCGGCCTCGACGGTAGATAGTGCAACACTATTTTGTTTCTTTGATGACCATGAAACAAGAGACCTTCCAAGCAATTGACAAGTGCCACTTGTGCTCATTCTATCAATCTTGCATCCACCATAGTCGGAGTCCGAATATCCAATCAACTCAAAGTTTGACCCCTTGGGATACCATAGTCCAACATTATGAGTGCCCTTAAGATATCTCAATATCCTCTTGGTTGCTTTCAAGTGACTTTCTTTAGGTGAAGCTTGATATCTTGCACATTTGCACACACTAAACATCACATCCGGCCTAGAAGCGGTGACATATAGCAAACTTCCAATCATAGACCGATATTGCTTTTGATCTACCATGTTGCCACTAGCATCAACACCCAATTGATCATTTGTGCCCATTGGTGTACTCATTGGCTTAGCATCTTGCAATCCAAACTTTTTGATCATGTCCTTGATGTACTTGCCTTGACTTACAAAAGTGTCATTCTTCATTTGCTTAATTTGAAGTCCAAGAAAGTAACTAAGCTCTCCAATCATAGACATCTCAAACTCTTTTGCCATCATATTTCTAAATTCTTCACAAAAATCTTGATTGGTTGATCCAAAAATAATGTCATCCACATAGATTTGCAACACAAACAAGTTATTTCCAAGCTTCTTGGTGAAGAGAATGGTGTCAACCTTTCCCATCTTGAACCCTTTAGAGAGAAGAAAGTCCCTCAACCTCTCATACCATGCTCTAGGTGCTTGCTTCAAACCATACAATGCCTTCTTGAGCTTGTAAACATGGTCGGGCTTCTTATCATCTTCAAAACCGGGAGGTTGCTCAACACAAACTTCTTCATTGATGTAGCCATTGAGAAATGCACTTTTGACATCTATTTGATAGAGCTTGATGTTGTGTGCACAAGCATATGCTAATAAGATTCTAATAGCCTCCAATCTTGCAACCGGTGCATATGTCTCTCCAAAATCAAGACCCTCAACTTGAGTGTATCCTTGCGCTACTAATCTTGCTTTGTTCCTTACAACCATGCCATCTTGATCTTGCTTGTTTCTAAAGACCCACTTAGTACCAATCACATTGTAGTTCTTCGGCCTTTCAACAAGTTCCCAAACTTGATTTCTAGTGAAGTTGTTTAGTTCTTCATGCATGGGATTTACCCAATCGGAATCCTTCAATGCATCTTCTATCTTCTTTGGTTCTTCAAGTGACACAAATGAGTAGTGCTCACAAAAGGATGCTAGCCTTGATCTAGTTTGAACACCACTTTGAATTCCACCAATGATTTGGTCCAATGGATGATCTCTTGCAATACTAGTAGGTTGGAGTATTGGGAGTTGATTGCTTCCACTTGTTTGACCTTGATCTTGAGCTTCATCATGAGTACCACTAGAGCTAGCTTGATTTGTATCAATTTACACACTTTGGTTGATCACATGAATATCATCATCATCAACTTGCCTTGGCCTAACATCACCAATGTCCATGTTCTTCATTGCATTTGACAATTGATCTCCTCTCACATCATCAAGGTTTTGATCTTCATTTTGAGATCCTTGGGTTTCATCAAACTCAACATCATGAACTTCTTCCAAGGTGCCATTTGTGAGATTCCAAACTCTATATGCTTTGCTTGTGGTAGAATAGCCAAGTAAGAACCCTTCATCACATTTCTTTTCAAACTTGCTCAATCTAGTTCCTTTCTTGAGAATATAGCATTTGCAACCAAATACTCTAAAGTATGCAATGTTGGGCTTTCTTCCATTCAATAGCTCATATGGTGTCTTCCCAAGCTTCCCATGGCAATAGAGACGGTTGCTACAATAGCAAGCCGTGTTGATGGCTTCACTCCAAAATGAATGACTCACATTGTATTCACTGAGCATTGATCTAGCCATGTCAATCAAAGTTCTATTCTTCCTTTCAACTACACCATTTGATTGAGGAGTGTATGTTGGTGAGAATTGATGTCCAATACCGAGATCATCACATAAATCTTCAATTCTTGTGTTCTTGAACTCACTACCATTGTCACTTCTAATCTTCTTGATGGTAGTCTCAAACTCATTTTGCACTCTCTTGACAAAAGATTTGAATAGATCATGTACATCACTCTTGTCATAAAGAAAGAACACCCAAGTGTATCTAGTGTAGTCATCAACAATCACAAAACCATACTTGTTGCCACCAATGCTAGTGTATGTTGTTGGCCCAAACAAGTCCATGTGCAATAGCTCAAATGCCTTTGATGTGCTCATTTCACTCTTACTAGGATGTGTATTTCCAACTTGTTTGCCGGCTTGACAAGCACTACAAGGTTTATCCTTCTCAAAAGTCACATCTTTCAAGCCTCTAACTAAGTCATGCCTCAAAAGTTTGTTCAATTGTTTCATTCCAACATGACCAAGCCTTCTATGCCATAACCAACCCATACTAGATTTGCTAAGCAAGCATGATGTCAATTGTGTCTCACTATCATTGAAGTCAACCAAGTATAAGCTACCATGTCTAAATCCTTTGAATATCAAATTTGATCCATCGACACTTATGACTTCAACATCATCACTACCAAATATGCACTTAAAGCCAAGATCACAAAGTTGTGCCACCGACAAAAGATTGAAATCCAAGCTCTCAACTAGCAACACATTGGATATGCTCATGTCATTTGAGATAGCAATTTTACCGAGCCCCTTGACCTTGCCTTTCTTGTTATTGCCGAAAGTGATAGCATCAAAACCACCATTTTGACTTGTATCAATTGATTTGAACATACAAGAATCCCTAGTCATATGTTGAGTGCACCCACTATCAAACACCCAATGCCTTCCTCCAGCTTTGTAATTGACCTATAAGATAAGATCAATTCTTTTTAGGTACCCAAACTTGTTTGGGTCCTCCAAGGTTAGTGACCAAGCTCTTTGGTACCCAAATGGCTTTCTTCTTTGAGCCCATCCATGGTGCACCAATGAACTTAGCATGAACACCATTTGTACCCTTGGTAAGTATATAGAAAGAATCAAACTTAATTGAGGATACATTAGCATCGGATTTCTTGTTCATGCAATGTTGCTCTATGTGACCAACTTGCTTGCAACTTTTGCAATAGCTACCATTGTTCTTCACAAAATGAGTCTTGTGAGGAGCAAAAGTGGCCTTGCCTTTCTTGGGGTTATAGCCCAATCCCTCTTTGTAGAGAGAAGCTCTTTGGCTACCCAAGCACATAAGCAAGCGGTCCTCACCACCATAAGCCTTGGCTAAGGTGTGATTGAGCTCTTTTACCTCCTTCTTGAGATTTTCATTCTCAACTATTAGTGTGGAGTCACAAGTGAAACCGTCACTACTAGATGAGGATGATGTAGATGCGCTACATGAAGGGTTAGTGGGAGCAACAACAATAGGCTTATGACAAGATTCATCAATTATATCACATGATATGCCTATGTTGTAAGTTTTAGCTTTCTCAACATTAGTTGGCATGTTTTCACATTTTTCAACTAGAGAGGAATGAGCTTCTTCAAGCTTAGTGTGAGACTTTTGAAGCTCCTTATGGTCTACCTTTAGACTCTCATAAGATGCCCTAAGCTCATCAAGTTCTTGCATAAGGTTTTTCTTTTCCTTAAGCAAGCCCTTGCACTCCTTTCTAGATTCTTTAAAATGTTGAGTGCAATCTTCTAGCATAGTGATTAGTTCATCTTTAGTGAATTCTTCTTCATCACTATCACTATCACTATCATGATCACTCTCATCATCGGATGATACCTTAGCGGCCTTAGCCATGAAGCACGATGGAGTGTCGAAGAGGGAGACCTTCTCTTGAATAGCAATGCTAGCATGTCCCTTCTTCTTGCTCTTGTTGTCATCCTCATCATCACTTGAGGAATCATCACTATCCCATGTAGCAACATGAGAATCATTCTTCTTCTTATGAGAGCTCTCCTTCTTTTCTTGTTTCTTCTTTTGCTTCTTCCTTTCCTTCTTGATAGCATCTTCATCATCACTATCATAAGGACACTTTGCAATGAGATGGTCCTTGCTATGGCATCTAAAGCATCTCATGGTATGCTCATTCTTCTTGGATGAGTTCTTTCTTCTTCTTGCACGAAAGCCCTTCTTCTTCATGAATTTGCCAAATTGCTTGACAAAGAGAGCCATCTTCTCATCAATGTCATCACTATCACAAGAGCTTGAGTCTTCATCACTTGATGATTCAATCTTGGATTTGCCCTTGGATGTGGTGGCTTTGAATGCCACACTCCTCTTCTTCTCATCATCCTTCTTCTCATTTTCCTTCTTCTTCTTCTTGACCAACTCATCCTTCTCATCATCTTCTCTATATGAATCATCGGTCATTACTTCTTGAAATATTTATTGAGGTGTTGAATCCTTCAATGTAGTCCTCACTAGCACGGTGATCAATGTATCAAACCTCTTGGGCAAGCTTCTCAAGAACTTCATAGAGAATTGGTTGTCCTTGACTTCCTCACCAAGTGCCTTGAGCTCATTTACAATCACTTGCAACCTATGAAACATCTCCGGCACACTCTCATCTTCTTGCATTTTGAAGCTAGAGAACTTTTCTTGCAAGATATATGCTTTGGCGGTCTTTGTGCCTTCGGTGCCCTCAAATGTTTCTTCTAGCTTGGCCCAAGCATCATGTGCAACTTCTATGTTCTTCACTTGCTCAAATGTCTTGTCATCTAGTGCCTCATGAAGAGCACTAATGGCAATGTCATTGCATTGGAGCTTCTTTTCTTCCACCGGTGTAGGTGCTTCCGGATTAGCAACCTCAAATTTTGTTTCGGTGACCTTCCACACTTCTCTATTGATTGACTTGAGGTGTGCGGTCATCTTAACCTTCCAATATGTATAATTTGTGCCATCAAAGTGAGGTGCCTTCTTGGTGTTGTTGATGTGCAAACTCAATTGAGCCATTTCTTCACCGGAGGTTGTTAAGCCTTAATCAAACGGTGCCTCGGCTCCGATACTACTTGTAAGGTCCAAATGGCTAGAGGGGGGGTGAATAGCCTATTTAAAATTCTACAAGCTTCACTAAACAACCACGTTAGCATAAAAGATGGCTAAGCTAATTCTAGCACTAGCTCAACTATACTACGCAAGCCACCTATACAATTCTAGTGAAGCAAGGCTATGATCTCTAATACACTCCAACAAGACTAAGTCACTAAGCTACTTACTCCTATGTGATAAAAGCTACACTAAGCAAACTACACTAGGAATAGTATAAGAAAGTAAAGAGCAAGTGACTTGATTCTTATACCAACGATGTAGAGAAGTAATGCACTCGAAGAATCAATCACAAGAGAAATCCTCGGCAAAGAGATGACACAAGATTTTTACCGAGGTTCACTTGCTTCCTGGTAAGCTACTCCTCGTTGTGGCGATGCACCCACTTGTCGGTTCGCGAGCTAATCGACTATCAAGAGTCGAGCCCTCGGCGGGCGCCGCACAACCGCACACAAGATGGGGATCCTCCAAGCCACGAGCTTCACTAGAGTATCCAATTTGCGAACTCCCGCGGGGAAGGATCAAGAACCCCTTAGAACACTTGGTGAGGGCTCCAACAATCTCCAATTGCGAGCTCAATCACCTCCGCTGCTCCAAGCCGTGTACCGTGTCGGGAAACACGGAAGAGTAACAAGAAATCCGCAGCAACTCGAAGATCAAGTGCCTCTAGAATGCAACTCTCAAGCAATGCACTTGAATCTCACTCAATCTCACTCAAGATGTGCAACCAAGCAAAGAGATGAGTGGAGGGGTTGTTCTCTAGCTCAAAGTATGTCTCTAGGTCTCAAAATGTGCAAGAGTTCCCCTCAAACCCCGGACATCCTCTATTTATAACGAAGGGGTACGCAGCTAGCCGTTACGGACGACGCAGCGAAAATCACGCTGACCGGACGCTCCGGTCAGGGTGACCGGACGCGTCCGGTCACTACGCGACAAACGGAAACAGTGCGCGTCAGAACTAGTCGTTGCCCTGACCGGACGCGCTCAACTGAGTGACCGGACGTGACAGTGCCAGTGTCCGGTCGCGTTCCAGTAAGCTCCAGCTGCGACCGGACGCGTCCGATCGCACGTGACCGGACGCGCCCCGCGTCCGATCGGAACTACGCTGCGCTCGGCCTCTCTAGACGCTTGACCGGACGCTCCGGTACCGTGAGGGACCGGACGCGCCGGTCGCGCGCTTTTCGTTTACGCCTAGTTGAACTGACCGGACGCGCCGGTCAGGCCAGACCAGCGTCCGGTCACAAACCCTAGCGCTCGCGCCGCGTTGAACTGACCGGACGCGTCCGGTCACACCGTGACCGCGTCCGGTCAACGCAGTGACCTCCGTTCGCCTCCGTTTCTTTTCCGACTTACGGCGCAGTAGAAAATAGGCGTTTCACTTCTCCAAAAAACGCCGAATCCCACCTCGCAAGCTCGGCGGGAGGGAGAGAGGAACCCAAACCCCTCTCTACCGCTTAAACTCCACCGCCTTCGCAAATGTGCTAACACCACCAAGTGTACACCATCAATGTGCATGTGTGTTAGCATTTCACAAACATTTTTCAAGGCGTTATGTTAGCTCTCAACTAGATCCTAATGCATATGCTCAAGACATTGATCTAGTGGCACTTGATTCCCGAGCTAACCATGATTGCCCCTCTTGATAGTCGGCTATGTATCCTAAACCCGGTCAATCACTTCTCTACTCATCTTAGACCGGCAAAAGGAAAACCCTATGGTTATACCTTTGCATTGCGCTCTTAGATCCTTCTCCTCTACTTGATCATCATGTCCATCATATTATGTGCGTCTCCACCATGATCTTGCTCATCATTTCATACACCAAATCATGTGGTCTTGTGGCCATCTCTCCATGCCATTTCCACCTCCATCACATGTTGCTTATGCCTAGCTTAATCACACTTGACACAATAGCATTAGCAACTTGGTGTCATTAATTACCAAAACCAAACTTGGGCTTTCAACGGGTCATGAGAGCATACGAATATGAATATGGTAATATTAAGCTGAGACCGGTCGGTGGACTTGCATCGGGTAAGGAGTCCCCATGTAGTGTCTTCGACTGAGTCAGTTAAGGACCGTACCGTTGTAGGCCCGTCTGTGTTTTGAGACTTTGCAACTGATCACATGCTCCGGTAAGCCTAAGACCTCGGTAATGCCAACATGTGAACGGCTAACCGCGCACTGGGAGTGGAAAGATGGCGAGAGTAGTGTGTACCCTCGTAGCCAATGGCTGGATTGGCGGTGTACTGTACTCTCGGGTGGCGCTGGACCCGGTCATACGTTGGAGGATCCGAGTGAAGGTTGATATATGTCGGTTAGAGTCCTACATATGTCGTGTGGTTAGAGATCCCCGGCTGGGTATAATCGGTTCGAATCGTCGTTGCTCCTCGGTTATGGAGACTCGATCACCTGACCTACATCGTAGTTAACAATGGAACACGGTGATTATGGAAATGAGATGGAAAAGAGATGGATATGAAATGTGATGCTTGATACCATGATTGAGATAGAATAGGTGCAAATCTATCTATGATAAGCTTCATTAAAATTGATGCTAAAACTTGACTAAAACACTGAAAGTAAGGATCCACTTGTAGTAAGCTTTTCTACAAAACTCCTCTTTTCTAGCTCTACTACTTCCCTTAAAGCCAGCATATCTTTGGAGTCTTTTCTTTTCGTCGGGTAAGTCTTGCGGAGTACAATTGAATACTCAGGGTTTGTTCACCCCTGTTGCAGGTGCTGACTGGTGTTGCTAGTCAGGTCATATCGGTGGGTTCGATATGATCTGGTTATCTTCTCCTAACTTAGGTGCTCTACCTAAATTGTCTTCTGTAGTTCTACTCGACTTCCGCCATTTAAGTAAAGTTTGTAAAAAGTTAACTTAATCATGATTTGTAAATTTATTGTTATTCTTCCGCACTCTGATGTAAAGTTTTGTAACAAATGTTGTAATGTTGTAGTTACTCCTTTGTTGATCCTGTGTGAGTTGTCAAATGTGGATGATTCAGGTTTCCCAAGGACACCCGACAGACTTCTTAAGTACTGTGGTACACATATATGATGGTTAGAGGTCTTTTAAGACGATAACAAGTACATATGGGCCATATTATTTAGGAGGTTCTGCCACACTGCGTCTCCACCTAGGCGTCGGGCCCACCGAAAGGGGATGACCGGAGCCCGGTCCGGCGAGAGAAACACCTCGGGATCGCCGCACCGGAGCCGCACCGGAGCTGAGGAAGGGGGTCGCAAGTGCTGCTCTGGCGGACCGCAGGGCCACGCCGCCGGCGAGGGGAGGAGAGGGCGATCGGAGCTCGTCCGCGCGAAGGGAAGACGAAGCAGGCGTCGAGGACTCGAGGCTGGGCCGGCGCGAGGAGTCTTGGGGCTGTCGCCATCGTAGCTGGGGTGCTGGATCCGCCACCGTCGCAGCTGGGAGTGGCGGATCTACCGCCGTCGTGGCCGGGAGGGGTGAGGCCGCCGAGTGGAGGGAGAGAGCGCCGCCAGCCCCGTGCCTTGTGCTCGAGGTCTGCCCCGTGGGTGGCGATGGCGAGGCAGACGCGGCGAGGAGAAGAGCAGCGCGAGCGCGTCGAGCCACCGGAGAAGAGCAGCACGAGCGCGTCGAGCCGCTGGGGGAGGAGATTTGCGTTCTCCTGATTGCATTCGCCGTTGGACAAGGATAAGTTTTGGGTGGGCACCCTTTCCATGTGCATGACCCAAACTGAGGAAAAGGTGTCGTGTATGGGTCTTCATTGTTGGAGATAGTCTTAGGACCGCCACCTTAGATGTGGCCCTTGTTAAGTTCCCAAATTCCACCCCCAAATTCCACTATGCAAAAAGAAGATTCCCATCACATCAAAATGTCGGCACATGCATGGAGTACTAAATGTAGATGAAATTAAAAACTAATTGCACAGTTTTGTTGTACTTTGCGAGACGAACATTTTGAGCCTAATTAGTCAAAGTTTGGACAATTTTTACCAAATACAAACGAATTGGAACAGTGCGCATTTAATGCACACTGTTCCAACTCGGGACGGCCGATTCCGGAACTGAACACGGGCGTGGCAATAGTTCCATGTGTCAATGTCTTAAAAAGGTGTGGTTTCCTCACCTATCGAAATGTGTCGCTCATTGTGATGGTGTGTCCTTCGGTCATTCCTCATTAGAAAAGATCATGACGAGTGGAGGGACATGCATCCTTAGAGCATATCCACAAAATTGGCAAAACCATTAAAAAACAGTTTTGGCGAAGATGTGTAGAAACTGAAGTCCAACTGACTCCTAATCAATGTTCATCGTCTTTACGCACGGCGCAAATCACCCTATTAATTCATCGACTTTCTGTGCCTTCCTAATCAGAGATCCGGTAGCATTCCACGTCTATTTCAACTGTCCCCGTCGGTTTGTCCCCTAGCCGCCAATGCTCGTGCCTACCCTTGGGCATTGGCCTTGGCTAGCTGCACTCAAGTGAAAAAAAGTATGTCTAGCAAACAACCGAGTGTTTTAGAAGCTCATGGCACCTGATTTTTGCTCATGCATTTACACTGTCTTTTAGCTATATTTGCATTGTCTTATTACTATATTTACACTGATTTCTTTAGTGTAATTTATTGAACAGAGTGATGTAATTTGGGGACAACACAACTGTAGATCTCAAACAAATATGTGCAAAATTTTTCAAAAAAAATTACAAATTATTTCTATGAATTGTAGATATCAGAGAAAAATATGCCAAATTATACACAAATATCATCAAATTCTTCCAAATTGTTCACAACCGGAGCAGGGGTAGAGAGCAGGTGAGCAGGGGCGGATGGAGCCGCAGCCTAGGGGTGGCGGGTCTCCTGTGGGGCGGCGGAGGGGCGTGGCGGAGGGGCGGCGACCCTCGGAGGGCTGACCTAGGGCCTAGGGGGCCGTGGGGGAGGTCTGGCCTGCGCACGACGACAACGGTCCTAGGGGTGGCGTGAACGAGGCCTCGGGGCGGTGGCAGAGGGCCGACCTGGGGGGCCGCGGCCCTCAGAGGGCCGACCTGGGGCCTGGGGGCCGTGGCGGAGGTCTGGCCTGGGCACGACGACAGTGGTCCTAGGGGTGGCGTCAACGGGGCCTCGGGGGCGGTGGCAGAGGGCCGACCTAGGGGGGCTGAGCATGTACGATGGATCCGGCGGCCAGAAAAATCAGGTGTTGGGTACCGGTAAAACATTCGGTTGATATGTAGCATTGCTGAAAAAATTAGACAACGACCTTAGGCTGATAAAAAATGGTAGGCAAATAAAAAACCAACGTCGTGGCACACTGGCACTCGTTCTTTTTTTAGAATCTAGTTTTAGGAATTGCTAGTTAATGGTATTGTTTTATCCAATAGTATTCCGGAATATGAAATTTAGGATTCTTGGTGGCTTGTTTGAGAACCTCTTGGGGATGCTTTCGTTATCCATTTTGTTATAGCTTGGGTTGGCTCGTGACTTATAAGAGTCTAGGGGCTGCTTGGTTACCGGCCACCGCCTGCCACCGCCACGGAGCCCGCGCCACACTTTTGTGACGAGTGTTTCGGCTGCCACGGAACAGTGCACGGTAGAAACTGTGGCTGCCGCACCACGAGACGAGGAATCAGACAGTAGCCTTTTGTCTGTGGCCGCCTAACTTTAGCTATGGCGAGCGGCGACCGGGAAGCAAACACGCCTAATCTTGGTACTGGTACAAGGTACCTGTAGGGATATAGGAAATACCACTCCGCCAGAGGATACTACCCCTTGTTTAGTTCCCCCAATTCTCTCCCAAATTTCACTATACAAAAAGAAGATTCTCTGTCACATCAAAATGTCGGCAAATGCATAGAGTACTAAATGTTGATGAAATCAAAAACTAATTGCACAGTTTTGTTGTACTTTGCAAGACGAACATTTTAAGCCTAGTTAGTCAAAATTTGGATAATTTTTACCAAATACAAACGAAATGCTACAGGAATTCTGATACAATATTTTTCTCCCCTATTCTCTGAACTAAACGAGGCCCTAGTGTATAGGAGTAGTATTGTGTAAAAGGATAGGGCTGTGTAGCCTTTGACCAGAACATCTGAACACGAACACGTCTCTGGCTGAATCTCCGACAGACAGCGCAGAAAACAAGGAGGAGCAGGGCACCGGGGCCGGCACTCGATGACACGATTGGGGTCGCGGACGTTGGAGCGATAGATCCTTCTCCTCCAAGACACGACCACGATGGCCCCCGAGGCGCCCGAGCCCGACCGATGACGATGAAGAGGGGAGAGACGTGGCGCGCGGCGCCCAATGCTACCAATCGCCAATCGCCGTGCATGCGTGCGGCCGCGAAAGTCAGGCCCTTGCCTTTTTCTTTCCCATTGTCCGTTGAGGAGTGTGTGCGCAACAAGCAAAGCAAAGCATGCAGCGGCACCATGTGGCATGTGCATTGGCTGCAATGGTCGGGTTGGCCTGCGGGCTCTGCAGCTCTGCGCTCCGATGCTCACGCGGAGGCCGGCCGGAGGGCATATCTATCATCGTTCCTTATTGGAGTCGTTGCATTCACACGCATGCATACACTGTAGAGTAGTATTTATTTACACAGACACAGGCCGGCAGTCAGCGGAGCCCAGAGGCAGAGGCAGAGGCAGAGGCAGAGGCAGCATCTTGGTCTTTGGTCAATGGCCCTGTTTGGATACTCTAGCTCAGCTAGAGGTTAGAGTTAGTTTCTAACCCAGGACTAGCCCTGAAGTAGCTTTAGCTAAAGAGGTGTTTGGATCCAAGAGTTAGATGGATGATTAGATTGATATTAAATGTATTTTTCCAATCATTAATTAATTTTTCTATGGGCCCATCGGACTAGGTGTGGCTCAAATGCAGCTGAGGAGGAAAAATAATAATTTTTCTGTAGGTCCCATCAGAACTAGCCCTAACTAGCCCCAATAATCACTCCTTGAGAGGGATAGTTTTTTTTGGTGGGCTAGTTACAAAAAACTAACTCTAGCCCTCCTGTTTGGCTACTTTTAGGCTAGTTAAGTGTAAACTAGCTCAAACTAGCTCTAGCCCTTTGATCAAACAGGGCCAATGTGGACGCCAGTGATATCGATCGATTTCATCCGTGATCCATCTGCGACTCTGCGTCTTGCATTGGACGCCAAGAGCACTCCTACGCGGTAGACATGCCTGCAAGGCCTTGTTTAGTTCACCGATTTGGTGAGATGAACCCTGTGTCGAATTACTGTTCATATTTTGTTTTTATTTAGTAATAATTGTTCAAACATTGATTAATTAGGATCAAAATGTTCATCTCGTAAAGTACAACAAAACTGTGCAATTAGTTTTTGATTTCATCTACATTTAGTACTCTATGCATGTGCCAATATTTTGATGTGATGGGGAATCTTCTTTTTACATAGTGGAATTTAGGATGAATTTTGACAAACTAAACAAGGCCCAAGTCTAGGACCGAGTCCGTCCATGGTCGGTGGTAAAGGTTTTTAAAAATAGACATCCTATGGTTTCATACCGGCAGCAGCAGTTGCACCGCCTCGCCGGGCCAGTGCTGCCCATGACACACCATATCAACGGTGCAAGAAGATATGGTACACTGGCCCTAGTCACTTAACTTATCAGTCTGACTTATTAATTATGGTACAACGTTTTTCTCTCACAGCAAATCAACAAATAGTATTTTTTAATCTGATTTTTTAGCGAAACGAACGAGGCTCCATTGCACGTATAGGACGACCACACCCCAATATCAATATGTAGTGTACCATAATATATACGTGGTACTGTAGTCCATATATAGGAAGGAATTGCCGCGTCTCCTAGCCTGCAATACAACACGGCCTTGTTTAGATCCCAAATTTGGGATCCAAACTTTGCATAGGAAATGTCACGTCACACTGTAGCAATTTTGTTTTTATTTGGTAATAATTGTCCAAATATTGATTAATTATGCTTAAAATATTCGTCTCGCAAAGTACAATAAAACTGTGCAATTAGTTTTTGATTTTATCTACATTTAGTACTCCATATATGTGCCGACATTTTGATGTGATGGAGAATCTTCTTTTTGTATAGTGAAATTTGGAGTGGAATTTGGGATAGGGCACAGTCGCTGGGCCCTTGTTTAGATTCCCAAATTCACCCCCAAATTCCACTATGCAAAAAGAAGATTCCCCATCACATCAAAATATCGGCACATGTATGGAGTACTAAATGTAGATAAAATCAAAAACTAATTGCACAGTTTTATTGTACTTTGCGAGACAAACATTTTAAGCCTAATTAATCAAAGTTTGGACAATTATTACCAAATAAAAACAAAATGCTACAGTGATTCGGCACAGTGATTTTGTGCACCGAATCCGTGATCTAAACATGGCCTGGGGAGCGGGACGAAAGAGAATCGCAGTAATCGGTCCGACCGTACGCACGCACGCACGTAGTACGTCTCGGGTTGTTGTTTGTACGGAGATGTCCAAAGCAAGCAAACCAGGCACCGGCAATTAATTAGCCGTAAATAAGTGCGGGAAATTTGAGCAAAACATCGTTTTCGATCTGCCCGTACCGTACCTAACTAAGGAGAATTTTTATTTTTTTTTATCTTTTTTTATTTAATATTTTAATAATAATTGCACCTGAAAAAAATTTTACGGATCTAACTTTTTGATCGTGCGGTGCCACTAGCGCGACCAAATAACTATCGTTAATATGCTAAAAAAAATAATAATAAAATTTCAGCATTTATTTTCTCGAGCATCTTAACGACCTCGAATGTAAAAACTCAAAACTACAAAGTTGTAGATCTTATTGAGAGCTACAACTTTAGTATAAAAAGTATCTTAATTTAACCTCATAAGGAGGATACTATTTTTCTAATACGACGAGCGATAATACACAATTATTATGTTGCTGAAATGTTATATAATTTTTTAGTATCTTAACGTACTCAAATGGAAAAACTCAAAACTAGAAAGTTGTAGATCTCGTCGAGATCTACAATTTTCATATAAAAATCATCTTCATCCAACGCCGTATCAAAGAGTTATGATTTTTCAAAGTTTGAGCCTGGTCACGCCACCCACGGTGGCGCAACATATCGCGCCAACGGGAGTGGCGAGACAAGGTTTTTTACGTCGGAAACGTTACCTAAGGTGACGGGTGTTGTTACGCCAATGCATATATGGCACAACAGCGTTATTTGATCTCGCCAGCGGCACCGGCGCAACCAAAAGGGTTAGATCCGAAAAAAAAATTTAGGTACGATTATTATTAAAATATTAAATAAAAAAGATTAAAAATATAAAAAATTCCCCTAACTACCTACTCATCTGACGCCGCCATGATCCATGGGTTAAAGGACACCCTGTTCATTTCGCTGGTTCAGCGGAATCAGCAGCCATGCAGCAGTGTTTTTCTCTCACAATAAACCAGCAATCAGTACTTTTAGTCATAATAATCCAGCGAAACGAACAAACTCTCTAAAGGTACTCCAAGCTGGATCATCAGTCATCAGCTAAGGTTGATTGTCGCCGCACGTACGGCGACTCTGCGCGGGTACGTGACACGACAATACGACATGTCGTGCCATCGCCCTTCTACCTATCATCAATCTCGCTCCACCCATTTAACTGTACAGTATTTGCTACGCACATCTTGCGGGCTATTATCCCCTGTTCGGCTGAGCTTATCAGTACGGTTTATCAGCCGTGGAACAGTGTTTTTCTCTCACAGCAAAACAGCCACAACCGGCTTATAAGCCAAAAAAACAGCCTGCCGAACAGGGCCTATGTTCTTCATCACTGCAATAATAAGATGGCCGACTACCTTCATTATATTGTACCAGAAAGCGACAGTGCAGGTATACAGTAGTGCTTTAACGAATTGCCTGCTCTGCTTCATATAACAAATCTAGCTCATTCATACCTAATTAATCATCGCGTGTCCCTGACCCTGAGAGAGAGAAAGAGTGTCAGTGCTACTCTTAACTGTTGTTGAGTAGAGACCCAAATGATGATCACCATATATACAAAACTGCTTTTATATGATGAATGTTAATGTGTTTCCAGCATCTATGCTATTTCTTTTTTAGATAAAGGAAAAATGTCGGTTTCAGACCTCTTTAAAAGAGATATTTCTAATAGCATGATAGTACTCCATCTGGCCTGAAATATAAGGATTTACGTTTGTGCTAAGTCAAACTATATTAATTTTACCAAAATTGTAGAAAACAAGAATAATATTTACGACATCAAATTAGCATCATAATTTATGTCTTTGATATGATAGATATTAATACCCTTCTCTATAATTTGGTTAAACTTTGTATAGTTTGATTTAATATAAATTTAGATTCCTTAAATTCTAGGACAAAGGGAGTACATTCGAGAAAAAGAATTTGCAGCTTCTTTTAATCAATCAAACAATACATATACTTTTTTCATCGTGAAAGCATATATATCATTTCTAGCTTTAATTTGCTTTGCGTTTCTGTCAGATGTGTAAATTAAAGCATGATCGAGCATAATTGTAGTTATTAGGCGTCGGTACAATGCTTTATTAGGAAAACGATCGATCCATAGATGTTCAGTGGTTGCTTAGCTTACCTTGCTTGTACGATGATCAATCATGCAACAAGCCTTACAAAAAACCAAAAAAAAAAAAATCTGCAACAAGCAAGTGATGACCATCATCGATATCTCAGTGACATAATTAATCATATTAACTCGATCTGTATCCTCCTTTAGTTTGTCATCTACTACTGTCCTGTAGCAGCATGCAATATGGGGCCGGTTTAGATGCAAAATTTTTTGCAAAACGCCACTGTAGCGCTTTTCGTTGTTATTTGGCAAATATTGTCCAATCATGGTCTAATTAGGCTTAAAAGATTCGTCTCGTCCATTTCGTCTAAACTGTGTAATTAGTTTTATTTTTTATATATATTTAATGCTTCATGCATGTGTCTAAAGATTCGATGTGACGGGAAATCTGAAAAATTTTGCAAAATTTTCTGGGAACTAAACAGGGCCATGATGTGGCATGCTCTTTCTGCAGCTGGATGGAGCTGGCAGGAAGGCTTAAAGCCATTTGCAAGACACTCGAATGTATTATCTTACTCTATTACTAATCGCAGATCCTAAAGTAGTCTCCATGTTAATCCTCAAAAGCTGTGTTTGAAAAAAAAAGTTAGAAAATCATCATAAAATCAGAAACAATAATGCCATTATTAAGATAAAGACTCTTATAATTGTTCAATCTATCCTCTTCCTCTAACAATTACCCACCTCTACTATTAAAAAGCATTAAGTAACCTCCTATATCTGCTCCTGAATTACCAACATATTCCATTATGAAAGACAATCTCTCTAGAGTAAATAAAACCCAAAATTTGTATCCAAATTATCTACATATGCATGGTAATAGATCATCTTTTAGTTTTCATCTAAGTTGGTCACATCTGCCATTGCTAATTCTGGGCTTTGTTAGCATGCACGCTGTTACTGACTTCTCAATAGCCATAGGTTTTATTTGCAGTCTTTCTCAGCTGGTTTCTCAAAAGTGATGGTCTGCAACGGCCGCATCACTATCATGCGGTTTTCATGTACCCTGAAATGTTTATCTTACTAAAAAAAGATCTATAACTGAAATAAAAACATATCTATCTTGACGTCAGTACATGTTGACTCTCTGGTAAGTCAAAAGTGCGTGGCCGGCCCGCTTTACAATAGAACGAAATCAAGAAATCTGTAGTCTCAAGGAATCAATCTATCTTCATCAGCAGGTGAGGTCCGTCCATGAATCACGGGACAACACAGTTTTGTTGCGCAGACCAATATATTATAATGCCAATTAAGTACTTAGATATATAATGCATAATTGCATAGGCATACGCCGCCGCTTGCTTATATTGCTTATTTTGAACTGATGATACATGCACGGTTCTTCCACGTCCTAGCATGCGGTTTCATGCATATGCTTCTGGTTTGTTGTCTTGTCATTCATAGCAGTTAGCACTAACTGAAACTGCCTTTGTTTGTTAATATAAACTGATGATCTGACGACGAAGAAGGCACCTCCTGATCCCTTCCATCTGCCATGTATATTATTCTATATCGATCTTACGTACTCACACATGATTGTTTAGTACAAATAAATAAACTAGTTAAGGCCTGATTGATGAGACGACGAGCACTAAGAGCCCACTCTCACTAGGTAGTATTTACATATATTATCACCCACTAGCAGTGTCGTACGTCACTAGTAGCATATATTACAAGCATTGTGCATGACGCATGCCCGACAATGCAACGCAATGCACAGAAGCGACTGACTCGTAAGGTCGTGTTCACTTGCTCCCTCGATCTACCCTAAAATGTAAAAAAGTTTAATTTGTTCTAAAAGTCAAATGGTGTTAAATTGATCAAAAATATGTAAAGAATAGTATTGGCATCTACCATATATAACAAAGAGGTAAATTACATATAGAAATATATTTCATAATATACCGAATGATGCTAATTTGTTATAACAAATATTATTGTTTTTTTCAATAAATAGTCAAACTTAATATAATTTGAACTAAAACTAAAAGTCCCTTGTATTTGATTCCAAAGGAGGGGGTACTTTTTATTCACGACTGGCATTGGCCCTGGGCTGCATGTGAGCCGGCTCACCCGCTTCCGATCCGTCCCCAGATTGTTCTTCTTTTCCCAGCGCCTACATTTTATTAGTTGTTAGTTGTACGCTTTAGTTCGATCGCTAAGCTAGCTGCCTGCTTTGTCTTTTTCGTGCGTCCATCAATTAACAATATAAACTGCACTGCACTTTTCATGTACCATCAGTAATCACTTTCGTTTTATCGATTCGATCGATTCCCCTTTAATTAGTGTATGTTCAGGGCTACTTAACTAGTAACTATATTACACCCTCCATACTTCGCTTTTATATGAGCATTCAATAATTTCGTGCACTTTTGTTGTATTAGCTAAGAAGCTACTACTAACTATTAGTTCTAGGACTAAGTTTGAGGTTGCTAATAGGTACTAATATACAGGTGCCAACCACCTATTACAAACATATTAGTAGGTGGATCTAAACGGTCCTGGCTAATAATTAGCTAGCTAATAGTTGGCTACACCCTCTGTTTTAATTTATAGATTATTTTAGCTTTTTTTAATACATAACTGTCATTATATCTTTAGATATATCATATATCTCGATACATAGCAAAAACTATGTACCTAAAGAAATCAGAATGACCTATAATGCAAGTACGGATGCGCATTGGGCTTTTGCGGTATACTGTATACTCTTAGTCCTTGTTGGCTGCACCTGTATTAATCTCAATTCATATGCATTGAGGTGGATTATGATGAAAAATTAACTAATTTCTATCTCAATTCACTCTAACACGTATGAATTGAGATAAATACAAATACCAAACAAGCCCTTAAATGACTGAGACGTTGCGGATCTCAGAATTAGTGCTACCTTTTCTGGAGTAGTTGACAAGCTAAGGCAGCATTAAGCAGTTGCAGCTCAGATTCTCCCGTTTCAGGCTAGCATGTAAAAGCACTATACCATCGTGTATATACACACACATAGTGCCTTCTTTTTCTTTATATACAAACCCCTCTGTACTAAGGTCATATGATTCTTATCATGGTTTAAGAAACATGGGCATGTTTAGATCTTTTAAGAGCCTGTTCGCTTGTTCGTATCAGCCAAATCAGTCAACCTTGGAATAATATTTTTCTCTTACAATAAATCAGCTATACAAATTAGCACCGGCCATAAAACGAACCAGTGAACAAGCTCATGTTGCCTCATATTGCCAGGCAATAAAATTAAATGTGGTGTTGTTGTGGTCTTGTGGAGGTCGCTGAAGAGCTTCGTCTTGATGGAGTCCATGGGCCATCTGACGAAGAAGTCGAGCATGGCTAGCATCCGCCCATGGTGTAGGTGAGGAACTGCCCCGTTCGCTCGAGCTTATCAGTCAAATCAGCCAGCCATTCAGCAGTGTTTTTCTCTCATAATAAATTAGTGAACAATACTTTCAGACATGCCTTATCAGCCAAACGAACAGGGCGCGGGTCTCACCAATGTGAGCTGTTGGATGTCAAATACAGATGTGCATTTTTTGAGCAGTAGCACTGGCACCCGGATGTCCGGACACCCACGCCTACTGCAACGCCTATGCCAGCGCCTGCTACACGCATAGACGGGCCCATCACGCCACTCACAAGCTTCCCTCCTTCGTGCGCCCTCTACACCTGCTGTGCCGCTCCCCTTCATACACAGCACACCAGCAGCTGTAGCAGCATGCTGTGGCAAGTGACTCACATTGCAACATGCACAACACCCCGATCTACTTTTGAAGCATCCAAATGAACACAATTGCAACATATGTACAAAACAATTGAAACATTTGAACACATGTGCCTAAAACACATGAAAAAAAAACACATGAAAAACAATTGCAAATATATGCAACATCCACATAAAACACTTGCAACCTATGTATGAAACATATGCAAGATTCAGCACACTTGTAACATATGTCTGAAAAAAACAGATGAAACATTGGGAACAAACACTTGCAATATACGTGTAAAATCATTGCAACATATATATAACATCTCGGTCTACTTTTACAACATTCACATGAAACATTTAAACATACCTACGAAATATCTGAAATACTTGAAACATGCTTTGCATTATGGGGGAACCTAGGGCCGGTTGATTCTAGCCGTCGGGGTCAGAGCCGACGCTGCGCGAGCACCAGCACCACCACCATTGCTAGCAGCACTGGGCAGGCTGCGCGCGCAACTGGTGGGAGCGAGTAGCGCGATATGGGTGAGCGCGACGAGCGGGAGCGAGTGGCGTGGGATGGGCGCGCGGAAGAAGCAAGGTGGAGTGGGCATGCGGTGTCTAGACGGGAAGGCCGTGACTAGAGAAGGCCAGTGGCGAGCGGGCGACGCGGTGGATGTGCCCGTCGCCTACGGTGGAAAAGTCGCTGTGGTTTTTATATTTTTAGAGAAACCGAGTCATACCGAAAGTGGAGTGGAAAAGGCCTGCTGGCCTGATCGTTGGACAGGTTCGGAAACAAGCCGTCCCGTAGGGAACACGTCCGGAAGGACGCCCATGTGCCACATTATGGTTTATCGAGTGATTATGGAGTTTATGGAATATATGGATAGCCCAAGAAAGGCTTGCATGCCTCTGCAAAAGCCAAAAGGCCCGTATCGGCCCGTCTCAGAGCAGAAGCCCAGTAGTCGAACTAGAAAAGGAGAAGCCCAGTACTCCGACTAGAAAGGACACTGACAAGTGTCAGGAGGACATCAAGAGTAGAGTTGAGGTTCCCCTTCTTCCCCTGTCGTCTGCTTCACATTCTCAGTTTCCCACAATCCTGGTCTGGTGGAGGTGTGCTGCGCTGTCGTCCCTCTCCGACCTTCCCGATTCTTCTCCCTGCTTCTTCTTCATCAGCCCGCCGCCGTCGCCTCCCCTCCCCACCATGGTGTCGGACGCCAGCAAGAAGAAGGCCGCGCAGAAGAAGGCGGCCGCCGCAGCCAAGAGGGGAGCCAAGGTCCCGACCCCTTCCTCCTCTTCCTCCTCTGCCGTCGCTAAGTCCGTCGATGCCGTCGCCGCGCTCAAGCTCTCCGATCGCACCTGCACCGGCGTCCTCGCCTCCCACCCGCTCTCCAGAGATATCCACGTGAGCATCCCTGTTTTGCCCGATCCATCCATTTTCTTGATGATAAGGAAGTTTTTTCCCCATTTATGCAGAGAGCAAACTGCGACTTAATAGTTCATTTATGCAAAAATTAGGCTGATGAACTATTTTGTCCGGGTAGTTTTCAGTATTGTAAAAAATAAGTCACCTCTAGGAACTTAATAATTCATTTGGGCAAAAATTAGGCTGATGAACTTTTTTTGTGTGGGTAGTTTTCAGTATTGTAAAAAATAACTCACCTCTAGGTAGTCTTCTTGTCTTCTCAAGCCTTCCTTTCAGCCTATCTAAATGAAAGATTTTTATGTTTCTGATGTTCCACATGAAGTTGGATCGTCGGATTACTTATTTATCCCCACTATAAAATGGTTCAGTGTGCAACGAAATACAGGTTTCAAGTTTCGCTGCCACAGATAGCAGTATCCGTCAACCCATGCTTTTCTTACTAGAGTACCACCTATCGCTTCATTTCTTACTGATCGCCGAGTGACACCTAATATGATCTTTTGCATGTTGCAGATAGAGTCTCTTTCATTAACGTTTCATGGCCATGACCTTATTGTAGATTCTGAATTGGAGCTCAACTATGGGAGGTAGACATATAATGCCATCACTTATAGCCATTCCGTTACGGGTTACGACCGAGTGCGCTGCCCGAGCATGTAATTGACGGTTTTAATTGGTCTCAGGCGTTACGGTTTGCTCGGCCTGAATGGCTGTGGGAAATCTACTCTGCTCACAGCGATAGGCTGCAGGGAACTCCCTATACCTGAACACATGGACATATACCATCTCACCCATGAGATCGAGGCTTCAGACATGTTTGCGCTGCAAGCTGTTGTTAGTTGTGATGAAGAAAGAGTGAAGCTGGAAAAGGAAGCGGAGATTTTGGCTGCACAGGTCACCTCTTGAACTTCCTCACACAATTGTTGTCTTGCACCTTTCTCTAGTCTTGTCTATATTCTGCTGTGCTGCTCTTGCAAATTATAACTTGATGCTGGAGAATGTCCTAACATAGTAACATGAATTATGATTGCTTACATTTTTAGGATGATGGTGGTGGTGATGCTTTGGATCGTGTATATGAGCGTCTAGAAGCGATTGATGCATCAACTGCTGAAAAGCGTGCCGCTGAGATATTATATGGTTTAGGTTTTAACAAGCAAATGCAAGCTAAGAAAACTCGAGATTTTTCTGGTGGTTGGCGTATGAGGATTGCTTTGGCTAGAGCACTGTTCATGAATCCAACAATCCTTTTGCTTGATGAGCCTACGAATCATCTTGGTAAGACTCTTAAATTCCAAAATAAATGGAAACTACTGAAGTAGAAAACCAGTATCTATGTGGATATAAATGTCTTATTTTCTTGGTAGCTTTTGGATATAAATGTCTTTTGTGAACTAGAAATCTATCAAACACTAATTTTTCATGTGCACAACAATCTGCATCTTCTATGTATATCATATTCATATGTATATATGGATGGCACTGATAAACAACTTGGTTTCTAATATAAGTAGCTGAGTTCATCCAAAAGCATGATATCATGTCAATTGCTGTACCCCTTTTCCTAATGTATCACACAACATGGTGCCACTGGTACATATCCTGTTGAGCATAAATGACTTCATCCCTCAAATTTTGTTTCCTCATGGAATTTATATGTTATACCTGTACCCTGTAGAATGATTAAAAACCTGTTATTGAAGTCCAACGACCTGCACAAAGGTTTCTCAAGGCCCTGTTTTGGTGAACTTGTTGCTCCGCTGGACTAATTTCTTATGTTAATTTGCAGATCTTGAGGCATGTGTGTGGTTGGAAGAGACACTAAAGAAATTTGACCGTATACTCGTTGTCATATCGCACTCCCAGGACTTTCTGAATGGTGTGTGCACTAACATCATCCATATGCAGAACAAGAAGCTCAAGTTATATACTGGGAATTATGACCAATATGTTCAGACCCGCTCCGAGCTTGAAGAGAATCAGATGAAGCAGTTCAAGTGGGAGCAGGAGCAGATTGCATCAATGAAGGAGTACATTGCACGGTTTGGCCATGGGTCTGCAAAGCTTGCACGTCAGGCTCAGAGCAAGGAGAAAACTCTTGCAAAGATGGAGCGCGGTGGGCTCACCGAGAAGGTTGTTAGGGATAAAATACTGGTCTTCCGCTTCACAAATGTTGGCAAACTTCCACCACCCGTGCTGCAGTTTGTTGAGGTCACGTTTGGGTACACACCTGATAATCTCTTGTACAAGAAGCTTGACTTTGGTGTTGACCTAGACTCTAGGATTGCACTGGTTGGTCCCAATGGGGCAGGGAAGAGCACTCTTCTGAAGTTGATGACTGGTGAGCTGGTTCCATTGGATGGTATGGTGAGGCGGCACAATCACCTGCGCATTGCACAGTTCCATCAGCATCTGGCAGAGAAGCTGGACCTGGACATGTCAGCCCTGCAATACATGATGAAGGAATACCCTGGGAATGAAGAAGAGAGGATGAGAGCTGCAGTCGGTAAGTTTGGGCTGTCAGGGAAGGCTCAGGTGATGCCGATGAGGAACCTGTCAGACGGGCAGAGGAGCCGTGTCATCTTTGCGTGGCTGGCATACAGGCAGCCGCAGCTACTGCTGCTGGACGAGCCGACGAACCATCTTGATATCGAGACCATCGACTCCCTAGCGGAGGCGCTGAACGAGTGGGACGGCGGTCTGGTCCTGGTGAGCCATGACTTCAGGCTGATCAACCAGGTTGCTCATGAGATCTGGGTTTGTGAGAATCAGGCAGTGACTAGGTGGGAAGGCGATATCATGGATTTCAAGGAACACTTGAGGAGCAAGGCTGGTCTATCTGATTAACTAGAAGGGAAGGCCATTTTTTCCTTCTCCTTGGAGATTTACCCCTTGTATAATGTGGTATAGGCACCCAAAGTTTTATCTGTGTATCACATTCAGCAATCACCGAGTTGTTATCGAGTATCAGTAGTAGATCATCCAAACAGTGTATCAGTATCGAGCTGAGTCACACAATAAGAAGCGAAAGATTTGTAGCAATAAAGCAATATTCTCGTTTCTTTTCCAAACGCAGTGATGTGGCATTTCCGCAGAGGTTCTGTCATCTCTTGGGAAGTTAGATATCCCTACATTTCTTTATTCTATTGTAGAGTAGCTTGAACTGTTGTTATTTACAGAGGTTCCGGATGAAGCTGTGCGTGACGGCTCCATCCTGAAGTTTTTCTTCTGTTCCAAGAAGACAAGGGACGGTGGAGTGAGGGTGGCCTGTTCGTTTGATCCCAGAACCAAGTGAACTTTGAGAGGGATTTGGGAGTATTAAATCCCCTACAAGTTAAATTCTTCCTCAACCCTACCAATCCCCATTAATCCCTTTGATTTTAACAACAACCGAACAAGGCCTAATGGTTGTGTAAAATGGAAAGGATTTACTACTAATCTAACCAAACTGCCTCCCTTATTCCTTGTTACATGGAACGATAATAATACTGTTTGGGCGTCCGTTCCGTTCGGACGGACCCACCCACGAACGACTCGCACCGACTCGTCCTCATCCACTCCCGCTCCGCCTCCCTCATCCTCATCCCCACTCTGCGCCTCCGCCTCCTCGCGCCCACTCTGCCACTCGCTCCCTCATCCCCACCCTCGGCTCATTGCCGCGACGCGCTCGACGGACGCCGTGCCCGCGCCAGCTCGTCGCCTCCCCGCCCGCCCGCGCTCCCTCCCTCCCCTTTCCGCGACCTCCATTGCTACCCCGCGCTCCCCAGCGACCCGGCTCCCGCTCCCCCCACCGGAGACGAAGACGATGGCGGCGGCTCCGACGAGGTAGGTCGGTCCTTCTCTGGATCTGAGCCCTCGTCCTCCTCCTTCTCCTCCTCCTCTGGATCTAAGGGACGCGGCGGTGGCTAGGGTTCCGGCGAGCTCTGGGGTCCTATTCCCTCCTCCCTCGGGTGAGCTCGAAGGTGATGGGCCACGCCTTGAGCAGCTTGCACCTCGAACCCATCCCCTTATTGTTTGTACGTCGTTTTGCTGTTTTCTCTGTGTTGCAATAAGTTTTTTTTGGATGTTGCAACGAGTTTTTTTGATGTTGCAACTGATGATTTTCGAATGTAAAGGGATTTTTGGGTTGTTGCAACAGATGATTTTCAAATATTTCGATTTCCATGTTCCATGGTTGATTCTTGCGATGTTGCAGTACTACTGTTTGAGATGTTGTAGTATATATTTTTCGATGTTGCAGCACATAGTTTTCGATGTTGCAATACATATTTTTCGATGTTGCAGTACATGTTTTTCGATGTTGCACTACATATTTTGCGATGTTGCAATACATAATTTTTGATGTTGTAGTATATATTTTTCGATGTTGCAGCATATGTTTTTCGATGTTGCACTACATAATTTTGCGATATTGTGGTATTTATATTCCGATGTTGCACTACATAGTTTTTCCATATGTTTGCGATGTTATACTTGAAGTGTTTTGTGCTCCTAGGACATGGGGCGCGGTGGGGGAACGGGGTACGTTGGGAAACGAGGACAAGGGCGCAGTGGGGAATGGAGGACAGGGCGCGGTGGACGCAATTCCATTTCGTTCTATTCCAAACCGATTTTCTATTCGTGTTGAGGGGGGAGCGGCGTTTGGGAAGAGAAGCGATGTCCAAACGTATCTCACGTGCCGGACGTCCGGGCGCTAGGATAACCATACATGGAAAGGAAAGGTCCTTTCGACTTCCCTGAGGTCATTCTTTCCGGAGCCTAGAATTCAACCTCAAACTACAAGACAGGTAATCGTGTTTAACAATAGAGAGCGAGAGACAACGAGTGATACAAATGATTATCTATGTTTCCATTGAATAGTCTAAAGAGAGCCCAGATATATATACAGGAGCCCATATATGCGGTTACAAGTCTAAAGAGAGAAGGGGTGAAAAGACAGCATTTGGGATTAATCCCTAATTAATTATTAAATAATAATTATCAATACTCCCCTTGGTCAATTAGCTCCTTGTAGTCTTCGTTGGTCATCTATTGTGCACCATTAAGAATTTTTGGAAAAACCTTGTGGGAAAAAAGCAAAGTAATACCGGTATACCAGGCAAAACTCCTTAAAATCCAGTGAGAAAAATAAGAAGAAACCCCATGATATTCAATCACCAATGTTATTAGACCCTTTCAGATAAACCCAAAGTCTTAGTCTAGAAACACCTTGACCATATGGTCAATATACATCAAATATCATGTTCCAAAAACTCCGGTGGGGAAAATAGATGATATAGCATATACCGTGTTGACATTGCCTCATTAAAAACTTTATATGAGAAACCATAAATGGAAAACTCACATAAAAAAAAGAGTACAATGCATCTTATGTCCCAATATCGTCCACCAAAAACCTTTGGGGAAAAATAGATGATAGGACATAACCTTGTGTTGATATTGCCTCATTAAAAAATTTATATGAGAAACCCCAAGGAAAAACCCATACAAAGAAAAGAGTGGAATATGATGTTTGCAATAAGTTATTACTCAGAGAGACTCTCCCCCTAATACTAGCAAACCTCGAAGTAAATTCATACCAATGCACTCAATACATAAGAAATGTGGAGTATGGTAGATTCTGTGAAGTACATGGAGAAAACTGGCCTGCTCGGTTCTGGCAGACCAACTGCAGTTCAATTCTTTCGCACTGGCTTTTCTTTGATATGAAAATTGTGTCCTCCGACGTCAAAGTCTGATGCTTGTTGAGTCTACATCTTAGCCTTACTGTTTTCATGCCTTGGAATATGTTGAATTTAGAAGTTGACAAAGTACGCAATAATATCAAGACACTTATCAAGATAAATGTTGAGTGATCTTTCAAATATGTTGTGTGAATAAACAAAAAGTACATCGTTGAACATTACGTGTATACTATGTGACCATCATAGTATCTCATGAAAGTACAATAAAAAGAAGAAGAAAAATTTAAACTAAACAATTAAGAAAATCTACATAAAAACATAAATAGAAAGAGTAAGGGAAAAGAAAGAAAACGAAAAGAGAAAGACCTAAAAATAAAGATAAAGTAAAGAAAATAATAATTACAGTAAAAGTAAAAAGAAATAAAATAAAGAGAAAAATAAAAAAATGTAAATACGAATAAAAACTACATAAAAAGAAAATAAAAATGGGGAAATAAAGAGCAGAAAGAAAAAAGAAAAGAAAAAAAAGAAAAGGAAAAATAAAATAAAACAATCCACCGAATCTGTAGAGAAACAAACAGGAACGCATACTCAGACCTCCCTCGGCCTCGGGAATGCATGAACATGTACTACATTGTCAGTGGGCCACGAGAAGTAGTAAGGCCCATCAAGGGAAAATTAGATGGCGCTCGGCGGCTCCTGTCCTAGCGTTCGGACGGAGCGTTTGGAAAGATTTCCAGGTAATCTTCCACTTTGCTAAAAAAAAAAAGTAATCTTCCACTCCTCCGGCAGTTTGACCCATTGTGTTTGTGTCATTGTGTGAAACCGTTGGATGAACCCTAGGTCAAATAAGCTTGGATTTTGTACGGTTAGATGTTAAGCCTTGTTTGGATCATTAACCGCTAATAGTTAGCTAGCTAATACTCCGTAGTTCATAGCTAATAGTAGTTATTTTAGTTTAGCTAGTAAAATAGTTGTTTGTTAGTATTCAACTACTCCATCTCAAACAAATAATTTTCTAAGATTTCAAATTTGTCCCAAATAAATAACAGATTTTTTGCCAGTGCCCTAAATCTGTTTTAAAATTTGTAGAAATTTACTTATTGTCTAGGCCGGAGAGAATAATTAGCTAAACTATTAACTAGACCTATTTGGATCGAGTTAATCAACGCATAAAAGCACCTAAATATGAGGTGTATCCTCTAAAAAACACTCTGGTGCAGCAACGCAGTACCGCGACCAGACCGAACACCGAAGCGGCGAAGCTACCAGCCTGTTCGCTTGGGCTGATCTGACAGGATGAAAGTATTACTGACTGGTGTTTTATGAGAGAAAAACACTGCTGCCTGGCTGGCTGATAATCTCAAACGAACAGGCTGTATAAAGCTGCACTGCAGTACGTACACAACCACATGCCATAGCAGTATAGCACGACCACTGGCACAGGCTCGCTAAATGGCGAACGTCCATTGGAATTGAATCTAGGGAACGAATTTCCGACATACATCCCCTTTCTTTTTTTATAAAATAATTCCACCCTTTTCCTATTTTAGATGGTGCAGCGTGCTCATTCTCTTTTGGCTGCTCTGCTCGGCTGCGCACACACGCTCGCCCTTGCATGCTGACGTCAGCGCTGACATGGGTGAAAAAAGCAAAAAAAAAAAAATTCAAATTGCTTTAACATCTAAACGGTATCCGTTTTTAATTCCGTTGCACCAGTGTGTTATACGTGACGAGATGAACAAAACAAGACCCCACTTGCATATGTTTCAAAGATATTTTTCTAGTAGCAATTTATGTATACTGACTTATAACGTATAACTTATAACCTATAACTTAGGCGAAAAACTTGAAAACTGAAGTTATGAAACACAACTTATTTACAAAAAATTATTAAACAGAAAGGAATAAATTAACTTATAACTTGTGTCAAAACTTGCAAACGCAAAAGTTATTAACACACAAAGGAACAAATTAACTTATAACTGACACCAAAACATAGAAATACAAAAGTTATAAAAACATAACTTAGAGCATCTCCAGCCGTCCCCGAATACCACCCCTCATCCCCATAAAACTGTCATATTGGGGGTAGATATGCTACTTTTTCTTCTCCAGCAGTCCCACAATACCTCTTCTTTTTTGTGGCCACCAATATTTTCCTCATTTTCCCTTAAAGAAAGGGGGAGATACAACTCCCCCCAATACCATGGGGACCATCCCAACTACCACTTTTCAACCATATTTTCTTTTACACTCCTATGGGACCCACCTTTCATATGGGTATTTGTCAATGTGGGACCCACAGGGTACCCCGTAAGGAAGGGAGAAGATCTAGTTTGACTAGGATTCTTCCCATGTAATCTTAGTAACGTTGCTATTATGTAATCCTACTAGGACTCTACATTGTAAACCGACTAGGACTCTTGCCTCCTAGACCATACAAAGGAGGGCAAGGCTCCCTAGATCGGTAGAGAAAAATAGACCTCAGATAATAGGAACAGACCTCACGGTCTAGACGCACTACAGCCATCTCTATCGATATAAAGAGAGGCTGTGGGCACCCCTGTAAGGAGAGACGCTACAACACAATTAATCCAACGCAAAGGCTAACACCGACTGGACGTAAGTTTATTTCTCGATCACGAAACAAGGGCCTGAACCAGTATAAATCGACTGTCTCTGCGTTCACCGTCGAGTTCTAGCATGCGCCAAAGCCCGAACAACTGTCCCGGGTACCCCCGTGGCAGGCTATCGGTGGTCAAACACCGACAGTTGGCGTGCCAGGTAGGGGCTTTTGGCGCAATCACGATCAAGAGCTCTATGGATTTCGACAATACGATCTTCCCAATGGGATCAATCTTTATCTTCGGATCGTGGGTTTGCGAGACGGACGATAAGGGCATCCTCCAAGGACGTCTCGTCGAAGCTCTAGAAGCCCGCGAGGGACTCACTCTTTCGACGAAGCCTACCGAAGATCTTACCGAAAGATTTTTAGGCCTTACGGCATTCGAATCGACTCAAGCTCCGACGACAACCAGTCTCAACTTAGTGTCCGGGTCGGATTCCTCTTCGGAGTCCAATCCGGGTTCTTTCAGGAACGAATCGAGTTCTTTTCCGATTGGTCTACGGAACATAGCATCAGCTCTACAAGAGATCAATTCGAATCTACTACAGGCTTCTTCCAGGAATTTGAGTCGCCTCCCAATCGGACTTAACAACATGACAAGAACGTATCAAGACTTACTCCAAAATACAGCTGGTCGAGCGCGGAGGCTACATCTTACCGGGGCACAGGAAGGTCTTGTATTAACCGTAACATCTAAAGATTGCCTAGTCCACTGGCTGGGTACTAGTCCCCAGAACAACAATACCCGACTAGTTGAAGAAGCTATCACTCTACCCTACCAAGAAGGTAGTGCGCTCCATGACGCCAACACTCCAACTGAAGTCGTCAGCAACTACAACAAGGCAAACCTGGTGCCAGGCTGAGAAGCCTTCATGATTCGGCGGCCACTACCAATACCGCCAACTGCACCCGATGTCAGAAGTTTAGATGAATCAAAATCAAACATATCACCCAATGTTCCTGAATACGATGACAAATCTGAGGGTCAGAGACGAGCTAGAGAAAGAAGGAACAAACTAAAAAAAAGGCCGCAGATGTCGTGCTAGGCAACAACCTCTCAAGGCAATTTCAAAAATTAACCTTCACACACAACTTGTCATCATGTGACCAAGAAAGTTGTCATGACCTTTGCCACATCAAAAGCATGGCCGCATTGGCTATATACATGCCTCGCCCTAACCGGCTAACTTCAAAACAATTTTTTTATTTTTTATTTGTATCGAATCTCTTTTTGTTACTAACATGCAGGTCACCACCACCGTAAGTATCTCTTATCCTCCTAAACTAACCCTCCCATAGAGCATATCTAGGTGAGATTTTCAATGAGGCAGAACCCATGAGAGACATCAAAACCAAAGTCGAAAGTGGTTAGCAATGAAGCCACGACATTTGATAACAACTTTTTCTGCGGAAAGAGGACCCTCCGTTACCCAAGCCAAAGGCTCAAGGGTATGGAACGACCTCCGTGGCGCAAAGCGCCTGACCTTGAAAAGACCTGGGCAGCCTTCGCCAGTCAACATATCTCATTAGTTATTGGCATTTGTCAGTCAGTGGTCTTCGTCTTCATCAATCAGTGTTCTTCATCAGTTATTGGCCTTTGTCAGCCAGTGGTCTTGTTTAGTTATTTGCCTTCATCAGTCAGAAAATACCTCAGTGATCCTCTATCGGTCAGTGATTTTCGTCAGTTGACAGCCTTCGTCAAGTCATTGGTCTTCATCAGTCAACAACCTTTGTCGATCCTTGGCTTTCGTTAGTCAGAGGCCTTCATCAGTCAATGGTCTTCACCTATCATTGGTTACCATCTGTTAGTGGCCTTCATCAATCAGTGACCTTCATCAGTTAGTGGCCTTCATCTATCATTGGCTATCATCAGTTGGCCGCCTTCATCAGTCAATGGCTTCCGCTAGTCAAGGACCTTTTATCATCAGACAAGCCTTCATCATTCATTGGCCTTCGTCAGTCTTTGGCCTTTGTCAGTTAGGGCCTTCATCAGTTAGTGGCCTTCATCAATCAGTGGCTTCCATCTATAATTGTTTATCATTACCATCAGTCAATAGCTTTCGATAGTCATTGGCCTTCGTTATTCAGCAGCCTTCGTCAGTCATTGGTCTTCGTTTGTCAGCAGACTTCGTGAACCATCAGACCTCACCAACAATCAGACTCCATCTAAAATCGACTTTCGACAGCCACCCAACCTTCAAACCCACTAACACCAGCATGTTTTCCTCCTTTTTGCAGGTTGTATTGTTTATATTTTAGGTTTTTATAATATGTATCGACCAAATTTTATCTGAGCTAACCTTCACAGGGAACTGATCATTTTTATCTTCAATGTTACAAGTCACATCTATACCCATGCAGGTTCTTGAATGGCAGCCTTCGCTAGTCATCCAAAACTACAACCCTCTTATTTGAGGGCACTATTATTTCTTATATGCAGAGCCTATCTTTTGTTCAAGCATATTCATCACTTTTGCAGGGTGCATGATATGTTTACCCCTTTTAACATTTTTGTGCGAATGCATTTACTTGCATCATCACATACATACATACATGCATTGCACTGTAGTAACATGACAAAGACATGTCCATAATCAGGCATCAGGGCCGCCACTCTGAAAAACTTCAAAAAGCTTCAGAGACTCTCAAAAGATTCAAAAAGCTTCCCACGACAAAGACATATCCATAATCAGGCATCGAGACCTTCGCTCTTTCAAAAGCTTCAAAAAAAATGTTCACCCCTATCATATTATATGAAATGACTAACCATCTTTTACAGTAAGTAGAAAGCCGGTGTCTTTCTGAGTGTCAAAAGACATGCAAGCAAGTCGATATTCGATGAAGCTATAATGCCCAACCTAAGTCCCTGAAAAATGCAGGAGATCAACTTAGGTGCATTTTCACGTGACTTCTCTAGCCTTCAGCACGCGGCGTCAGCGCCTACATCGACATCACCTTTGCCGACGGGCTTCGCCACCATCTTCAGTGACTTCACCAACATCTCCTCCACAAAACACCTTTTTCCAGGAGGGCCTTTGTAGAGTCAAGATAGCGGACTAGAGGGGGGTGATGTAACACCCCGGTGTTACGCAAGCATTAGCATTGCAAATCATGAGCATACCATGTCATTGCATTTATAATCATATGTGAATTAGAGTGCACCTTTAGTGAAATCAAAATTTAGAAACTAGTATTGCATAACATGTTGTAATAGTTTCACACTAAATGAGCTAGATTGATTAAGAAAACTTGTGTAGCTATAAATTTTTAGATCACCTAAAATTATTGGTGAAATTTTTTGGAGCAACTTAATTACCCAAAGTTTTGTCAAAAACTTATTTTAAAAATGTTATTTGAAAATAGTCAAAACCCCCTATTTAGCTTTTATTCCCCAATTCAAAATCTGTAAGAATTTTGGGATTGGCCCCGTAATAAAAGTTGTAGGAAATCAAATTCTAAACAACTTTCATTTTTGGACCATTTTCAGAAAAGGTCATTTGCTTGCTCAAATTTAAATTTTAAAACTGCAAATAAAAGTTTATTTGAATTTCTCTGGAAAATAAAAAGGAAAAACCTTTTTCCTTCTCTAGCAGGCCGCCGCCACCCTTTCGGCCCATCGGCCAAAGCGGCCCATGCCTTCCCCACGTGCGTGCGCCCGCGCAGCGCAGCGGCCTGGCCTGCGTCCGCACGGCCGTCTCCCTCTCCCGCTCGCTCGCGCGCCTCGCTGGCCGCCGCAGCAGACCGCGCTCGCCGCGTGGCGTCCATGCGCTGTCGAAGTCACCGCGCGTCGCCCTCGCCCTGCCGTCCTGCCAGCTCAGGCGAGATCAAAGCGCATGGCTGACCCCCTTCTCGCCCCTCACTCGCACTCCCGCTCCTCCTCCGCTCCCCCTCTCCAAGAACCGAGCGGACGAGCTGCTCACCGCAGCGAGCTCCACCTCCGCCCCCTTTTCTGGCGACAGCCGTCCACCGCCGCTAAATTGCTCTTGCACAAAGCTCCGCCGTCCCTTCCCTCCTCTGAACGAGCTCCGTTGTTACCTTGCTCGCTCCGGTAGGGCACTAATTCGCCTTCCCCGCCGCGCCACCGCGAACGGAGCCGCCGCACTCGCGCTCCGATCACCGACGCCTCCGCCCCTCCCCTTGTCTCACAACCACGTGTGTGTGTTCACCATTTTCCCGCGGGCATGTTGCGCCCATTGCCTCGCTCGCTCGGGCCCGGAGGCGGCCGCTGGCCGTCGGTGGCCACTGCATCGCCGCGGTGTCGGGCACCGGCTCGGCCGCGCGTTGTCCCCGCTCACCCGTGGGTGAGACGGGTGAACTGGGCCGGCCTGCTCCAACGGAGCCGGCCCGTTTCATTCTCCCGCACGTGCGCGCCTGCGGGCCGAGTCGGACCAGGCCGTGTGCCTCTCACTGTGCCGGCCCGTTTTCAAAAATATGATTTAGTTTTCTTTTTTCTTTTATTATTTGGGAATAAAAATGCTTTAAGAATTGTTTGAGTGATTAAATGGGCTCCAAAAATTGTGAAATAAATTCCTATGAGCTCCTTAGAATTAGATCTACCATCTAAAAATGTTGCATTTAAATGTTGCACTACTTTTCTGTAGGATTTTTATTTAATCTTGGAAATTGCTGTTTTCTTGATAAATGTGTAGTAAATTGTAGAAAATTCAGAAAAATATGATTCCAAGTTTGTTAGTCTTGTTGTGCCATGTGCTTGCTAGGAAAAATATGTATCTTGCATGTTTAGTAGAAAAATTCTGAGGTGTAGTTTAAGTGCTTTTTATTGCTAATAATTGATATTTTGTGAAATATAAAAAATATAAATAAAACATGCAAGTGATAATTTTTGTACAGTGATTATTTGCTGAGTAGAATCTAGGAAAAATGATAAATCTGTTGTTTGATACTTTTCATAGTAGAAAGTATTTTATGCTCCTTATTAGGCCCTAGATTGCTATTTTTGTGTAGGTAGTTCTAGTACTCAAATTGCAATGAAACTTTTGTGATATGCTGGAATACATGTTAGTAATCAAGAGTAATTTTATTAGATTTTTCCGAGATATCAAAATAAGTGTTTCTGTTTAGGCATAGTGCTAACTAGGGTTTAAATTCACACTTGGATGCCAGATTAGTTGGTAAACTTTGCTTTGGTGTATCTTTAAAGCATCTTAAGGGTCAAGGTGCCTTTACATGGTAGAGAGTACTGGTGTAGTTTATGAGTACATATTCTTGGATGATGTAGACTACCTTGTAGAAGAGTCGTAAGTTCCACTTAATCCAAATAAAGTAACATGCTCATCTACATCTCATTCATCAGCATCATCTCATGTCATCTCTGCAATGCACCTAGTCATGAGCACTTATATATCTGCATCATACATGATCGTAGGAAGTGACCCCGGTAGAAGTTCCCGAGGATCCGAAAGAACAGTCCGAGGTGCAAGAGCAGGAGACGACCGAAGCCGAAGAGGAGGTCGGTGAAGATCTTCCAGAGTGCCCCGACCACCGTCCGAGCTCTTTTGAGAGAGGCAAGCCCCGGAGCATTTCTCCCCTAGTTTGCAAAAATATCTATTAATGGTTTTACTTAATTACTGCATTAAGTTTAGGAGTTGTTTGCAACCGTTGCTGTATTATACCTTGTTTCACCTTTGCTCTACCATATCCTTGTTACCTTGGTGTCTGCAGTCAAGAATTGCTTAGTTTGCTTAGACCGGTAGAAGTCGGGTGATTGCCTGTCATCCGCGAGCTATAGGAGATTACCTGGATCTGTGTGAAAAATATGTCATATGGGAATAACTAAGTGTCAAACTGAAATTGAGACCGGACGGAGACTTGCAGGGTGAAAGGATCAAGATGCCCAAGAGGGGGGGTGAATTGGGCTTTTCTAAAAATTAATTGCAAGAATTAAACCCTACAAGCCGGAATTCACCCCTAGTGCCTACTTGTGTTCCTAGAGAGTCTACCGATAAAAGTTTTGCACCCTAGTTTCCAATCGTAGTCTAGCATGGCAATTCTAGGAATGTAAAACAAGCAATGAAAGTAAATACGAGAATGTAAATGCTTGAATGTAAAGGGCAAGGAACACGGCGATGTTTTTCTGAGGTATCGGAGAGTCGCCACTCCCCACTAGTCCTCGTTGGAGCACCCGCGCAAGGGTGTTGCTCCCCCTTGATCCGCGCAAGGATCAAGTGCTCTCTACGGGTTGATTCTTCGACACTCCATCGCGGTGAATCACCCAAAACCGCTCACAACATGAGTTGGGTCATCCACAAGCTCCGCCGGATGATCATCAAACTCCCAATCACCACCAAGCCGTCTAGGTGATGGCGATCACCAAGAGTAACAAGCTAGAACTCTCACTTGACCACAACGAGCCCAAATGAGGAGATGGATGCACACTTGCTACTCTCTAATCACTAGTGAGGAACTCTCAAGCTTTGATTCTCAAAGCACTATCCTCACTGGAGCTCTTGCACTCCCTTGCACTCTAAAGGGTTTTCTCAGTTGTTCAAATGAGCAAGAGACCTCTAAAAGAGGTGGAGGGGATGTATTTATACACCCCCGAGACAGAACGAACCGTTATGTTCTGACACGGGTTGACCGGACGCGCCGGTCGAACTGACCGGACGCGCCGGTCGCCCGTAACGGTCAAAACCCGATTTTTCAACTGAGTGACCGGACGCGCCGGTCAGGGGTGACCGGACGCGTCCGATCGTGCAAAGGAGCTTACTGTACTTGCACCGGACGCGAGGCCGCGTCCGATCGGTGATGACCGGACGCGTCCGATCGAGTCTGGACCTTACTGGACTGTGACCGGACGCGCCGATCACACCCAGGTCGCGTCCGATGGGTGTTCTCCTCAAGTGACACATGTCGGCCGCTGACCACCGCGTCCGGTCCTCGCGAGGACCGCGTCCGGTCGTCAGGGCCGAAACCCTAGTTGCGGTTACGTACTGACCGGACGCGTCCGGTCATGCCGAGGGCCGCGTCCGGTCAGAGGAAAACAACCCGAAACTTTCCGAAACGCGTCGCAACTTCAACCAAGTTGCTTCCAACTGAACTTTGAGCTATTCTAGGGTTGCCTAGCACCAAGTTTAACAAGTGTGCACCACACCTAAACATAGGACTCGCCTAGGTCAAGCTACCCGTTCATGCCCCCTTTATAGTACGGCCAAAAGAGAAAAACGAAGATCCTAACGACTATTTCGAATGTATCTCAACACCTTGACATTCGGAACTAACCGTCCTTAATCTTGACGTCACTCTTTTGAAAACCGAAACGATTTCCATCAAGGGACACGAATACCATGGTGCCCAAAGCAGTTATAACCTCCATGACCTAACTTACGGAAGTTTCTGCAAAACACACGTTAGTCATGGTAATAAAGCGTTGTCATCAATTGCCGAAACCAAACCTTAGGGCCTAGATGCTTTCAATCTCCCCCTTTTTGGTGATTGATGACAACACTAAGTTTCAAAAAGATTTGAGTGGAGGTTTTCGAGCATGCTTGGTTCACATAAGCAAAAGACAATAAGCACAAAGGGGTAGGAATTGCTTATGTGCTCCAAGCCAAAAGAGTGTACTTCATAAGATAAGACAAAAAGCGTTAGTACACAGAAAGATATAGCTCATAAGTAATCGGAGTAAGGCACGGAAGCACAACCTTAGAGCTATAGCTAAAACGGTGACATTTATTAACACTGGGACGGATAACACATTAAGACTCAAAGTTTACGACTCGATGACAAAGTCACACGAATGCAATGCTGAAAAGTAAACATGATGCTTGAATGTAGCACACAAAGAACGAAAACCCCCTATCAAAACTCCCCCTGAAACTATGCTCTCTCCCCCTTTGGCATCAAGCGCCAAAGAACTAAGCTAATGATCTGACGGGGGGACAGACGGAGTCGTGTCGGGTGCCGAGGTGCGCGGAGTAATCACGAAGTGTAGCGAATCACCCTCGGAGTCTGAGCTATCTGGCTGACCCTCTAAAGAAGCACGTGGCTGTGAAGCGGTCTGGGTCTGAGCAGGAACAGGCGCTGACTGAGTAGCAACAAGTGGATCTGTCTGAGTAACCTGAGCCTGTAGTGAGCCAATAGCTAGGGGATCTGTCGAGGCAACTGAAGAAGGGATAGTCTCTGTAGTCCCAGTCCCTGTCACTAGAGGAATAGCTGCCTCGGGAGCTGACAACCCTGACAAAGTATGAAACGTAGTGGTGTGCGAGGGTGTCGGCTGACCAGTCAACTCGCTGTAAGTAGCACTGAAATCACCAATAGGTGTGCCTGTCAAGAGGTGCGGACGAGACTGGTCTGACGATGTCAACTCGCTGTAAGTAGCACTGAAATCACCAATAGGTGTGCCTGTCAAGAGGTGCGGACGAGACTGGTCTGACGATGTAAACCCCGTATGAATAGGAGTGAAGCTCGGGGACTGAAAAGACTGGGGAACCTGCTGCTGTGGAGATGTATTTGGAAACTCGGCTGTCCCTGACTCGACGGACCACTGGAATGCAAAGCCTGAGTCATGACAGAAGCAGGCGGAGGAACCCCGACTGTGACAAGGTGGCGCAGGAGATCCATGTACTGCTGCTGAGTCTGGCGCTGCATCTCAACTTGCTGCCTCTGGATCTCAAGCTGCTGTCGCTGAAACTCGTCCTGACGAGCCTGAATCTGTGCAAGTGCTGCAGCTGTATCCTGTGCCTGTCGCTGAATCTGCTGCTGCTGCTGCTCCTGAGCCTGGGTCAACCTCTCAAGAATAGCCACCATGGCTGGGTCTGAGCGAGAGGCTGAACCAGAGCCACCGGCCTCGTGGTCGTGAGACCGAGGAGACCGGTACCTAGGGATGGGCTGGTAGTCCTCATCTGTGCTGTCAGAAGTCACATCCTCAGGTATATCAGCAGTCTGAGCCTCAAGGTCCGCAAGCTCTGCCTCAGCAAGCTCGTCAACTCTGGCATCCTGCTCAGCTGCTGTCTCAGGAACCTCTGGGCGCTCACGCTGTCCTGGCACTGGGGCCTGATCTCTAGTAACTGAGGCCCAAAGCTGACGGATATCATAATCAGGAAAAGCAGTGGTAGTGTTAGATATCTCCGCCCTGATCTCTGGTGGTATCTGAATAGAAGATCTAATGATAAAGCAGATCCAGTGTGCATAGGGCAGCTGACGATTACCCTTGAAGCCCTCAGCAATGGTGTCCTCCTTCTCACTAAGTATAAGATCCCAGATGTCAAACTGTCTCTGTGAGAGGAGGTGGTGAACAACCCAAAGCTGCATCCTCGTCAGTCCCTCTCTGTAGCCAAGTCTGGGAAGTAGAGTGCGTCTGAGAATGGCATCCAAGACCCTGGCAAGTGGTGTCAGGCAGGCAGGCGTACGACGAGACCCTTCACCAAAAGGCTCACGAAAGTAGGGTCGAACTAGGTCAGTAGGTGGCACTGCTCTGCCGTGAGGGCGTCTGGGTGGAGGAGTCTGACCATAACACAACTGATGGATCCTCGTGTCAGAAGCTGGTAGTCTAAGGATCTCTCGAGCTCTGGAGCTATACAGTCTGTGATCGCGGCCTCTGAAAGCAAAGTGAATGAACTCATGGGCAGGATCAATCCACAGTGAAGCATAGAACTCTCTGACCCATGTGCCGCAGTATGCACCTGTCCGTCCAAGAAGATCTGACAAGCCAACATATAGGACAGGTGCGGACGGAGCTGCTCTCCCACAACATCAACCAATGCCTCAAGTCGACCATACCCTCTGGAGGTCTGAAAAGCAATACCACTGTCAACTAAGGCCCTGTAGAAATCCTCCTGAAGTGGGGTATAGAAACCCTCTGAGCTCTGTGATCTCTGACAGGTGGAAACCAACGGCTGACCTCCACGAACCTCAACCCCTGCACCTGACGTGCTGAAGCACCCCTCAGGTCAAAGTGCTCGACCAGGGGTGAACCTCTAGCTCTGGGAGGAGGACGTGCTCCACGACGCTGGCCCTCTGGCCTAGGTGTCACCTGAGTACGAGCACGTGTGGAGCGGCGACGTGGTGGAGACTGAGCTGGCTGCTCCTCTGTATCCTCTGTAGCCTCTGGAGCCTCTGGAGTCTCTGTAGCCACTGTCGGCTCTGTAGGTGGATCAACTGACATCTGCTCTATAGCTCCAGTATCCTCGGTACCCTCAGTGGCCTCAGTGCCGAGCTGTCGACCTTCAAGGTGAAAGCGACGCTCGCCTATGTGTATGCCACTGCGTCTGCCACCTCTCTCTGCCTGCTCTGCAGCATCTGCCACGGCCTGAGCAACCTCTGCCTCTGTAGGCGTCTTCTTCTTCTTTCTGGCCATCATCTTGATGCACTTTCCATGCACAATCTCATCACGACGAGGAGGACTGTTGTCCCCGTCGCCAGGAGCACCACCGGCGTTCTTGCAACGCACCATGCTGACCGACTGACTGAGAGCCTCTGAAAGATGGTGAACTGACACTCAAGAGGCTTGGCCTCAATCCGTATCCACAGGCTTGGCCTCGGATTCAGCGAACAGATCTAACCCTGACACACCGACTGACTCGCTGCACCGATGGAATAGAAAGATATACTATAAGCACATATATAACTAAAGATACGAAACCCTAGAGATAGCAAGCATGTGAGATACGAAGTGAATCGTGACGCGAAGCTACCTCGGATCGGCGAGACGACGGTGAGAAGATGCGGTGACCTAGGTCGCGAGAATCCCCGAAATCGACAATCGAGCTCTGAAAGGACCGATTCGAGAAAATCAACGGATGAAAACGGTCAAGGTTAGCCCAAACAACGGAACGAAATGAAATTGAACGAGAACGAACGATTTCGTCACCTTGAGAACGGGTTAGGGCAAACCCTAGGTTAGGGTTTGGGCTAAACCCTAGGTGAAGGCTCGGCCGAAGATGGAGATCGAAAGGGCTAGGGTTGCACGGGGGGAGGAGCTGCGGCTGCTGCGGTGAGGCCCACGGCGGCGGAGGAGCTTGCCGGCGGCGTGCGGCGCGGCGAGGACGGCGGTGGCGCGCGGCTGCGGTGAGGCAGCGGGCAGCACGGGCGCGGTCGGCTGCGGCAAGCACGACGGCGAAGGACGGGGATGGCGCGGCTGGAGCACAGCAAGGGAGTCGCTGGCGGCGAGCTGACGGCGAGGGCGCGACGGAAGACGGCAAGAAGGGCAAGCGGCGGCGGCGGATTTGGTCGGGTGAAAGAGAAAAACAGACGAGATTGAACAGATTTATGAGGGGCTCAGATCCGCTCGACACGCGATGACCGGACGCGGTGGTCGTTATGACCGGACGCGGTGGTGCAGCGTCCGGTCACACTCCAGTAAGCTCTTGGAGTGACCGGACGCGGTCAGAGTCTGGTCGATGGGAGCTCGGAAATTCATCGCGGATGACCGGACGCAGTGGTGGTAACCGGGACCGGACGCGGTGGTCAAAACAGGCGCGTCCGGTGCAGCGTCCGGTCACTAGGTCTAGAGATGGTCTTCTGGATGACCGGACGCGCTGGTGGACGCCGGGACCGGACGCGGTGGTGAAGCATCACTGCGTCCGGTGCAGCGTCCGGTCCAGCGTCCGGTCGCTGTTCTTCGCCCTTCTTTGTTCCAAACTCCGACGCGACTTCTCCCAATCAAGTTCCAATTCAAGGAGACACAAATAAACACCAATTGGAACCTGATATGAGTGACCTCACTCAAACCCTCAAAATTTTCAAAATAGTTTGCCTTAGGCTAGAATTATTTTTAAGAAAATAGGCAATAAACACCCGAGGAGCAACGTATGGCCATGCAATAGAGTTTTTGGACCTTTAGGAGCGTCAAAATGCTCTCTCTATTCATGAACGAACACAGAGGTTGCTCAAAGCGAAACCGAAAAGAAACGACAAACAAACAACCATGCATATGCAATACAATGCGAGAAAGTAAAGCTAGGTTGCTTGTCAAGTTTGATCCACGGTTAGGGTTCTTCACTCCTCCAAAGGAGGGTTATCGTAACCGTGTTAGCCAAGCCCTAAATGCATTGCGATAAAAAGAACGTGACATATAATACAATGCAATGCAAGGGACAACACACGCTCATCTTTTAAAGTTACTTGAATCAAGCACATTAGATATGTCATTTTTAGCAACGTGATCTCTTAGAAAGTGATGGCGGATATCAATGTACTTGGTGCGAGAGTGTTGTACCGGATTGTTAGCAATTTTAACGGCACTTTCATTGTCACATAAAAGTGGCACCTTTTCAAGAACAATTCCATAGTCTAGGAGGGTTTGTTTCATATATAAGATTTGTGCACAACAAGCCCCCGCGGCAATGTATTCCGCCTCGGCGGTGGACAAAGCCACACTATTTTGCTTTTTAGATGACCAAGATACTAAGGATCTCCCAAGCAAATGGCACCCTCCGGATGTGCTTTTTCTATCAATTTTGCAACCGGCATAATCCGAATCGGAATAGCCAACTAGTTGGAATCTAGCTCCTTTGGGATACCAAAGACCAATGCTTGGGGTGTGCTTAAGATATCTTAGGATTCTTTTATGGCACTTAAGTGAGGTTCTTAGGGCACGCTTGGAAGCGAGCACACATGCACACACTAAACATGATATCGGGCCTAGATGCGGTAAGGTACAACAAGCTACCAATCATAGAACAGTAGAGAGTTTGGTCAACCGGTTTACCTCCCTCATCTAGGTCGAGATGTCCATTTGATGGCATTGGGGTCTTGATTGGTTTGCATTCTTCCATCTTGAATCTTTTGAGAAGATCCTTGGTATACTTTTCTTGAGAGATGAAAATTCCTTCTCTCATTTGCTTGACTTGAAAACCAAGGAAGAATGTGAGCTCACCAATCATTGACATCTCGAACTCCTTCGACATCAATTCACCAAATTCCTTGCAATAATCTTCATTTGTTGACCCGAAGATGATATCATCAACATACACTTGACAAATGAAGATCTCCCATTAAGCTTCTTGGTGAATAGTGTGGTGTCGACCTTCCCAATGGTGAAGCCCTTCTCAATGAGGAAGTCTCGGAGGCGCTCATACCACGCTCTAGGGGCTTGCTTGAGCCCATATAGCGCCTTGGACAACCTATAAACATGATTAGGATATCTAGGGTCTTCAAACCCGGGAGGTTGATTGACATAGACTAGTTCATTTATAAAGCCATTTAAGAATGCACTTTTCACATCCATTTGATATAGTTTCATATCATGATGTGATGCATATGCAAGGAGGATACGAATGGCTTCAAGTCTTGCAACGGGTGCAAAGGTCTCTCCAAAATCAAGGCCTTCAACTTGAGAGAACCCCTTTGCAACTAGTCTTGCCTTGTTCCTCACTACTATGCCTTGGTCATCTTGCTTGTTTCGGAACACCCACTTGGTTCCAATGACTCTTGCACCTTTAGGATGCTCTTCAAGTGTCCAAACTTGATTGCGGGTGAAGTTGTTCAATTCTTCATGCATGGCATTCACCCAATCCAGATCTTGAAGAGCTTCTTCTACATTCTTAGGTTCAACACAAGAGACAAAAGAGTGATGTTCAACAAAAGAAGCAAGCTTTTGAGATCGAGTCATCACTCCCTTAGTAGGACTCCCTATGATGAGTTCTTGTGGATGTGCTTGGAGTAGAGGTGAATTTCTTCTATCAATCACTTGAGGAGGTGGAGGGGGAGCATCAACATCTTGAGCTTGTGCCTCGGCTTGTTCATGAGAGATATAAGTGTCTTCATTTTCAGCTCTCTCATTCTTGTCATCATCTTGAGGCACACGTGATGAAGATGGTGGATCAATGATATGCACATCGTCTTCATCATCTTTAGGCTTGATGTCTCCCACGGGCATGTTCTTCATGGCCTCCCTCAAGGGTTCATCACCTACATCATCACAATTTTCAATTGCTCCTTGGGAGCCGTTAGATTCATCAAATTCCACATCATATGTTTCTTCAACCAAACCGGTGGCATGGTTAAATACTCTATATGCTTTGGACTTTGATGAGTAACCAACAAGAAAACCAATATCACAACGTCTTTGAAACTTCCCTAGGTGTTGACGCTTCTTGTAGATGTAGCATTTGCAACCAAACACCCGGAAGAATGAGACGTCCGGCTTCTTCCCATTAAGCAACTCATAGGGGGTCTTGCCAAGAAACTTTTGGAGGAAGAGGCGATTTGAAGCATAGCATGCGGTGTTGATTGCCTCGGCCCAAAACTTTTCCGGAGTGTTGTACTCATCTAGCATTGTTCTTGCAAGGGTGATCAAAGTCCGGTTCTTTCTCTCAACTACACCATTTTGTTGAGGAGTGTAGGTTGAAGAGACCTCATGCTTGATTCCAATTTCATCACAATAAGCTTCAATGTTGGTGTTGTCAAATTCTTTGCCATTGTCACTTCTAATCTTCTTTATCTTGACTTCAAATTCATTTTGAGCTCTCTTTGCAAACTTCTTGAAGCAACTTGCCACTTCGGATTTGTCATGAAGGAAGAAAGTCCATGTATACCTTGAGTAGTCATCCACTATCACAAGACAATAGAGATTACCACCCAAGCTCTTGTATGTTGTAGGCCCAAACAAATCCATGTGTAGAAGTTCTAGCACTCTTGAGGTTGACATGAAAGCTTTGGTTGGATGAGTGTTTGCAACTTGTTTGCCCGCTTGACATGCACTACAAGGTTTGTCCTTTTCAAACTTCACATCCTTCAATCCTCTTACTAGTTCTTTCTTCAATAGCTTGTTGAGAGTGCTCATTCCAACATGTGCAAGCCTCCTATGCCAAAGCCAACCAAGTGAGGTCTTGGTGAACAAACATGTCATCAAATTTGCATCTTCGGAGGTGAAGTCAACAAGATAAAGATTGTTGTATCTAAAGCCTTTGAATATCACTTGCTTGTCATCTATCTTGGAAACTTCCACTTCATTTGGTGTGAACAAGTATTAGAAGCCAAGGTCACAAAGTTGCCCGACGGATAATAAGTTGAAGCTCAATGAAGCAACATAGAGCACATTTGAGAGTGAGTGATCATTTGATATTGCAATCTTGCCTATGCCCTTGACTTTGCTCTTTGAATTATCCCCAAATGTGATCTTCTCTTGACATATCCCATTTTCTTCAATGGAGGTGAACATACGAGGATCACCGGTCATATGTTGAGTGCAACCACTATCAATAACCCAATGAGATCCACCGGTCTTGTAGTTCACCTACACACAAGAAATCAAGCCTTTTGTTTAGGGACCCAAACTTGGGAGGGGCCCTTGACTTTCTCAACTAGTGACTTGGCAACCCAAATTTTCTTTGGCCTATTTTGTTTGGGGGACCCAAAAACATGACTTTCATCTTTCCATTTGAATCTTTTCTTAGCATGTAATGAACATTGAAGGCAAAGGGTCTAGCATGCTTGGGCAAAGGTTGTGGTGGTGGAGTTTTGCATTCATGAGCAAAGTGTCCTTCTTGACCACACTCAACACATCTCTTTGGCTTGGGCTTTGACTTGCTTTGTTGTTGAGCTTTTGCCTTCTTCTCTTGATTTGCCAAGTACCCAATACCACTTCTATCCATCTTCATTACGGTGTTCATGAGGAGCTCACTTTGCAAATATTGACCTCTTGTGAACTTGCTTAGACCGGTCTTGAGATGCTCTTTTTCTTGCTTGAGCTTCTTGTTCTCTTCAATGAGTGACTCATTTGTTGTTTGCTTCTCAAGAGCCATCAAACCTTTAAGCTTCTTGTTCTCATTTGCAAGCTTCTCATTCTCACACTTGATCTTGGCATAATCATCATAGTTGTTTGACTCAACCACACTCTTGCCTTTGCTACTAGAACCTTGCTCAATGCTTTCAATGATCAAATCATCACATGATGTAGCTATATCACACTTAACAACATTGTTAGTAGCATCATGTGTCTCAAGAGCAAGTTCATTAGCAACCACAAGACTATCATAGTCAATTTTTAATGTGGTGTATTTGTCTTTCAAAGAGTTATGTCTAGTGATGAGCTCATCATGCTTCTTCTCAAGTTTATCATGTTGATCTTTAAGCTCTTTATTTGAGGTTTTGAGCTCCTTGAGAGTGGAAGACATAACTTCATTTTGATCTCTAAGCTCACCACTAGTCTTTTGAGCATTTTCAAGCTTTGATGAGAGTGATTCATTTTCATTTTGAAGTTCATCATTTTCATTTCTTATCCTTCTTATGATTTTAGTGTATTTATTTAGCAACTTTACAAGTTCATCATAAGAAGGTGCGTCATATTCATCATCACTATCACTATCATCATCATCATCACTATCATGGTTTTGTACCTTTCGTTCACCCTTGGCCATAAGGCATAGGTGAGTAGTGGACGATGATGGTGAAGGAGGCGGTGAAGGTGGTGATGAAGATGTTGGTAAAGATGATGGCCCCATCACAAAAGCGGCAACCTTCTCTTTCTCATCATTGCTCTCATTTTCGGAGGAATCACAAGATGATTCAATGTCGGTGAGCCAATCACCAACAATGTATGCCTTTCCTCCCTTCTTCTTCTTGTAGAACTCCTTCTTCTTGCCATCCTTCTTCTTGTATGGCTTGTTCTTCTTCTTCTCATCTTCTTCATCACTTGAATCATTTTTCTTGCCCTTGTTCTTGTACTTGAACTTGTCTTTTGGTGGTCTAGGGCATTGATGAGCTAGGTGGCCAAGTTCACCACAATTGTAGCAATCCATCTCCAAGATGGGCTTTCTCTTGCTACTTGTGAAAAATTTCTTTTTCTTGCCATCAAACTTGATGCCACTCTTGTTGAGCTTCTTTAGCATCTTGGTGGTCTTTCTCACCATGAGTGCAAGTGATTCATCATCGACATCACTTTCACTTGAGCTTTCTTGCACGATCATGGCTTGGCCCTTCTTCTTCTTGTCATGGCTAGCTTTGAAGGCCAAGTCTTTCTTCTTGGAAGATGATGAGCCCTCTTCCGGAGTGATGTGCATGTACATCTCATGAGCATTGATCTTCCCCAATACTTGTGTCGGTGTTGCGGTGGAGAGATCACTTTGATGAAGCACGGTGACAATGTGACTATACTTCTCAACGGGAAGAACACTCAAGATCCTCCTTGCAACATCCGATTGACTCATTTGAGTGAGCCCAAGAGCATTGAGGTCCTCTACAAGAACATTCAAGCGAGTGTACATGTCATTAGCACTTTCTTTGGGAAGCATCTCAAAAGAATTAATTTTCTTTAAAGCAATATGATAGCATTCCTCACGCTCACTCTTAGTTCCCTCATGGAGAGCACAAAGATTTTCCCACAAATCATGAGCGTTCTTTGCATTACGCACACGATTGAAGATATCTTTGCCTAAGCCCCGGTAGAGTGCATTTTTTGCCTTTACATTCCACCGGTCGTACTTCTCCTCGTCACCAATGAGGTTTGCGGGATCCTTGATAGCGGGAAGCCCTTGGGTTGCGGCTCTAAGGCACCCGACATCTATGGCTTCGAGATACGCCTCCATACGGATTTTCCAATATGGAAAATCATCCTCCTCAAAGATGGGAGGTGGTCCTTCCCCGTTAGACATCTTGCTCTAGGCGGTAAAGCCTAAATTAGGAGCAACACGGCTCCGATACCAATTGAAAGGATCAAGATGCCCAAGAGGGGGGGTGAATTGGGCTTTTCTAAAAATTAATTGCAAGAATTAAACCCTACAAGCCGGAATTCACCCCTAGTGCCTACTTGTGCTCCTAGAGAGTCTACCGATAAAAGTTTTGCACCCTAGTTTCCAATCCTAGTCTAGCATGGCAATTCTAGGAATGTAAAACAAGCAATGAAAGTAAATACGAGAATGTAAATGCTTGAATGTAAAGGGCAAGGAACACGGCGATGTTTTTCTGAGGTATCGGAGAGTCGCCACTCCCCACTAGTCCTCGTTGGAGCACCCGCGCAAGGGTGTTGCTCCCCCTTGATCCGCGCAAGGATCAAGTGCTCTCTACGGGTTGATTCTTCGACACTCCGTCGCGGTGAATCACCCAAAACCGCTCACAACATGAGTTGGGTCATCCACAAGCTCCGCCGGATGATCACCAAACTCCCAATCACCACCAAGCCGTCTAGGTGATGGCGATCACCAAGAGTAACAAGCTAGAACTCTCACTTGACCACAACGAGCCCAAATGAGGAGATGGATGCACACTTGCTACTCTCTAATCACTAGTGAGGAACTCTCAAGCTTTGATTCTCAAAGCACTATCCTCACTAGAGCTCTTGCACTCCCTTGCACTCTAAAGGGTTTTCTTAGATGTTCAAATGAGCAAGAGACCTCTAAAAGAGGTGGAGGGGATGTATTTATACACCCCCGAGACAGAACAAACCGTTATGTTCTGACACGGGTTGACCGGACGCGCCGGTCGAACTGACCGGACGCGCCGGTCGCCCGTAACGGTCAAAACCCGATTTTTCAACTGAGTGACCGGACGCGCCGGTCAGGGGTGACCGGACACGTCCGATCGTGCAAAGGAGCTTACTGTACTTGCACCGGACGTGAGGCCGCGTCCGATCGGTGATGACCGGACGCGTCCGGTCGAGTCTGGACCTTACTGGACTGTGACCGGACGCGCCGATCACACCCAGGTCGCGTCCGACGGGTGTTCTCCTCAAGTGACACGTGTCGGCCACTGACCACCGCGTCCGGTCCTCGCGAGGACCGCGTCTGGTCGTCAGGGCCGAAACCCTAGTTGCGGTTACGTACTGACCGGACGCGTCCGGTCATGCCGAGGGCCGCGTCCGGTCAGAGGAAAACAACCCGAAACTTTCCGAAACGCGTCGCAACTTCAACCAAGTTGCTTCCAACTGAACTTTGAGCTATTCTAGGGTTGCCTAGCGCCAAGTTTAACAAGTGTGCACCACACCTAAACATTGGACTCGCCTAGGTCAAGCTACCCGTTCATGCCCCCCCTTTATAGTACGGCCAAAAGAGAAAAACGAAGATCCTAACGACTATTTCGAATGTATCTCAACACCTTGACATTCGGAACTAACCGTCCTTAATCTTGACATCACTCTTTTGAAAACCGAAACGATTTCCATCAAGGGACACGAATACCATGGTGCCCAAAGCAGTTATAACCTCTATGACCTAACTTACGGAAGTTTCTGCAAAACACACGTTAGTCATGGTAATAAAGCGTTGTCATCAATTGCCGAAACCAAACCTTAGGGCCTAGATGCTTTCACAGGGTTTTGAACTGTAGTGTTTTTCGTCTGAGTCGATTAAGGACCGACCGTTGTTGGGCCTCGAGTCATGTTGAACGCATGCCTCACATTTAGCTGGTCGAATAAGGTACCTTTCGACCGCGAAGCTGGGAGACTATTCGGGTCGAGTGGATTGCCCGCAACGCACTGTACCGGAGTAGTAGTGGTAGGAAATGGGGGCGCGATGATAAGGCCAAAGAGGAGTCGGGCGGCCCCCGGGTACATGTGGTTCCTAGCAAACTCGCGACTTTACCTGGATAATTGACTCGGTGACCAATACCTCACTTTAGTGGGTGAGTGAGGTTTGTGTGAGGAATACATTACCAGCTGGTTAATAATCGATTCGAATCACCATCGTTCACTGGATAGTGAACACTTGACTTGAGCTACTTCATCGTAGTAATATTGATGAAACACTAGGATAGTTATGTGGAATATGACATGGTAACTATTGTTAATGATCATCGGTGATCCTTACTTGCTTAATTGCATGTTATTCTAGTACAGGTGCAAACATAGTTGACAGGGTAATAAAGATTAATTTATTTCAAGCTTTGGAAAAAGATTGTTAAGATTAAATATGCTTTTCTTGCAAATGAGTTAGCTACCCCACCAGAAAGCCTGTCATGATCCTTGGTGTCATTTTATTTTTGGTTCTGTCGGGTAAGTCTAGCTGAGTACCTTCTCGTAATCAGGGCTTTGTTCCCACTTGTTGCAGATGGGCAGATGTATTACGGCTACTGTATCAACTGCCTCTATCCTGCGATGGGCGAAGCTTAGGACCACGGGCAATGGTCATTCACTACTTCTCGTCTGATGCTTTTGCTGGAGATGATCATAAGCTGGCACTTTATTTCAAACACTATGTGTGGTTTGAACTACTGCTTCTGCTACTTTCATTTGAACCTGGTTTGTAATAACTATGTTTAAACTCCGATGTATTTGTGCCGCGAACTTTTATGTAACTTATGACGGTGACCGCTAGACTTATTACGATCTTGGCTGTTATGTAAACTGGTTTGAAATCCGTCGTGATTTCACGGACTACCGGGTTATACGGGCTTAAGTTTGCTAAATTGTCCGCTCGTTGGATGATTTTCCTACTTAATTTCGTATAATTGGGCGGTTCTGTTATAGGTGAATAGTCCTTCTAAAACTTAATTGCTCCGGCTAACCGAAACAAATGCGGAATTAAAACTATCGGTCTAGCCAAGACTACACCCCTCTATCTAAGTTCACAAGCACCTTATAAAGATTCTAAAGAGGCAACAAAGGTGTCGGGCTAGCTAGTGCTCACCTATCTAATTCTTGCTTGCAGGGTCACACAAAACTATGCAACTAGTACTTCAAATAAACCGGGGAGCACCTACACAATTTAGTAAGCAAAAGCACAAAGCCACCTAAGCTTACTAGCAATGCACAATAACAAGGCTACACAAACTAAATTAAAGAGCGCAAATTACTTAGCTACACAAACAAAGCAATGCGACTAACAAGGTTACTCAAACCAAATTAGTCACGCAAGAGCTACTTCTATGCTACACAAGCAAGAAGGTAACTAGCAAGCTACACAAGCTAACTAATTATAAGAGTAACCACATAAGCACAATGTATATGAATGTAAATACAAGCTTATGTAAAGGGGATGCAAACCAATGGGAAGACAAGGATGACACGGTGATTTTTATCTCGAGGTTCACTTGGTTGCCACCAAACTAGTCCCCATTGTGTCGATTGCTCACTTGGTGGTTCGGCGGCTAATTGACATCACTCGCCAAGCCCACACGTTGGGCACCGCAAGAACCTACCCACAAGTGAGGGTAGCTCAATGACACGCTCAACTAGAGTTGCTCTTTGTGGCTCCCGTGGGGTGAGCATAATACCCCTCATAAATCCTACTCCGAAGCTCCGCACAATCTTCTCGCGGGCTTCACGACGGAGAACTCGCCACCAAGCCGTCTAGGAGGTGGCAACCTCCAAGAGGAATAAGCACCACCGGTTTGCAACTCGAACACCTAGTGCCACTCGATGCAACCTTATGATGCAATCGCATTAGAATTGCTCACTCACTTGATTTGATGAACACTATCAAGCTCAAGTGAGTTAGAGGGCTCCCAAGCACCACCACATAAGCCACTAAGGCTCTAGTGTGCTCAGCTACCGGCCAAAGGCCGACCAAGGGGCTATTTATAAGCCCCCACAAGAAAAGAGCTGTTGTACCCCTTCACTGGGCACAACTCGGGGTGACCGGACGCGCCGGTCAAGATGACCGAACGCACCCGGCCAGCGTTTGGTCGCTGCGACCGAGCCACGTGGCCTCCACGTTCAACCTCGGCCGTGTGATCTTTTCCAGAGAGGTCCAGAGAGGACCAAACGATGACCGGACGTGTTAGGTCCAACCTGACCAGACTCAGCACCTGCGTCCAGTCCTTCTCCGCCTGCCACGCGTCACAGCTGCTTCTCGTGCCAAGACGTCAGCGTACATCAGCGCTGACGAGACACGGCCCCTGCGTGTCAGGTCACTTTCAATGCCGACGTCCAGTCGAAGACCGATGTCTGCGCCTTCACTGCTGCCACTGACCGGACGCGTAGGTCCAACCGAGGCCAGCGTCCGATCACTCATAGTGACCTCCTTTCGCCTCATTTTCTTCATCGAGTTGATCCGTTTCAACTCCAACTTCTCCTTTGCAAATGTGCCAACACCACCAAGTGTACACCACCATGTGTATGTGTGTTAGCATTTTCACAATCATTTTTAAGGGTTAACCACTCAACTTGCCACGCCACTCAATTCTAGTAATAATGCAAAGTTAGATCACTCAAGTGGTACTAAATGACTGATATGCAAACAAGTTTCCCTTCTTGATAGTATGACCATCTATCCTAAACCCGGTCATAAACTCCTCTACACACCTATGACCGGTGAAATGAAATGCCCTAGGTTATACCTTTGCCTTGTGCATTCCATTCCATCTCCTCCAATGTCGATGCAACACATGCACCAATATGATCAACAATGATATAATCAACTTTATATCATCACGTGACCATATTGATTCATCGATCTTGACTCCACTTCTCTTCACCGTTGCTTCGGTCCATTAGCGCCAAGTCATCACTCAACTTACCCTTCACACTTGCAACTAGTCCGTCGAGCCAAGTCATGTCTTGATCTTCTCCACCTTGATCACATGACTCAATGTCATGTCTCATGTGCAATGAGGCTCCTTCATTACATGTGTGAGCTTTGCAACATCTCCGAGCCATTTTCATCTCCATGGCATATATTGCTCACACACATGTATTTGTGGACTAATCATCTGTGTATCTCATATTAAACATAATTAGTCCACCTAGGTTGTCACTCAATTACCAAAACCAAATAAGGACCTTTCAGCCTTCACCAGACAACTTTGGAGGAGGGCCTTCGCCAACACCTTCGGCATCTACACCAATCTCACCTCCTCTAAACAACTCTGTAGGAGGGCCTTCGCCAACACCTTCAGCATCTACACCAACCTCGCCTCCACCAAACACCTTTGTAGGAGGGTCTTCGTCAACAGTCATGGCAAACCAGGACAACTCGCCTCCGCCAATACATCGGCACGAAGGGGCTTCACCGACACCTTCATCGTCCACACCAATATCTACTCCACTAAACACATTTGCAGGAGGGTCTTCGGCAGGAGGGGCTTCGCCATCATCCTCGCCCACTACAACGGTTCAAGAGCCTTTGTCAACTCCTTTGGGATCAACGCCTACGGTGACTCGCTCCCATCGCCAAGCTTGAGGGGCTACATCAACTCCTTTAATACCAAGGTCTACAACACCTTCGTCAATCACTTCGACTCGAGGGGCTCATCGGCAACTCCAGTACAAACATCTACTTCTACTACTACGACTATGTCGACTACACAAAGGGAGACGAAGGATTTGGTCATGAGCACCGGCCAAGAGGGGCTAGGGGAGCATATCAGAGGACCAGCAACTCCGAAACGTGAAGTCTTTTGCCCGGCGCTCGTGAGAAGATACTGAAAACCTTTGCGCGAAGAAGGCTTGAAGATGAAGAACCTCGCGCTAAGTAGGCCTTGAGGATGAAGACCTCCACGCCGAGAAGGTTCGAAGATGAAGAACCCCACACCGAGAAGGCCTTGAAGATGAAGACCACACTGAGAAGGCTCGGAGATGAAGACCCCCACGCCAAGAAGGCCTTGAAGATGAAGTCCACGCCAAGAAGGCTCTGAGGTGAAGACCGCCTCCACGCTGAGAAGGCTCGGAGACGAAGACCTCTACGCCGAGAAGGCCTCAAAGGAGAAGACCCCCTCACCGAGAAGGCTCGGGGAGGAAAACCTCCACGGAGGGGAAGGCCTTGAAGATGAAGACCTCTACAACGAGAAGGCTCAGAGATAAAAAAATCTTTCATGCCAAGGAGACCTTAGAGCCCAAGACCTGTGCATTGAGAAGATATTGGAGGAGAAGGCCTTGAAGATGAAGGTCTGTGTGCCAAGCATAGCCAACGAACCATGCCATAGAAGTGGAGAAAGAAGCCGAAGTCCAAAGGTGAAGACATCCGGAAGAACAAGGCATTCATAGGTAGATGCCTTAGGAATTAGAACATGTATATGTTAGATTCATGCGCGTGCTCTTTTCTCCATACCCTTTTTCCCATAGGATTTTTGACATAGAGTTTTTAGTGAGGCGCGCACATATAGGTTGCGAAGGGCTATGATCACAACTAAGATTCGAATCGTGGGGGAGCCCATATTCACATGGGCCAACTCCCCCCTTGAAGAGGCCCAATTGGAGTTAGTATGGTAGCTTGTAAAATCATTCTCCACCGAGGGGTCGCTTGTAAATTGCCGCTTGGCTATATAATGCTAAGAGCATGAGGACAAGGGGGGCTCTCTCCTCTCCAACTCTCAGTTTGAAAACCCTAATGAGTTCCCTCGTCGAGCCTTCGCCTTGGACCTTCATCCTAGGACCTTTGCCCCGCACTTTCGTTCGGGGTCTTCTATCCGGAACCTCCGTCAGGGGACCTCGTCTAATCGGCCTTCGTCCGGGACCTTTGTCCACGGGCCTCCGCACAAGACTCTCGTGACCTCGCATAAAACCTCCTCCGAGTGGCCTTCTCCAGCTAGTCTTCACCGAGGAACCTTCACCCTCAACCCTGGGCAGTTGTCCCAACAGTCACATTTGCATCGACCGTGAAACATGTCTAGATAGTCAGTGCCACACAGTCAGTTTAGGTGAGCGTCGTGCTACCAATAAAGGCTCTTTTCCCGCCTCGATCAGGTGTAGGACTTTGGAAGAGGAGAGGAGATACTGGTAGAAGCATCAACTTTACTTGGTGCAGAAAAAGTGGCCGAGATAGGTAGCTTCCGGCACGGCATATTCCGGAGGAGCAAGCATGATACCCCTTGCAAAGCATGCACGGACGCACATTGATTGATCGATCGATCGTCTTTTGTGACGGCTCGAGAGGGGAAAATAGTCATAAAGGGGCTTTGCATCTTGGCAGGCAGCAGAGCAATTTTGATGGTTCAGCTTGTGCCAGCTGGGCTTTGCAATCCACTGCAGCGTACATTGCACTGACAACTGACTCGCTGAGTGAGCCATGCAATCAAGATTCATTCCATCTATCCGTCCAATAATATCCCCCCGTGATTGCCTATGATCTGTAAGCAGTAAACTCATATGCTGCTTGCTAGCAACACATGGATCGATGTTACTACATACCATCTTGCCCTCTCATACAGAACTGCGGCCTTGTTCAGTTCCAAAATCGGGCACCCCCGATTTGGAACAGTTCGCTACAGTGCGCATTAAATGCGCACGGTAGCGATTCGTTTGTATTTGGTAAAAATTGTCTAAATTTTGACTAATTAAGCTTAAAATATTCGTCTCGTAAAGTACAATAAAACTGTGCAATTAGTTTTAAATTTCATCTACATTTAGTACTCCATGCATGTGCCGGTATTTTAATGTGATGGGAATCTTTTTTTTACATAGTGAAATTTGAGGTTGAATTTGGAAACTAAACAAGGGCTGCGTGAAAATGGCAGGCAGAAACGATGCCAGAGGATTTTTCAGTCTACTTGATAGGCATGCAGTGAAGCTGATCTTGGAGTCGATCGACGATGCCGTGAGGCGCATGCAACGCGTTATTGCTGTCACCGCTGACCACTGTACGCACGTGCATGCACGGGCCGGGCCGGCATCGGTGAGCATCCTGTGAACTGTGATATGGACTCGACGTCCCCATGCATGAACCGTTAATAACACTTTACTGAGCATCTCCAAGAGTTTGCCAAATTCTACTTAGCAAATAATAAGATTTACCAACTCGCAAAACTATATGTCAAGTAAAAAAACAGTCTCTCTCCAAGAATTTGGTATAATTCACTTGCCAAACCCAGATCTAACTTACATCAGGAACCCTGAGAGAGAAACAAAATTATGTTTATGTCCTTCCACCTCTTAAAAACTTACATCAGGAACCCTGAGAGAGAAATAAAATTATGTTTGTGCCCTTCCACCTCTCTCGTACATACGGATGCCAAGTCCGCTCCGCGCGCGCATATTTGCGCGTGCGAGGCCGGTGGATGGCAAGTTGCCAAGAATGCCAACCTCATTTGCCAAGCTGTTGGAACCCAAATTTTCTCATTTTGCCAAAATTGAAAGGATGCCAATCTCATTTGGCAAACTCTTAGAGATGCTCTAAGGCCTCGTTCAGTTCTAAGGGGGTAAAGTTTTAGGGTGTCACATCGGATGTTTCATTAGATGTTGAAGAGGTGTTCGGATACTAATAAAAAACTAATTACAGAATTCGCCTGTAAACTGTGAGACGAATTTATTAAGACTAATTAATCCATCATTAGCACATGTTTACTAGAGCACGACATTGTCTAATCAAGAACTAATTAGGCTTAAAAAATTCGTCTTGCAAAATACACACAATCTATGCAATTAGTTATTTTTTAGTCTATATTTAATACTCCATATATGTGTCCAAACATCTAATATGATAGAGTGTAAAGTTTTTGGAGAAACTAAACAAGGCCTTTGAGAATGAACCATCTATCATTCTCTGTCAGACAGCCAAACAAGCTGCCGTCCCTACTAAGCTCCATCTGTAATACTATAATAATTGTTTTAAATCTGTCTGGTTACAGGTTACAAAAATGAACCATATGCATGCATATATGGAATTTAATTTGAAAACTGTTTTTGTTTCTATATATACTCGTGCAGTGATGCTCAGCCGATTAGTGATTTTTGAAAATATTACATATTTTTTCCTGCAAATGTTAACAAACCTATACTTTTGAATTGCATTTTCCAAATACGTGCAGCACTAAACTTTTTATGAAAACAACAGTACAGTACTTGATTTAACAAAGCAGCATGACGCGCGTAGTCTGACCGACGGTGATCTCCAATTATTTAGGAGCACGTGCGCTAGTACCAGGTCTCCGATCCGATCCATGCACCAAACGAAACGAAAACAATGACGGCGACGGCTGTGACTCAACAACCTCGACCAGATCGAAGGAGAACCGTGTACCCTACCGTGCAACAGCCACACGACACATTACATACTTGTTTCTTAAATAACATTTGCATGCATGCATGCTTATGCATCTACTATGGCTACTACACGGGCACCGTGCGGTTGTAGCTCGCGGCGGCGGCGGCCGCCTCGTCGTTCTCGCCGGACATCTCCTCCAGGGACTTGCCCTTGGACTCCGGCACCAGGAACGTGAAGGCCAAGCCCAGCAGGTTGCAGCCGGCGAGGAGGAACAGCGAGTTGCGCACGCCGATGCCCGCGGGGTACCCGTGCTCCGTCTTGCCCGGGTGCGGGCTCTGCGCCAGGTACAGGAACCCGAAGGATCCGACGATGGCGCCCAGCTTCCCCGACGCCGCCGAGATGCCGTGGCACGTGGACCGCAGCCTGGCCGGGAAGATCTCCGCGGGCACGATGAACGTGGTGGCGTTGGGTCCGAAGTTGGCGAAGAAGAAGGTGAGGCCGTACATGACGACGAAGCCGATGTGGTTCCCCGGCGTGGTGGTCCAGTGGTGGTACGGCACGGCGAGGCCCAGCATGAACGCCGTCATCATCAGGAACCCCGTCGCCTGGATGGCGAACCGCCCCACCACGTCGATCAGCGCCACCGTGAACCAGTAGCCCGGCACCGTGCCGCACAGCGCGATCAGCGACTGCGCCCGCGCGATGCGGAACAGCTCCTCCAGCGCGCTCATCGTCGCCGCCTTCGGGATCCACCCCACCGCGCTGAAGATGTCCTTCTGGAACAGGTTCTGCGAGTAGAAGGCGATGTCCAGCAGGAACCACGTCGCCGACGTGCCCAGGAGGTGCAGCCCGTGCCGCCGGAGGAACTCCCCGGAGAAGAGCCCGAAGGACGCCGCCGGCGCAGCCGCCGAAGAGGCCCTGCTGCTGCTGTTGCTGTTGTCCTGCGCAGCAAGCTCCTCGATCTCCACCTGCAGCACCTTGGACATGTCCGCCGCAGCCTGCTTGGCGTTCTTGGCCACCAGCGCCGTGTACCGCGCCGTCTCGGGCATCTTGGTGCGCCAGTAGTAGGTGAGCGCCGCGGGCAGCGCGCCCAGCATCAGGATGATCCGCCACACGAAGTCGGCCTGCGGCGGCGTGGACCCGGCGGGGTCGATGGCGTACGCCGGGGCCGGGAACCTGACCTTGAACGCGGCGGACACGACGACGGCGACGAGGCCGCCCGCCATGATGCCGAAGCCCTGCATCGCGAACACCGCGGCGATGAACGCGCCGCGCGTCTTCTTGCTGGCGTACTCGGACATGATGGTCGCCGACAGCGGGTAGTCGCCGCCGATGCCGAACCCGAGCCAGAAGCGGAAGAAGCACAGCGTCGCCATCACGGACGCCGAGGTGTGGCCGAAGGAGAGCCCCGACGCCACAGAACAGAGGACCATGAGCATGAGCGTCATGCCATAGACCTTCTTACGGCCGAGCTTGTCGCCCAGCCAGCCGAAGAAGAGCTGCCCTGAGAGCGTGCCCACGAAGGCTACGCCGTTGACGGCCGCGGACACGTGCGGCGGGAGGGTGCCGGGCGTCGCGGAGCCCTCGACGTGGTAGTAGATGCGGCCGAGGAGCTTGGTCACGAGGGAGATGCAGAAGAGGTCGTAGGCGTCGGTGAAGAAGCCCATGCCGGCGACCACGATGGCGGTGAAGTGGTACCATTGCGTCTTGGCGGTGTCGAGCGCGGTGAGCACCTGAAGGTCGCCGGCGGCCATTGCCGCCCCCACCGCAACCTGCCTTGTCCGGCGATGGCGGCGGCTTGAATGCTTGGCTGGTCTGTCTGGTCTGAGGCAGCCAGGGAGGAGGCCGGCCGCTATTTATACGCGGCGGCGAAGGATCTTCTTCCCGCCGCGGCCGAATATTCGACGCGCCTCTTCCCCATTGCCGTTTGACCGTCGAGCGCTGTTGGTGGTCTGTGGAGGCCACGCCACGGACAGCCTGTTGACTGTTGTATGATCTTTCCTCCTTGCTGCTTAGCAGGATTTTTTGGGTGGGTTGATGAGCTGTTACACACGCTCTGCTTTGATGCTTGCTAAAAGCACGGTTATGTGTCATTGATGCAGGTTAAATCAAACAAGTAACATATATATTTGCAATAAAAAAACAGGATAACATATATGACATAGAGACTACTTCACCTATATTTCAGGTGCCTGATTTTTTCAAGCAAAGCCTAATTTTATCATTCTTTGACTATAGAAAAAAATAAGAATTATCTCTTGTAAGTTATCTTTCTAATTGTACAAGTTGATTTTATGATATTAGAGCATCACCAAGAGCACCCAAAACAATCTCCCAATTAAGAATTTTTGGCAAGATTGAAAATAAACCCATCTCCAATAACTCTCAAACCCACCTCCTAATCTTTTGGCACTCAACCAGGTCGCGCGTATCCAGATCGCGGCTAGGTTCCCTGCGCTTCTCCTCTTTGGCGCCTTCTCCTTCGCGCGTATCTTCAGCAAGTGTGTCGTGGTCGTGGACGACTCCCCGGCGCGCTTATTCTCTAAAAAATTTAGGCACCTAAAATATAGCAACCCATATATAGACTATGTATATACTCCCTTTGTTCCAAATTATAAAGTACCTTGGCTATTATAGATACATTGCTTTACTATGTACTTAGACACAATGTATACCTAAGTACAAAGCAAAAGCTAAACGTCTTGTAATTTGGAATGGAGGGAGTACCTCTTTAATTGGCCTGACACAACCTATGCCTCAGTCATCAGAAAACAACTAAATGATTGGAGGATGCGGGCAAGAGCGGGGCAGTGAGACGATGACGATGATGCTCGAGAAGTGTTGTGTCAGTTGTGGTGGTGAGTAGAGATAGATTGATTAGCGACCGAAAAAAGATAAGGAGTTGCTATATCTGAGGTGCTTGCATTTTGAGATGATTTTAGACAACAATATATGTTATACAAACTAATTAGTATAATTAAAAAGACAGCTGACGAAAGACGATTTATAATTTTCTATAGTCAAACAATCACAAAATTGCACATTGCTTGAAGAACAACAAAAATTAAGCACCTTGAGTATAGGAGAAGCTTGGAGGTAGCCGGAGGCGGGGGCTGAGAGTTGGTAAGATTTTCATGTCAAATGAGTGGCCAAAGAAAGATGAGGAGGTTAAAAATCACTTGATGGTTAGATCTCAATTAAGACGCAGGTATTCCTTTACGAGAATTTCTATTTATGTGTCAATAGATTTTAACCGAAAAATCTATCGGATTTTTAATCGTTGGTCGTGCAATCAATAGTTCCGATCTCCTTCATTTTCGGAAGACTGAAGTATAGCATCTTCATTTGCCAGCGACACTGTATGTCATTTGAAAGTAAGTAATGCTGAACTCAAGTATGTGGTGCTCCGTTGGCTGCATTGCAACTGACAGGGATCCTTTTCTTCTGAAAGTAAGTAACACTGAACTGAAGTACCAGTATAGAACAAAAAGGGCTAGCAGGGCCTATCAATATGGGATGGAATGATTGAACTCTAAGCAAAGCATTCTGGTGGCGGTCAGATTAGCCGTATAATAAGCTAAGATGGAGCACTGTCAGTAGTGATCAATATATAATAACGAAATATAAGGTGGTCAACAATGAGGCTAAAGCGGTAATGAGAGAGGACTCCGGCCGGCTACTTGTTGGAGAAGGTACGTTGGGGAGAATGATGCACAAGCATATGCAGGCATAGCATGTAAAAGCATGCTCAAGGGTCGGGTCGGACAGGTTATTTAACTTGGGAGTTGCTATTGTAGCCATGCTGCTTTAGCTCCTGTCCTCCCAATGTGCTGCCCTCCAGCGGCCACTTCACCGAGACGCCACGTTCTCTGATACTGATATTTTTTCTCTTGCATTGTCCCTTGCTTTTACCTCCCCAATACAATCTTTTGTTTAATTTTTAATCTTGATACATCATTGTTCTCGCCTCCTCAATTCCTGAGGAGTTGATTCTGCTTAGCTAGATATTAGTCATATTATTCTGTCCGTCCCGAAATATGGTTGTTACAGAAAGAATTGAATTTCAGTCGATCACTAGTCAATTGACATATGATCCCCATAATCCAATGCCAGTTTCAAACTTTCAGTCACTTGAGTTTACGACCCTTCTGTTCAGGGTACGTCCTATTTCGTCTGAAATGTCGACCAACCAAGGCGCCTTGCTTATTTCCGAATTTTGAGTAATTAGACCAGTCTCAGTGGGAAGTTTCATGGTATTGTTTTTAAGACTGTCATATCATACCAAATGAAATAAATCTCAGATGAAACACTCACTCTCAATAGAGAGTTTCATTCTATAGTTTCATAGGCATTAATTTCATGATTCATAGAGAGTTGGTAATTATGTCATAAGAGTTTCATCTAGATGAAACTAATTTCTTCTCTCTTTTTAAATACATTGTCATGTCATCAAAAATATCTATGTGGCAACTTATTTAATGCAAATGAAACTCATATGAAACTCCCACTGAGGCTGGCTTATACTCAATTGCGTTGCTTTATTATGTGTTCGTTCTCTAAAAGTTAAGTTTGAAGTGCGATATGCATGCGTGTGCACCTGACCCCTTGAGATTGATGAAGGGCCGGCGCTTTTCATATCATATCATCATCATACAAAATCTTTAGATTTTCCCGTCAACTCCTATTCATTAACTGTTCCACCTATAGTGTACCTATCCCAGCCATTCCTTTCTATGGATCATCGCAGCCGTTTCTTCCTATCCTTATCCCCTCCCCTCGCGTCTGGCGCCTCGTGGCTTCTCGATCTCTCCTCGCCCGTCCTTTCCTCCCTATCTCCATCTTGAATCTTCCCTCCGCCCCTCCCAGCCCTGCCGATCACTGCCCCTGCCTCCGGCGCAGCTCTTGGCGAGGCTGTGCTGCTGATCCACGTCCCCTCCCCCTTCCCGAGGTTGCGCAAACCGCAGCTAGTACCCACGGTGCCGCTGGTGCCAGGAAACGGTCGCTTCGCCTTCGCCGGCTCTGATTCGTAACGTGGTCCGCTCTGATTCGTAGCCTGGCACTCCACCGCTCCCTCTTCCCTGCTCCGGTACCCCGACATTGTGCCGCGCTACCATGGGAGCCTGGCGCGGGCAAACCCTAGCGGTGCAGCCCGAGCGCCAGGCTTCCGGCGCGAGCCCCTCACCCACGTCGCCGCTATCCGCCGCCGCCTATCAGCTTACTCTGCTGGTATACCATGTTGCTTTTCTTTTAGCAATTTTCTTTAGTAATTTCGTGCTCCCTACTCAATGCCAATTGATTGTTCCATGTTTACCATGTCTGTTACATTGTTGCTAATACAGTCAGACTTCTTCTTAATTAGATTTGTCACGACCAGCTCTGTTGCAACTGCACGACCCAATAAAAAGCGTAGGTCGTATATGTTAGAGGAATCAGAAAAGTTGCTCCAACAATTTGATGTGCCATCATGCTTAGCTGCCACTGAAGGTGCTTATGATAAAAGCTTTTCATTCGGTGTGCACAACAAGTATGTCATTACCGAATTCATGTTACTATATGCAGGTATTCATATGCAGGATGCTTACTTCCTTATTATCAGCGGACTGCAATGATTAATACGATAATCGAGATATTTATTAAGGAGATCGTTGAAAATGGGAGTAACCTTCGTGGATGCCAACTTCCTCATCAGTGGAATTCTTTTGCCACATGTTTCAAAAGTAAACCTATAATAGTCGCTTTTTTCTTAGTCAAGTTGATCGGATGCACCTTGATTAATTGTTCTACTACATGTAACCCAGTAGGCGCAACAATAAGCATATGCCTTCCATTTGGGAAAGAAACTTCTAGGTGCCTACAGTTATTTTTGTATGATCTACTGGTCATTTCCATGTGGTCACATCCTAATGCACTTCCAACATTAAAACTTGAGTTCCAATGGGTTACACATATTATTTTTAGTCAGTTCACACTCCTTGGACTTCTTTCTCAAACAATTGCAGCACTGAACTCATACCAAATGCAACCTATTGATCTTTCTTTGTATATTTCCTTATCCCAACAAGTGCCTATGCCTGGACGCCTCATGTGACTTCTATAATTTAATGGCATAGAGGTTGTGGGAAAGAATATATATAATCATTTAGCAGCTCTATAAATTTCTATGTGTATACTTCAGGAATATACCCCCTCCGTTCCAAATTATAAGTCGCTTTGACTTTTTTGGTATATCTATTTTGCTATATATCTAGATATAATAATATGTCTAGATACATAACAAAATGGATGAACCAAAAAAGTCAAAGCGACTTATAATTTGGAATGGAGGGAATAGATTCCAATCTGTTGCTGCCAGCATTAATAAGCCTGAGGTTATTTTCTGCTGCATAGGCTATCGAGCAGATGCAGATGATGCCAATTTAAGGGTAACATGTTCGTGGAGAATAAATATAGAATCTTTCAAACAGGTACACAAATTTCGATATGTCATTATCCCTTTTTTATTGTTGTTATATTCAATGGAATTTCTTCTCGCCACATTTCATTTATATAGAAAAGGGTTTTTTTTTTGCTTTTGATCTATGTAATAGCTGTTGTTGCTAAAATAAAAGGGTTGGCTCATCAACGTAAATTTCTTCATGCATTTGCCATTCTCAATGATGTCCTCATTTCTTAGTTTTGTTGGTTGATATAAAGATTTATGCTACATTCTTTGATCATATAACTCCCTGCAATTTTTGATCTACCACTTGCCACCTTCCTGCATTTCATACTTTACTTTATACCATGCTGTAATTGTGATGTACTTGATATAGATTGTTGCATGCTATCTGTCAAGAAGTTCAGCAAGAAAAGGAGATTATTGCTAACAGATTCTTACCTTTTCTAGTTTCATGTCCGATGAGTGCATGGACAAAAGGCAGAACAAGCAGCACCAACAGAGGTAGTGTTGCTGCCTCGCCAATACAATATTGCTTTGCTCAAAATTGTTTCACAAAACCCATTTTTGGTTCCACCATTGAGTAAAGACCTCTTTTTTTTTTTCTTCTTATAAATCATAAATTCCAATGTCCTTTTTCGACTTTGCTCGCCCTATCTATCGACGTAAGGATATGTGCAATGCCATAATAGTATGTCATAATACAGTTTATTGTGTGCTCCGAAGATCAGATATATAGACATTATAGGTTGATGTGAGCTGTGTTGCTTGATTGTGCATCTCTTATTGAAATGACTGTCCTCCAGTTAATTACCCATATTTTTATCTTCGTGTAATATGTTTCAAACATGGTACATTGTGATGTGAGCTTCTGCATAAATCAGTTAAATTACCTTCTCTTTTTTGTAGTCATACAACTGAAATATATTATCCAATTGTCTAAAAAACACATACGTCGATTATGATGTTAGCTTCTCTATAAGGTAGATCAGCTTTGAAGCATTCTAGAATGGTTAATTAATGTCGATGTTAATCCAGATACATAAAGGTTCGTGTTGTTACTATACTATTGCATGCCTCTAGATTGTCCAAATGTATGTCTTTTGCAGCTTATGCCTATTGTTTTTTCCTAAATTTACTCTATATATACTTTCTACATAATCCGGATCAGTTCTGCTCTTCCTGCTGCAGCCTAGGTGAACACAAGCAGTACACTTTACAGGATATAAGTAGTTTGGTCTCTGCAGCAACAACTGCAGCTACAGTCCGAAAAGACCAGCCGATCAGGCCCAAAAAAGCTACCTCATCTCTTTAATACTGCAATTGTTTTCCATGTACATCCTAAATCTTAATGTATTCTACTGAACATGTTACACTATAGATTATAGAAATATTCATGTGTCTTCGTGTTCCTTCATCTTCTTTCGAGCTTATCGTTTAATACTGCTTAAAGACTATTCAGATTTTACTGAGACATGTGAATATTGTTTTAGATATAAGGATACTATGTCACACTTTCCTGATCATGATGATAACAACTGCAACAGAATACATGTATTTGCCCTCCGTTTCAGTTGGATTAGATCACCGATATATGTGACCAGTATTTAGCTAAACTGCAGATCTTCTTATATCCACTATTTAGCTAAACTGCAAATCTTCTTATATCCAACTATGATCCCTTCATAAAACTCATTTGTTATGATCACTTATGTTGCTATCTAACACCCGTGGCAACGCATGGGGTTCATGCTAGTACAATATGTAGTGCAGGCAATATAATGCAATGCAATATTCATGCTCCTAAATCCTAATTACTCCCTCCATCTTCTTGAAATAGGAGGCACGATTTAATAAGTTATTGCAGTTTTCGAGATCATATTTTAATCATTAATTTCTCTTATAATATGTAATTTATAGTAACAAAAGTTTAACCATTAGAAAGTAATTTTAATACAAATCTAATTTTATGCTTTATACTATAAAACTTCATGTAATTAGGCTAATTATTATTTAAAGATATAACAAAATTTGAGTTTTCAAGTATGTGCATTCCTTGTATTTTGGAGCGGAGTAAGTAAAACACTATTGAATACTTACTCTTATATATGCATGCAGGAATAGGAAGACTAGCAGATTAACAACACAAAAGTAACATGAGAAGTGAATTGAGGGTACCTTGGTTGGTTAGATTCCAACAAAGGTACCCTGCTAGTCTTAACAACACAAAAGTACATGAGAAGTGAATTGAACTCAGAGTACCTTGGTTGGTTAGATTCCTTCTTGTAAGCAAATAATCTATCTACCTAGGTTCAATAAGCAGGGGCAGATCCAATGTGAGAGTTGTGGGGCCTCTAGCCCCCTACCCCCATGTTGCTCAATGCTCATGGAGCCTCCCTAACCCCCTTTCCCCCCTAAATTTTGCAGCCATGAATGCAGAAGAGAAATGCAAAGGAGGAGAAATTAAGAAGATAAAGCTAGGAGAGGGAGAAGAAGAAGGAATTAGCATTTTTTCAAAACATTTTGCAAAGGTTTTCACTTGCTTCATTTCCATATCACTCAATCTAACTACACCTCGAGTTTGATTCACCTCGTGGCACTAGATAACTAATTACAAACAAGAAGTCCCTCTTGTTAGTGCGACTATCTATCCTAAACCCAATTGTGCACTTCTCTACACACCGATAGCCGGTGAAATGAAATGACCTGCAAATGTACATTTGCCTTGCGCATTCCATTCCATCTCCATGTCAGTGATGCCCACACGAGCATCCAACCTCCATCAAGAATCATCCAAGTGTGGCCACCCACACCACCTTGATCCTTGTCCAAGTATTGTCCATCTTCACTCCATCAAGCCACTTGATATCAACTGTATCTTCACTTGGCTTGATCTCCATGAATGGTATGGTCCACTTCATAGCTTCATATGGCCTTCATGGTCCATCAATTGTAGCCTTGCTTGCTCTTCATCGTTGCCTTGGTCCATTAGCACTAAGCCCTCTACTCGCACTGCACCACCTCAGCTAGATTGCCCTTCACACTTGCACACAATCCTTCGCAGCCAATTCTTGCCTTGATCTTCACCATCTTTCCATATGAGACTATGTCATATCCCATATTCAATTCTCATTTACACTAGTTGAGCACTCCCAACACATGCACATGTCATTTCTCCACTATGGCCATCATGTCTTACTCAACCTAGTGTGTGGAATAATCACCTATTAATCTCACATGAAACCTCATTAGTCCACCTTTGGTGGTCACTCAATTACCAGAACCAAACCGGGACTTCCAATGGAGGAGATACAATTGTGAGAGTGCTTGCTCATGGTTGGAGATGGAGGAGAAGAGGGCTTGGGCTTGGCCGTACAAGAGTTGCAGTGGCGTGTTAAATTTGTAGGAGAGGTGCAAAGAGAGGTGGGACAAATAGGAGAAGAGAGGCATAGTTGACTGATGTGTGGGGCTAATCTGTATTGATTGGATGTTGATGATCTTCAAAAACAACTCTTTCGATAATCTAAAAAGTTGTATTGGTGTACCCAATTAGGGGAGTTGTACTGTTGATCTACCAGATGCTCTTACTTAGCTTTCTAGGACGATACTTATGAAAGATCCAAGAAGTTGTGCTCAATTTGGAGTATGTTGACCTAGTATATATGGAGAATGGACTACCACTGCAAAGCAATTTAGTCACTGTGTGGATCAATGGGGAGCAAGGCCCTTGCATGGTTGCTCCAAAGAGAAGTTTCGAAGAGATATGATTCTTGGATACCTTAGGACAAAATCGAGCTTTCTAACCTCTCGGTGTAGCAATTCTACAAAACCTATTTCAAAAGACTTAAATCCTTCGTCGAGACAAGACGTCGGATGCTATCTCATTCAAATTAAAGCAACTCCCATTTTTTGTATTCCTGAAAAAAGGTACGGAAAAAAATGAATCAACATAATTGCATATGTAATAGACTATGTTTTCTCTTGTCCTTATGCTTTGCTTTCTAGGTCTTGCGTCTAGATTTCATGACCAAGTTCCAAGTACATGGGTGAAGTTATTGTTTTTTTAGGGTGACTATACATCTATTGACAGATTTGACAACAACAAATCTGTCAAATTTTTGGCCAATAAAAAAATAAGACAGCTCACACAAAGAAAATCTGACAGATAATACACATTTAAATTTCTCTACAGTTTTATTGGCTTTATATCTATTGAATTTTGGACCGACAACTAACGGGTTTGGAAACCTGCTCGTTTGAGTTCTGAACCCTGCAGTACAAAGTTTATAATGTTATAGTTCAATGCTTTGAACCTAGCTGTACAAAGTTTGTAATGTCACAGTTAAAAGTTTATGAATCTTGAGTGTAAAGTTTTGAACCTAGCACCACAAAGTTTATAATGTCATAATTTCAAGTTTTGTATCTAAAAGTATAAAGTTTGTAACGACATAGTTGAAAGTTTATAAATCCTGAGCGTAAAGTTTTGAACCTAACAGCACAAAGTTTATAATGAGATAGTTTAAAGTTTTGAATCTTAACAATACAAAGTTTGTAATGCCATAGTTGAAGGTTTATAAATCCTGAATGTAAAGTTTTAAATTTAGCAGTGCAAAGTTTATAATCTGATAGTTTAAAGTTTTGAACCTAGCAGTATAAAGTCAGGTTTTTTCTAAGTTGTCATCTTTTTTTTGTCAAATTCTATCTGTCAACAGATAGCTAGCCAGTCCATACGAATCTTCAAACAAAATGAACAGCCTAAAATATGACAGATATGAATCAACATTTTCTGTCGATAGAAATATAGCATTTTTTATCCATGTACATGGGTGAATTTAGTGGCGCGTGTAGGTGTGCAGAAAGTTTGAGAGCCCAATACAGTTTTACAGTTTCCCCACCTGGAAATATCTTGGTCGTTCCAGTATTGTGGCTACACAATCAACGGTAATATTTGACCGGGGTCCAGGACTCAGATACAATCCATTGACCTCACTGTCGGCCATGATTTGATTGGTTAACTTCCCTACTTAACAATTAACAATTTAACGGGAAGCAACAAAGAAAGATTGTGGCTCCCTTTCGTCGTCTTATGTTGACAGACACACTTCATTTTCGCCGTAACTTTGAGGGTTGGAGTAATGTGCTATATGCAACATTGATGTAGATGCACATATGGACACACTATGTACGCACGTGCGAGCAAGGAAGGAAGTTTCCTGGCCATGATCGGACAGGAGGATCAACACCTATTTTTGGACTGACAGTTGGCTTTAATTTGGTGGTTCATCAATCCAATACCTTGTGCCACGCCTATTTAATTAATGCGGTGCCAAGAAGATTTACACGAAGAACAATGAGGGATGATGGTCTGGTTAAGTCACAGGAGGCCTGGGTGAAGGATTGGATATCTCTGGTTCGATCACCGTGCAAGTCATGCTTTATTATTTGGAAACTTGCGTACTCAGTGAGCAGGGCGTTGAGAAAAATGATAAGTTGCTTTATTTGTCCGGCAGTGCTAGCATCCGACGTTTAGATGGATGCCCGCGGGCGATCACTCTGCTTTATTATTTGGAAACATGCGTACTCAGTGATCAGGGCGTCGAGACAAATGATAACTTGCTTTATTTGTTCGGCAGTGCTAGCATCCGGATGTCCGGACAGACGTCTGTGTCCGGACGCCCGCGGCTGCTCTCCATTTCTTGCTCGTGCTCCGTGCCGTGCACCCCACCCGTTTGGATTCCACACTGCATGGATGACTCGTCCCGCCCACACCACCTGCCCACATGCAGGGCCGTCCGTGCCCCTCGCGCAAGCTCGAACTGCCACAACGAGATGGAGGGAAGGGAAGGGAGGGTGAGGCGCGCTGAGCGAGGAAGGCGTGAGGTAGGAGCCGAAGCCCTACGGCAGGCCACTGTCCGCCAGCCACCGGCGCCATTGCAACATGTGCAACATCTGACCTACTTTTAAAACTCTAAAATGAAACATTTGCAACATATGTCTAAATATAGATGAAACACTCAAAACATACATCTGAAACACCTGCAAAAAAACCTGAAAACACTTGAAAAAGTCATTGCAAACATATGCAACATTCAAATAAAACACTTGCAACATATGTGAAACATATGCAACATCTAAATAAACACATATGCAACAACATCTGAAAAAATAGATGATACATTTGGAACAACGTATAGCCATTGCAACATATGCAACATCATGATCTACTTTTGCAACATCCATATGAAACACTTGCAACAACCTCTGAAACACTTGAAAACATACGCTTTCAGCAAACTTGGGTAGACGGGTGGGCGGGCGAAGCACTGCATGGTGGGATCTAGCGCTGGGTCGCGGTGGAGAAGGAGGATGGAGTAGTGACGCCGCAGAGGAAGTGGGCCCTGGGACGGAGATGGTGACGGAGAGCGCTCAGGGCTCGTCGTGCGGGCACGGGAGGAAGGAGGCACAGTGGGAGGAGGGCGCGGGGGAGCCAGAGAGTGCGGCGTTGGGGAGCGGCCTGGAGAGGAGTGGGGACGGGATGCAGAGGAAGGCCGCCGGGAGCGCCGGCTCGGTGGTTGGTGCGGGCATCGCAGCTGCGCACAATGAGGAGAGGTCAATCTCATGAGTGGGCAGCAAGAGGTAGAAGTGGGTGTGCGGCATCTGGTTAGACGGACGCCCGCTCCTGGGTATTACTGTTATTTGTTGCTTGTGTGTACACCGTGCAGGAGGCTGAGCAACGGATATCTTTACACACAGGCGAGCTTAATTGTTGTCCCTGCTTCTTCAGACCCTTCCTTTTCTCCTTGATCGTCTGGCGTGGTCGCAAAAACGGTCATCCATTAATCAAGCAATTAATTGGGCCAAAAGAGGAGGCCGGCCTACTGGACCCTGCCGCACGGCAGCAGAATGGATGACTAACAATCTGCTTAATCAAAATCAAAACTAACGATCTGCTTAATCAAAATTACGTTACTATTATGAATCTGAGGAGACAACGGAGATTTCACATTAATTCTCACAAGACGCGCTACGAAAAAAAATATAATTCCTAGAAATTATCACAATATAATCAGAAATATTGGCCTTTAATTTAGTAGGCTCTAATCACCATCACCAATGATAATTATTGGGTCTATTCTCTTTATCTATCTTTGTCATTAGAAAAACAAATACATGAAGTAACCTTCTAAATTTGCATCTAAGTTACCCACCCGATCATTGGACCTGGAGTCTTTTTTAACAGAATAAAATTGAAAGTTTTGAATAAATAAAAGATATAATAAACACTAGAATTTGAACATAACACATGGATGCCAACAACTAAGATGATGAAAAATTCAAAGCTAAAATATAGATTCATAATGCCATGAAAAGTGCTGCAACCAAGTTTATATAACTTAAGCTTAGGTTTCCATTAAATACATATTATGCTAAAAAAACTAACTAGAGGTCCCCAACCTCGACACTAATCCTCATGAGATGTGCTAGAAAAAATAAATCCAAGAAATTCTCACAAAAATAGAATCATCTAGTATTCTATTGGGTAAACTCTAATCACCATTGATAACTCATAACCATAGAATCTATTATATTTTCTAAATAATTACCTACCTCGACAACTGTTAAAAACAACATAAGGTAACCCATAGGTCTGTATTTAAATTACATAGCTATGTTCTTGGTCTCAAGGTTGACCTAGTTGGCCTTGAGTTGCTCATACTTCTCGCGAAGATCGATAAGCCTCTTACTCCTTAGGAGTCTATTGTAGAGGCGGTGCTAGGGGATACTCTGTGGAGCCATCTATCAAGCAGTCTTGAGATGGGTGGCAACTCCCATGTACTCTCATCGTCAGATTTGGAGATGGATATGGACAAATTGGAAACCCTCTCTAAAGATTTTAGTCATGTAGAGATCAACAATGTCAGTCTCGAAGGAATTTTGAGGACATCAACCATGCCATGGAGGGATGCTCTATGGGTGGGGACCCAAGGGCAAGATGTAGATGGATGTGGTGGATGAGCTCGTCCTTGCAGATTCATATGTGCCGAGTTAGCGGGTTTGTGCTGGCAAATAATGCTTCCCTGAGCCCAACTAGGAAGTCAAGAGAGGGGGTGTGGTGATGCCTCTATTGACTGGATTGGATCCAAATCGCAAAGGTAAAGCTTGCTGAACTTGTCGGCAACAAAGTCTAGGCTCCCGAATTGAAAGGCCTAATTACTACTAGGTCCATCCCAAATTATAAGACGTTTGACTTTTTTGACCTCAAGTTTGACCACTCGTCTTATTCAAAAAATTTTGCAAAATATCACTTCTTTTATCGTGGCTTGCTTTATTAATAAAAGTTCTTCAAGAATGACTTAAATTTGACTATGTTTGCACAAATTTTTTGAATAAGACGAGTGGTCAAACTTGAGGTCAAAAAAGTCAAACGTCTTATAATTTGGGATGGAGGGAATACTTCCTCCATTCCAAATTATAAGACATTCCAAGAATCTTGGAGAGTCAAAGTATCTTAAGTTTGACCAAAATTATAGAGAAAATTATAAAAATTTATAACATCAAATAGGTATACTATAAAAATATAATTAATGAAGAATCTAATGATACTTAATTGGTGTCATAAATATTATTATCTTATCATATAAATTTGATCAAACTTGAGATCCTTTGACTCTCCAAGATTCTTGGAATGCCTTATAATTTGGGATAGAGGGAGTAACGACGAAGGTGGGGGCAAGGTGGAGTTGCCTCATCGAGTTGATGGTGAAGTCTAGGCTGCCAAAGGTGATGCTGCCACCCGAAGTAAGATCACTGATGCCATTAGTGAAGGAATCCATATGATGTATGCAAATTGATCTTTGCACAACACCTGTGTGTAATCTTTGTATCACACGTAGTAGATCAAAGGACTAGGATTCATACTTGTTCAGGTGAGGTGCCCTACGTCCAGCGTTAATGGGTATTTTATTGCTTGCGTATCGAATGTTAGATTTGGTGCTGAGCAAGGGAGATAATAAGATGTGCTGCTGGTCTAATTGCTAGAGGCTCCCTACCCCGCCTAATATAGCAGGACTAGGATTACATGTGGTTCATCCCATGATAATGTGTGATAGTACTATTGCTTAATAGTTTATAGTCACATCTAATCGAGTGGATCATTGTTGACATTACTTGTACAGTTGTACAATACATTCGGCGTGTTCAGATTCCAAAATTTTTTGGATAAAATTTCTGTATCACTTTCGTTGTTATTTGGCAAAATTTGTTTAACCATGGACTAACTAGGCTCAAAAGATTCGTTTCGACATTTACAGATAAATTGTGCAATTAGTTATTTTTTACCTACATTTAATGCTCCATGCATGTGTCCAAAAATTCGATGTGACGGATACTATGCAAAATTTTTTGGATCTTTTTAGGATCTAAACATGGCCATTATTTTCTGTTGCATCAGCAACACCCATGCCAGTCAGATCAGAGTAGACAACAAGTGGATGGCAGGCCATGCTGGTTAAGTAGAATAGTTTTGTAATAGTACACGACATGGCTTGCGCTGTACAAATATTGGGTACCACGTTTATATATTGTTCATATACTTCTTGTCCTTTGTATATCTCCCTATTCCTTGTCATCAAGTGGATGGAGTATCCCTAAGTTGGATTCACCCTTGGCTAGTTGGCTTGACCCACGCTCGCCTAGGGAGCTGGTTAATATGACCTTAGTGAGGGTACCCAAGGCCCAGATACTCATAAACCATGTGAGATTTTCTTTAATACATGACAATTAGTTAAAGAAGACAGAAAAAAAAATTATGTCACCGTAGTATTAGGGCAGTCCTAACTTGACATTACTCATTAGTTTCTGCGACATGCTATGTCCTATTGACACTAGCTAAGAAATTATAGTTCACACTGCACAATGTCAAATTGTAGTTACCAAATAAACTCAAATTATCTTTCCCCTCTCTCTCCTCCAATCCTCTTTCTTCCCCACTCCTATATTGTCTTGGTATCTATGATATCCATTTCAATAGATTTTTTTTGTTTTTTGTGCAAACCATAGTTTCTTGCATCAGACCTGGCCCTGTTTGTTTCAGATTTTATCTAGCTTATCCTAGCCATAAGCCAGAAGCTAAAACAAATAACCCAACTGTTGAGCTGGCTTTCGAAAAGCTTGAAAGGTAGCTTATGAGGAAATGAACGAAAAGCTGAAAAGCATGTTCTAAGAGCTTTGATGACTTTTGGTGTGATGAGAGCTCAAAATTTATTAAAAAAACCAATAGAAAAAAATAATAGCCAAAAGCCAAAAGCCAAAAGCCAAAGAATCAGCTTTTAAACAAAAAAAAAACCCAAAAGCTACAAGTCAAACAAATAGACCCCTAATTTCTTCTCTCTGCTTTAATTCTATTGTCATATTAACAAATTGTCCTAGACATAACACCATATTAAATCGTATGGAAACTATTTACTCATAGCAATGGGATTGCTCTCATAGCTTGGGCTCATACTAAGGACTCAGAAATTGGGCTCATATCTGGGTCTATTTTTATAGACAAAAACATGGAGCAACTAACTATTTTGAATGGTATAAGAAACAACAATATGAATACAATAGTGCACTGAAGGAGTCATTTTCTACACATCTATTTAGCGATTTTCTATTTTCACAGTAGTCTTGCATATAACATATAGATGGCCATGCAGCCCGCAGCCAGATAGCCCAGCCCGAAGCACGGTTTTTTGCCCAACCTGAGCATGGCATGGCCCGGTGTAATGCAGACATGGGCCAGCATGGCCTGACGCATAGGGCCGTGCCTGGGCAGCTCCTCAAGCACGTTGGGTGGCATGGCAGCCCGCTAAAATACTCCAAGCCCAATAAGGGCTGCTATTCAGTCAAGGATTATACATATATTCCTAATTCCTAATGAAGGCACTAGCGCTCGGACGTCTGGTGCCCGCAGCGTGTCTGGACGCAACTCCTAGTCCTAGCAAACCGAACCGCGGCCCATCTCTCGGTCACAGGCCCATCGTAGCTCGCCCCCTGTCTGCCTTCGCCCCACCCCACGCGCGCACTCCGCCCCTGTCTCTGTACTCTCCAGTCGCCCGTGATCCCCTCCTCTCTCTTCGTGCGGGCGACACTCAGGAGCCGAGATGAGCAGCTAAGGACGAGCATGTCCCCAGTCTGCCCTGACCGTAGCGCCACTATCCGCTGGCCCCCTAGCGCGCCGTGTGCCCCGTCCGCGGGCCCTGGCTCGCCCTAGGCTAAACAACACAAAACGCTTGCAATATGAATGCAACATAAGACTGAAAATAGATAAAACATTTGGAAACCTGCTTTTGAGACGTGTGTAAAACATAGGAAACATCTAAAATAAAACACTTGCAACTTGCAACATTAAACCAGTTGCTGCAACATAAGACTGAAACTACTAAAACATTTGGAAACATGTTGTTGCAACATATGCAACAACCACGTCAAAAACGATTGCAACATACGTCTGGAAATAGATGAAACATTTTAAACAAACGCTTGCAACATGTCTCTGAAAACACTTGCAACATGTGCAACATCCCTCGATCTATTTTTACAACATCAAGATGAAACAATTGCAACATACATCTAAAACGCTTGAAACACTTGAAACATACATATGCAACATAGGGGTGGGGAAGGTTGGGTTGGTCAATTCCGGCCGTCGACGTCAGAGCCTGTGGCGAGCCATGGCGCACGAGCACCACCAGCACCGTCCACGCTCATCGGTGCCCTTAGCTCGGTCGGGGAAGACTTGAGGCGCCACAGCACATGCGCCCCAACAACCATGGCGGGGTCAGTGGCGTCCACAGCCGTGATGGGAGATAGATGGACGGACGGATGGACGGCGAGGGAGCAAGCGGCACAGGTGTCTGGGATGGGCGCACCGCGCAGCCGGCGATGGGGCGCGGGGCGGTGGGGCACGATACGACAGCGGACGAGCGAGCGTGGCAGAAGGGGCGCGGACAATGAGCAGCCATGATGCTTCGGGACCTAGCGGATAAGCACAAAGGAGTTGGGGCGGGCAGGCGGATAAGAATGAGGGAGTGGGGGCCTTTGTTTTTTTTGGAGCCCGCTCCTGGGGAGTCACGTCTGGACGGGAGTCATGGACGTACGCCCTAGTTGGGTCATTTCTGAATTCTTAAGACTGTCTCCAACAACTGTTACCCAAAATACAAGACCCATTCCACATTTAGGCAGTGCGACAGGCAAAGGGTTCAATATCCATTTTTGGTCTTTTCCAACAACAAGACCCGAAAGAGAATCCTTTCTGCAAATGGGTCTCCAGGAGAGAGGATACTCAAATTTGGGTTATACCTCTCCTGACACCCAAAATGGGTCTTCCATATAGGTACTATGTTAGACACTATATGTATTCCATTGGAGACCCATTTTGGGCTCGGAAACACTACTGTGCGGGTGTTCGTCCCGTTTGGACGGACCCTGCATGACTCAGACCGACCGCGCCTCGCCTTATCCGCCGATGCGACTCGACTCCCTCCCATCCCGTCTCATGACCGCGCCTCCCTCACCCGCTCTACTTTGCTCACGTTGCTCTCTCGCTCCGCTCGCCCGCTCCTCCACTCTCTCGCAGCTGGCATGCATTGCTCGCGCGTCGCCGCCCCTCCCTCCCTCTCTCCCTCCGCAACCTCCATGCCACCGGAGAGGAGGGTGGCGGCGGTGGCTTCCGGTGAGCCACCCCTCCCTCCCTCCCTCCCTTCGCAACCTCCGTGCCACCGGAGAGGAGAGTGACGGCGGCGGCTTCCGGCGAGGTAGGTGGGTCCTTCTCTGGATCTGAGCTCTCCTCCTCTACCTCCTCCTCTGGATCTGAGCTCTCCTCCTCCTCCTCCTCTAGATCTGGATCTGAGGGACGCCGCGGTGGCTAGGGTTCCGGCGAGCTCTGTTGCAGTAGCATGTTTTGCTGTTGCAACAAGTATTCTTTTTGTTGCATTAATTTTTTTCCTGATGTTGCATCTCGCATTGCGCTTTGATTTTCTTGTTGCAGTAGCGTTGTTTTGATGTTGCAACAAGTATTCTTTTTTGTTGTTTTAGTCTTTTTTCTGATGTTGCATCTCGTATTGTGCTTTGTTTCTTTGTTGTTGCAGTAGCTTTGTTTCCCTGTTGCAACAAGAAATTTTTCATTGTTGCATTAGTTTTTTTTTCTGATGTTGATTTCTTGCGTTTGCTTTTTTGTTATGTTTTTTTTTGTTGCAGTAGCCTTGTTACGGTGTTGCAACAAGTAATATTTCTTTGTTGCATTAGTTCCTTTTTTATGATATTGCATCTCGTATTGTAGTAGCTTTGTTTTGTTGTTGTAGTCACTTTGTTCTAATGTTGCAGTATACTTGTTTTGATGTTGCATCTCGCATTACGTTTTGTTTGATGTTGCAAATTCTGATGGGAGCGTGGTGATGATGCGACACACCTAGCGGGACGCGGCAGGGAGGATGGGCGGCGCGACGGAGCGGCGGGGGGACGGGGCGGCGCAGTGGGATGGCGGCGCCTGCGGGACGGAACGAGTCTACTGTTCCGTGGGCCGGGCCGCTGCGAGGTGCTCCGTTGTTTTGATCGGTATCGAGTCTACTGTTCCATGCACCGGGGGGTGCGTTCTGTGCGGGGGCAGACGGGCCCAAGGTGCGTCCGGACGCGCCCCTGAATCTGGGCGTCCAGATGCTAGGAGCCCCGTTTTGGGTTTGAGTCTCCTCTGGGAGACAGCCCCTATCTTCTACTTCCCTCGTGACTCCTCCCTTTCCCCACGCCTCCTGCTCGTGCCACGCCGCGCGACTCTTCCCCTCCACACGTGACTCCCCGCTCCTCCGACTCACGCGGTCCTGCCGCTGCACGGTCTCTTGGCTCTCGCGACTACTGCTCGTGTGACTCCTCCCCTCCTCGATTCCCGCCAGGCACGGGTTCTCTTGAGCGTCATCTCCTCTCCTTCTCCACACGTATCTTGTATCTCGAAACTCCGGGCGGCATGCAAATTTACCTAGCTGTGTAACGTGTCAGTGTCACCAAACAGGATATGGACTCTGTTAGAGAGCAGTGGAGACAATACGTGCCTCCAATCCAATTTTACATGACAGAGACGTAACACAAACGTAATTACTCGTTTTTTAAGAGCTAGGTGTCCGATCCTTTGCCCCCTGTCGTCTCTCTTTTCATCCAATCCAACAAGTAGATAATACTAAAATAATCACACACTCTCTGGTCTCTGGTGGATGCGGAGATGATGAAATGCAGGCGAGCCAGCTAGCTAGTAATAACCACAATGGTGTATATTGGTATGACAACGCAAACCACACACACTTTACACAGTAAGTGACCGAGTAGTAAATTATGGTAAAAAAAATAGTACACGCGGCCAACAACGGTTTGCCGGGCCAGGCTATAAATTTCCTTGCCCTTACCGTCCATTTGTGCTCACACACAGATCGAGCAGAGCATGCAGTGAAACACACATTATCACCATATATAGCTACAAACCTACAACGAGGACTCGATCGATCGGTCATCGTTCGAGAGAGAGTGGCTAGGATGAGCATGAGGTGCGCACTGGTGGTATGGCTGTCTCTTGTCGTCATGGCCGCGGCCACCGCCGCCGGCGACGATAAGCCGGAGCCGAGGCCAGTGATCACTCCAAAGCCAAAGCCACAGCCCGACCAGCCGAAACCAACGCCTCAACCTTATCAACCGAAACCAACGCCTCAGCCCTACCAACCCAAACCACAGCCAGAACCAGGGCACCCGAAGCCCACACCTCAGCCCAACCCAACACCAGAACCCACTAAACCAAAGCCCATGCCGCAGCCTGAGCCGAAGCCGAAGCCGGAGCCGGAGCCGGGCCCGGGCAAACCCAAGCCGAAGCCCCCAGCATACTCGCCGGGCACGCCCGGTCCTTGATGGTGCTGTATAAACAAGCAAGCTGCTGCATGAGCTTAATATAATACTATATAAATAAGCGGCTGGCATGCATGCATATGATGCTTTATTTCTTGCGTGCAAGGTTTTCGCTGCCTCCTGCCTGCGGTTTTGTGTTATGTTTGTTGTTAATATATATGCACAGTGCGTGTGCTCGTGCGTTTGCCTGCCTCACGACTACTGCCTGGGCATGCACGTACGCGCATCAGTGTATGTCACGTTCCATCACACTACCACTGTACGTGTGTATAAGAGTATGTGTGTGTTGTTTGTGTATTGTGCGTCTACTATCTAAAGGCTACTGCTTGTTGTACGCGTGTTATTGTGCACTCGGATCACCTGTATCGATGAATAAAAAGAGAGTGTGCATGTATGATTGTGGGAAGTGTTGGCTTAATGACTATCATGGTGTTTGGTTTGGACTTTGGAGAGTGGTCGTCACATCCAGAAGTCTGAAGGTTTTAAGCTCTCTGATGGGACGAGCCAGGGACGACGAACGTACGAGTCGTACTCATGATACAAATCAAATGGCCTTTCTTAGACTTGAATCGTCATTCATCATTCGGCACGGTGTACCATGACGCAAAGGTAACAAATAAACATGCAGATGCAAACCTCAATCCATATGTATTGGGGTGGATTGAGGTGAAATTTACTTAAAGTTCACATCAATTCACCCCAATGCATATGGATTGATGCTAATCCAACTACATCCAAACAAAGCATAACGTGGATGTAAATACCTAATAATCCAAGCTGGTAACTACTGAAATTCGCTGTGATAGTGACCTTTTCAAGTGGCCAATCATTTTTCTGACTAGTTTTTTTTTTTTGGCAAACACTTAGATTTTTTTCGACTGCTCGCGCTTCTTCAGCCAAACGTTCAGAGATCAGTTACAGAAAGTCCAGGTTGACGAGAGTGTCTAGCTTGCTGCCACTTATGCAGCGTCGCAGACGATTGGGCAAGTTGGCGAAACTTTTGCACCTCTGTATGTTACCTGTAGAGAAAACTGATGAAGATAATTAATTGATTTTTATGTTGTCTACAATTCTACCTGTGTACAGTATATATGTACTGTGTAATAATAATGCAATTGATTGGGCAAGTGATGAAGAGAACAGTATATCTTTGTCTATTTTTTTGTTTTCTTAAGAGCTGCTCTCCTGCTCTCTCGTAAATCTCTTTGTTTCCTGACTATCTTTTGGTTTAATCTATTTTCTCTGTAGGGGCTACAGCCCCTCTAGTTCGTTAAAAAAAACAGTGTGGTATACTCTCTTCGTTCAAAATAAATCAATTTCTAGAGTTGTCATAAATCAAATTTTTAGGTTTAACTAAATCTCTTCACAAAAAAAAGGTTTAACTAAATCTACATGAAAAAAAATCAATATTTATGACATCAATCAATACCACTAGATACATCATAAAATATATTTTCATAATCTACTTATTTGGTGTTATAAATATTATTATTTTTCATTATCAAGTTGATAACTCAAGACAGTTTGACTTGGAGTTATCCTAGGAGTTCTTATGAAAACTAGCATGACGACCGGTATGGTAACATGGAGATTAATATATGTGCTTACAGGCTACAGTTAACTAGCACTAGTCACCTGATCAATTTGCATACTTCAGCGATCGAGATGTGTTTGGGATTTGACTTGTGAGCGTCCTGCGACTGTGAAAGAAATGGATAACGCCAATTTGTAATGCATGTTTTCAGCACAATAGACGGGCTGATTTGTATCATGGGCCTACTTTCCTGGTTCACCCTTTGTTCGGCGAGTCTGCAAGATATATCATATATGGGCCCCTGTTTTAGAAAGAATAGATGGCTTTCTATGATGATTAGGGCGGGTGCAAATATAATCGGTAATGCTAGGTTGAGGACGTCCGTCCGTCTGGACTGGCCTGACCCGCGCGATGTGATAACCGAGAAAAAATGAGGGGGCCCACACCCGTCCTTTCCGCGGGTCAGCGCTTGAGAGTGCATGCAGCCACTCGCTCAGCGTGGGATGCATGCGGCGTGTGGGGCCCATGCATGCGCAGTGTGACCAGAGAGTGCACGGTGACCAGAGAGAGAATGACCCGTCCTGGGAGTTCGTGAGAGGAGCACGGGCCCGCATATGTAAGCACCATTTGCTGCTCCCGTGACGGGTGACCGTGGACATCGAGTTCCCTGTCGGCGTATGTGTTTCAGGTGTTGCATATATTTTATTGCATATGTTGCGAGGCTATATTGCAAGTGTGTTTTCAAATGTTTCAGTTGTTTCATCTAGATGTTGTATGTTTTCATCTTGATGTTGCATATGTTGCAGTGGTTATACACGTATGTTTCAAGTATATGTTCCAAATGTTTCACCTATTTCAGACGTATATTGCAAGTGTTTTATCTGGATGTAGCATATGTTGCAGTGGTTATAGACATATGTTGCAAATGCATGTTTCACCTTGTTTCAGTATGTTGCAATAGGTGCTCCTCCCCACGCTATCTGACTCACGGGCAAGCACACGCTACACTAGGTGCCCCTTCACCACCAGGCATGGTCCCGCACAGTGGAGCATGCAGTCGTCTCAACACATGTGCATGCGCGCTGTGCTCCCTCCCTCTCTCGCATTGGGCACGCACGCTGTACTCTCTCTCTCTCTCTCGCATATTGGGGTGCGCGCGCTATGATCCCTCTCTCTCGAATGCAGCTGGGGTCTCTCTCGTATCGGGGCACGTGTGTTGTGCTCTCTCTCTCTCTCTCGCATTGGGGTATGCGCGTTGTGTTCTCTCTCTCGCATATAGCTAGGCGGGCCCACGCACATGCTCTCTCAAGCAGGCGCAATATAGTAGGAGGAGGCGTGGGGTGCAGTAGCAGCAGCAGGAGGCGCGTGTTCAAAAAAAAAGCAAGAGGGGGTGCAGGGCACATCAGGTGCAGCACACATGGGTAGGTGCAGCAGCATGCGCAGGTGTCCGATTGCACGGGTCCGTCCGGATGTCCTGGCGCTAGCATAGCCCAAATATAATAGTTGAATTCATCTAAAAAATTTATAATAGTTGAATCCATTTGACAAGATGGTGTGTTTCTATAAAAAAGCATCCACAAAATGGACAAGAACCTAAGTCCTTTTAGATAAAGTAGATACTTTATACATTTCAAATTATATAAGTTTATGCTAGCTTAGTCCAAAGTTAGATTCATCTAATTTTGACCATTAGAAAAAATATATTAAAATTTATAAGTTTAAATAAATACAGTATCAAAACAAGGAGAATTGAATGAAATTAATAGGATATTGTAGATGTTGACTTAGAACAAAAGCTATAATAAACTATAATTTAGAACGAACAAGATACTTGGGGTCAAGACTTGGACACTATTAGTTTTTATGAACAGCTAGCATCTAACCATGGGTGTGGGTAATTGGGACCTAGTAGCGATTAAATGTTGTTAACGATGTATTGATCCCGTATTACTGTTGTAGCCCAAAGATCAAGTCATTTTCAAAGATGTTTGAATTGGATGAAAATGGATGGTTTTTGTAGTCACCGAAGCTTAGGCCATGTGTTGTGGGACAGACTAGAAACTGTGCAAGGAGCCTAACTTCCGGTGGTCACCAGAGTGATACCACCGAAGCATAGGCAATAGTAGTGTTACACAATGCTTAGGGAGCTCTTCTACACAATGGAGGTGTCTGGTGGTATCTCACCAGAGTGCTCTGCTGGAACATGTTTATAGAGAGGGTTGCAAAGTGAACTTGAGCTCTCAGGATCATCGAAGCTTGACCAACATTAATGGCTAGTTGGACAATAGCCATCGAAAGGGCACCAAAACCCTTCGATGCTTGTTCAAAAGCTTCACCAGAGCTTTTTTTGGTGAGTGTATGTATACTGAGTGGAGTTCAAATGGCTAGTTTTAGGGTGTGGCCTATATATACCCCTCCATCTCTGCATAGAAGCTCTCTTGGACATCTAATGAGTTAGCTACATACATTTGGATTCAAGAGAGGGTTTAGGCCTATTGGAGTGATTTGATTTCATAATCGGAGATTAAGCACTCCATTAGTGTTTAGGAAGTAGTAAGTGTGCATCAACTCTTCTCATTAGGCTTGTTTAGGTCAAGGAGAGTTCACGCTTAATGGCATCACCTAGACGGCTTGGTGACGTTGAGGAGCTTGGTGATCTCTCGAAGGCGATTATGAGAGGCCCAAGTCATTGTTATACATGGCACTAGTGATCTGCCGTTCCAAAGTGGAGAAGGATCAATCAGTAAATATCATTTTGTCCTTGTACGGATCAATGGGGAGCGATATCCTTGTGCTCTAACGAGAACTAGTAGAGAGTGCCGACTCTCAGGAAAATCGATGTCTTCCTTCTCTTCACATTATCCATTTACTTTCTTTCAATTTACTTTCTTAGAATTAACATCTAGTGTAGGGTTGGAACCTAGGGTGCTAAACTTTTCTGCGGTGGACATAGAAAACACTTGTTAGGCACATGGGTGAATTTGGCCAAGCAATAAGTTTAAATTCCATGAGTTTTTTAGATTAGTCTAATTCAACCCTTGCTCCTATTGGGCATATTGGTTCTTTCAAGCAGCAACCCTAATTTAACTAGGGTACGAGCACTATCCCACGGTGCTATATAAATAAGGGTGATGTCCAAGGCATCACCACCATGCCATAAACAAAATCCAAGCCAATCTTTAGATCCATGGAGACTCAGGGCATGTTTGATACAGCGCAGTTTCATTGGTGAAGCAGCTTCTCTTGGATTTAGCTCGAAAAGTAGCTCTATCGGTAGAGCAGAAATTGTTTTAGTGAACTGTTTGGTAAAACAACTTCTCTGGGTACACAAAAGAATGAAATGACCATGTTGCCCTTCTCTTTTTTCTTTTCTTTTTCTTTTCTTTTTTATTTACTTCCCATCTCTATTTCCCTTATCCTCCTCACGCTGCTCGTCCCAACGACACTGCCTCTGCCCCCACCCCGGTCACCACCTTCCTTGACGTGTAGGCCACACTGCCCAACATCATCGATGTGCTACGGTCCTAGGGCCACTCCTCCCAATTGCCGAGGAGCTCAAGGAAGTGTCGCCCTCGCCCTCGCCCTGCCCCGACCCCTGCTCCCGCGCTCTACCCCTGACGACTTGCCCTAGCCTCAGTGAGTCCATCCTGTGACGCGCCTCGATGGCCTGTGTCCGCCTCATCTTGGGGGAAACTCCGCCCACGCCCACACTGGGGTCCACTGCGTGAGAGGAAGCTAGATAAAGCTACATTTTTTAGCTTCTTCCCTTTTGCCCCCACCCCTCTTCTCTCAGCGGGAAGTTCACGTCTTCGTGGGTGAAGTGTGGGCGCTAATGTGTTTGGTAGGAGAAGCTATTTTCAGTTTGCACTAGTGCATAGGTGGGCTTCAATCCTGGTTGGGAACGGGCTTTAGTCCAACCGGGACTAAAGGTCGTGACCTTTAATTTCGGGTCACGGAATCGGGACTAAAGCCCATCCTTGAAACTAAAAAAATAGTTTAAATTCTAGGAGACCTCTCTTGTGGTGCATGAGATTCGAACCTAAGACCTCTTATCTCGTGCGTAGGTCCCTTACCAACTCAACTACACACCACATGTGATAGAGTCCTAGGCACTCTCCTTTTGAATTAACCTGTGGCGGACCTGTAGTCCCTGGTGGGAGACTGTAAGTGCAATCAAGCCCTAATGTAGGTTTTGGTGTTGATGACCACCAAGTTAGAGGACTAATGAGATTTATCAAGATGACAAGCAGGGAATTGCAAAAGGAGGATGTTGTACAGGTTGAAGGAGCCCCCAATTACAAATGACGACTGTCTTAACTCAATGGAGGTTTAAATTCTTTTATTTTTTGAATATTGAGATTAGGAAAAGCCGTACTATCAAGGGGGACTCAAGGACAGTTGGTCAACTGTGCAACCAGATGCTTATATTCCATAAATAACATCCTTATACCCTGCCAAAACAGTCATAAAAATATTTCCTACATTTCACTGTTTTGGCTTGGGCAGTAGTGATGCCCTTAAAGTGTGGCAGTGCCGCCCATAACCGACCATTGGGACCCAAGGGGTATTTATACCCTTCAGGTCAGCCACAACGGTCACCACTTCTTCCTCCTCGCATCAAACCATTACAAAACAGACCAAAGCTCGTCTTTCTCTCCTGCATTGTTGCTCCTTAAGCTCCCAAGAAAATCCATCCACCATCAAAACTTGAGAGAAAAGGCAACAAACTTCAGTTGGAGAGCAGATCCATTGATTCCCAAAGTTAAAAGAGCATTTGAAGGTTCAGCAGATGAACAAGAAGGTGTTGAGCATCCAAGGCTACAACAAACTATACAATGGGATCACCCTGTTGACAATACCCTTGGGAGTCTTCGAAAGGGGGTAACAACTCGTTCACATTTAGCAAACTTTTGCCAATTTTACTCATTTGTTTCCTCTTTGGAACCTCTTAAGGTAGAACAAGCACTTGGGGATCTGGATTGGGTCATGGCTATGCAAGAAGAGCTCAACAACTTCAAAAGGAACCAAGTGTGGATCTTGGTGGAAAGGCCTAATACCAATGTCATTGGCACCAAGTGGGTCTTTCGAAATAAGCAAGATGAAAATGGCTTGGTGACAAGGATTAAGGCAAGATTGGTAGCTCAAGGCTTCACTCAAGTAGAGGGCTTAGACTTTGAAGAAACATATGCACCGGTAACAAGACTTGAAGCAATCCGAATGCTTCTAGCCTTTGCTGCCCATCATGACTTCAAGCTGTACCAAATGGATGTCAAGAGTGCATTTCTTAATGGCCCAATATAAGAGTTGGTATCTGTTGAGCAACCACCGGGTTTTGAAGATCCCAATTTCCCAAACCATGTCTTCAAACTCCAAAAGGAGCTCTATGGGCTTAAGTAAGCACCAAGAGCATGGTATAAATGCATTAAGGAATTCTTGCTCAAATAAGGCTTTGAAATAGGCAAAGCCAATCCTACTCTCTTTACTCACAAAGTTGAAAATGATATATTTGTATACCAAATATATGTCGATGACATAATATTTGGTAGTACTAATCATGTGTATTGAGAGGAGTTTAGTAGGATTATGACCAAGAGATTTGAGATGTCCATGATGGGTGAGCTGAAGTTCTTCCTCGGATTTCAAATCAAGCAACTAAAGGAAGGGACTTTCATAAGCCAAACCAAGTACACCCATGATATGCTAAAGAAGTTTGACATGGTGAATGCCAAGCCTATCAAAACTCCCATGCCAACCAATGGGCATCTTGATCTCAATGAGGAAGGAAAAGCTATGGACATCAAGGTATATCATTCCATGATTGGCTCTCTACTTTATTTGCGCGCATCTAGGCCTGATATTATGCTTAGTATGTGCATGTGTGCTAGATTTCAAGCTAACCCGAAAGAGTGTCACTTGGTGACCGTTAAGAGAATCTTGAGATATTTAGTACACACTCCTAACTTTGGCTTGTGGTATCCTAAGGGCTCCAAGTTCAATCTACTTGGGTATTCGGATTCTGATTACACCGGTTGCAAAGTAGATCGAAAAAGCACTTTGGGGACATATCAATTCCTTGGACGATCTCTAGTGTCTTAGAGTTCTAAGAAGCAAAATTGTGTAGACCTTTCCACCGCCGAGGCCGAGTATGTTGCAGCCGGTGCATGTTGTACTCAACTACTTTGGACGAGGCAAACCCTTTGTGATTTTAGATGTCGATTTACCAAAATCCCATTATTATGTGACAATGAAAGTGCCATAAAGCTTGCAAACAATCCCGTAAGCCATTCAAGAACCAAACATACACTACTATAGAATTGATTTTGCGTGACACCCCTAAAAACTTAACTGAGGCGGGCACAACTTTTGTCCGCCTCAGTTAATGCCCACGATTAACAGAGGCGGGCATTTTTTATTTATCGTGGCGGGCACCGGTGCCTGCCTTAAAAATAGATTTACGGAGGCGAACGTCTTAAGACAACCGTTCCCAAAAATAACCTATTTTCGGAGGCGGTCGTCTTAAGGTGCCTACCACGGTTAATAGATTAACGGAGGCGGGCACATTATAAGGCCCGCCTCCAAAAATAGCGGCCCAGCTCAAAGCCCAAGCGAAGTCCATTCAACTGGGATCATATATAAATATGACTTAGGGTTAACCCTTATCCTCTCCAGCCGCACCACTTCCTCCCACCCAACGCTCTCATCCCCTCTCCCCTTTCTAACTTCGACACTCTCCTCTCACTCCTCTCCCACCCGGCCACCCGCACCTCTCCCCACTAGCCACCACTCTCTCTCTCTCTCTCTCTCTCCATACCATGGCGTGCAACGGCGGGCGCTCCCTCCCTCCCATGGCATGTGGCGACGAGCTGTCTCCCTCCCATGGGGTGACTCCACGTATGGCGTAGTGGCGGCTCCACGTATGGCACGGCGGCTGCCTCCCTCCTCTACTCCACTATATCCGGCCCTGGCGGCCTGTGGAAGGCCGGATCTGGCGGCGGCACGGATCCACAGCGAGGATGGCACAAGGAGGCGGTGCTGGCATGGATCCACGGCAGGCACCTCCCCTCCTCCCTCCCTCGTCGGTGGAGGAGGCCCCCATGGCGTGGTGCGGCTCGGGTCCACCGTCACCGATGGTGCAGGTAGGGTTTCCCTTGCTTCCCATCTCCCTCTCTTCCACTCCCTCACTCTCTCCCCTATGCAGATCTGGTCTAGGAGCGCTGCCTTCCCTTGGGCCACCTAGATCCGGCGCAAGGAGGCAAATCCCGAGCACCACGGTGGATGCTCCAAGCAGTTCCGTGAGCTCCTTTGGCATGAGGAGGCAGAGGCCAATGAGATCCACACGCGAGGACGACTACAGCGAGCGCGTCCGTGGCAAATCCGGTGCTCCTAGCTCGATTAGGTGTGGATCCATGGCAGCGGGCTTGATTGGGCTCGATAACGGGCTCGATTAGGTTTGCTAGGGTTTTTTATTTTTTAAATTGATTAATCGAGCAGGCATCCTAACGTGCCCGCCTTGGTTAATCGATTTACCGTGGCGGGCACAGGCAACTGCCGCGGTTAAGCCACGATTAACCATGACCTTACATCCGCGGCGGACACCTTTACCTGCCATGGAAAATGGAAAACACCTACCTCAGATAAAGTTTCTATAGTAGTGATATAGACATCCGACATCACTTTTTGAGAGACCACGAAGCCAAAGGAGATACCAAAATTCGCCATGTGAGCACCGAAAAGTAACTAGCCGATATCTTCACTAAGCCTCTCAATGTGTCAAGATTTTTGTGCTTTGCGTAGTGAGCTAAATATACTTGATTCTCGTAACGTGGTTTGAATTCTAGCACACCCATGTTTGATCAACTAGCGACATAGGGAAATTTTATGAAAACTTCATTTAAAGTGCTTCAAAATGTTTTATAAAACTTGATCTATATAGCATGACCATGGTTTATAATGTTTATTTGTTTCTGGTCATGATATATGGAGGATATGTGTCCATATTTGAGATCGAGAGAGAGTCACATAGAATGTAGCTAACTCTTTGCTGTTTGGGTAGGGCGGCAATGCCGCCCCTAGGGTGCGGCAGTGCCGCCCTATGGATTTTACCTAAAATCCGGCCCACAACGGTCTACTCTGGGGGGCCATTTTCTTTCTCCACTTATCCATCTAGCCCCGTAGTACTCTCTCTCCCTCATTCTTCCCCCGACGCCATCACGCGCGCACCTCTCTCCCTTCGCACACACGCGCGTCATAGCCGTCGTCTGCCGCACGGCTGCCCTGACCGACAGTGCCACGCCTGGCCTGGCTGCTTCTTGCTCATCGCCAGCCATGGCCAAGGGTTCCTGGCTGAGCCCTTTCACTCCTTTCCTCCTCAATCCACGGGTTCAAGATAGGTGAAACCTTAAACCTACCCAATCTATGCGATACAGGTTCATTAGTGATGGATTTCAGTTTCTGAGTATTGCTGGAATGGTTTTGGAGTGGTTCTGGTAGATGAATTGAATCGATTTTGGAATCCATCAATGGAGTGAGTTGGGACACAGCGGTAGTGCCGCGGTTAGAGGGCGGCAGTGTCGCCCCTGGCACATTCAAACTGCCATATTGACTGTCTCATTCGATTGATGGACTCCCAAATTAGTTGGATTCAATCACCAAGATCATTCTTTAGATTCTTCATGGCTGAACTTTCAAATCCATGGCTATGTCCCATACTTTCTTGTGTACTATGGTATGATTTGAATGAGGAGATCTTAGCTTAGTTCCATACCACTTACTATTGGAACAAGGTCACAGATGAGCTACATTGGATGACTGATGGTCGCCACTATCACATTGACTTTGTTACCTTCAGTTGGATTCTTGGTTTTGGGAGGGCGCACAAGACTTACTCCCATATTCATGATGAGAACCGTGTGGAGATCAGTGACATTAGCTACATGTGGAGGGATCCTCGCATAGCAGATGGCAGGAGGAGTGGACTCCAGAGTTTCTACTACATCATGAACAACCTCATTAGGAGTACTATCAACCCTAAGGATGGAGTAGTATCGGACATCAATGGCTATGTGAGAAATGTGCTTGCTCACCTTCTAGATGGGGCAAGTTTAATGTCCCTCATTTCATTTGGGTTGAGCTCAATCTCGCTATGGGTGATGGGAGGAGGGGGCTGCCCTATGCTCCCTATCTCATGTTCATGATTGAGAGTGTCACAGGATTGAGATTTTCAAAGAACGGGATTCACACCGTCTACAAGATTGAGAAGACCAAACCAGCAGCAGCAGGAGCCACTCAGAGAGTGGGGAGCTCCTACACCCATGAGGACATACCTGAGGGTTCCCACTCTAGGTCCAGGAGGAGTGGTAGTTGGAATAAGATTGGGTCTTGGATGAAGGCCATCTTTGGGAAGTGTTCATATGCAGCTGAGAGAGCCTATGATACTCAGCGTGAGTAGAGAGAGCTTCGAGGAGAGCACCTCCCACCTCTTCCACCTGTCCCACCTCCTCCAGTCTTTGACTTACCTAGCCTCTTAGACACTAATGATGATGATGATTAGGGTGGTGACAGTGAGTCTGAGGAGCAGCCACAAAGACCACCAGCTCAGTGGGAGGAGACACTTCATGACTACAGACAGAGGGCTGCTTGACCGAGACGCTCCACGCGCATTACACGCTACACCGCCACTACACACCATCAGGGGCGTGCACGTATCGACACCGACTTGGACAAGGAGTGAGTTGACTTCTCTTTTTTTCTCTTCTCTTTTTGGTACTCGATGCCAAAAGGGGAGATATTAGAGGGGTCAATTCTTTTTTGATGCCATGGTCCTGCTGTAGTAGCGCTTCATGTCCTATTCATTAAGAGTAGACTGTTAGGTTGTGAGTTTGAGGGTCGCTCAAAACTCTATTTATGTAATACTGCTACCTATTTGACTCTATATGTATCGGATATGGACATGTATCATTGGTTAATACTTTAGCTTGTCATATTTGTGCTAGATGTTCAATTATATACATGGTATCTGTTGTGTAAATCTGATTGTGATCTGACTGTCGTGGCCAGTGTGGCAGTGCCACCCTCTGCTACAGCAGCCAGATCTTGTTGTGTATAAACTGTCATATGCATCACGTATATACTTGCGACACAATTTGTAGCACCCTACAGCATGTATGGATGTAGGGGGAGGCCCCAACACTTTCTAAAAATGTGAATTTTGGCTTCTAATGCCAAATTTGGGAATTCAAATCCCATTCACACATTTAGGGGGAGGCCCTACATTCATGGCTCGAAAAATCTCAAGATTATGTTTTATCTCTTTTGTAAGCTCTAACTGGATTGTCATCAATCACAAAAAAGGGGAAGATTGTAAGTGCAATCAAGCCCTAATGTGGGTTTTGGTGTTGATGACCACCAAATTAGAGGACTAATGAGATTTATCGAGATGACAAGCAGGGAATTGCAAAAGGAGGATGTTGTACAGGTTGGAGGAGCCCCCAATTACAAATAATGGTTGTCTTGACTCAATGGAGGTTTAAATTCTTTTATTTTTTCAATATTGAGTTTAGAAAGAGTCGTACTATCAAAGGGGATTCAAGGACAATTGGTCAAAGTGTGCAACTAGATGCTCATATTCCATAAATAACATCCTCATAACCTGCCAAAATAGCCATAGAAATATTTCATACACTTCACTGTTTTGGCTAGGGCGGCAGTGCCGCCCATAACCGACCGTTGAGACCTAAGGGGTATTTATACCCTTCAGGTCGGCCACAACGGTCACCACTTCTTCCTCCTTACATCAGACCGTTACAGAACAGACCAAAGCTCATCTCTCTCTCATTCATTGTTGCTCCTTAAGCTCCCAAGACAATCCTTGATTTTCACCATCAAAACTTGAGAGAAAAGGCAGCAAACTTCGATTGGAGAGTAGATCCATTGATTCCTAAAGTCAAAAGAGCATTTGGTTCATATTTGGCAGACGGATAGGCGTCGCCCTTAAGCTTGCCAACTTGTGTGGCAGCATAGGGAGGTTTGTAGCCTCCCCTTGTAGCTAAGAAATCACCCCTCACTTCAAGAGCTCACTCTCTTGATTTGAGAATGAGGGAAAGGCAAGCCTTGGTGGCAAGCCCTAGCCATTTGTGGCATACCTCAACAACATGGACGTAGGCAAGCCTTGGTGGCAAGCTGACCACGGGATAAATAACCGTGTCACCTTGTGCTTCATTTATATTCTTGCATTACTATTGTTGTTGTTGAGGTGCTTCTAGGGTTTGTGGTCGATCTACTTGGAGGCACTTGTTCTACTGCATACAGCTGGTGTTCTGTGACTAATACTCTTGCAGGAAGCTAGGAATTTTATCCGATCTAAGTTTCGTTGGTTAAATTTCAACCTATGCTAAGTTTCCTCTGTGTAGGTGCGGCAGTGCCGCCCTATAGGTGCGGCAGTGCCACCCTCTGGTCTGATAAGATTTTGAGCTGAATTTTTACAGGCCTATTTACCCCCTCTAGGCACTCCTAGACTTACCAGATATCCTATAGAGACCTTTAGTCCGGGTTGGTGACACCAACCAGGACTAAAAGTCACCCTTTAGTCCCGGTTAGTAACACACCAACGGGGGCTAAAGGGTGGCTTTTAGTCCCCGTTGGTGCTACCAACCGGGATAAAGGGGCCTTCGGTGCCTGTAAAATTTAGACCCGGGACTAATGTTCACATTAATATCGAACCCCAACACAACCGAGACTAAAGGTGCGAACCGAAAGTCATTTCTCTACTGGTGTTGGTGAAGCTGGCAATAAGCCCTACCAAACAAATCCTTAGAAAGGCTTACACCCCGTCAAGACCAATCCTAGTGGCATCTAGAAGCTAGGTCGTCACCTCTATCTAGCATCTTCCTCAAGTTATCGTGAGAAACCCAGTGCTGGTGAACAATCCTAATGGCATTCAGAAGGTCTCCGCTATCTAGCATCTTCCTTAAGTCATCGAAAGAAACCTTGAGCTGGTGAACGCATGGCTAATTCACAACAGCTATAGATCCAACCTAAATACTCCGCACATATGTATGTATGAGATTAGATTGTGATCATCATGTACTAATTAAACTATGAATGAGATCCTATTATGCATGAAGTACAAATGTCAATGCATGCCTAATTAAGATGTACTCCCTCTGTTCTAAATTATAAGTCACTTTGACTTCTTTGGTACATCTATTTTACAATACATCTAGATAAATAATATGTCTAGATACATAGCAAAATGGATGAACCAAAAAAGTCAAAACGACTTATAATTTAGAACAACAGCAGGGGCATGGACTGTGTGCTCTGCAATGAAAATGTTGAAGAGACAGTTGAGCACTTGCTCCTTCATTGCAGTTTTGTCAATCAGTGCTGGCACTTTCTAAACCTGGATATCCTTGATAACTCCAATGTTCTGGAAACTGTGGTTCATCTCAGAAACGTACTTCAATCTCAGTTTTTCATGGCAGTGGTAATTCTAATGAGTTGGACTATTTGGTCGGCAAGAAATGATCTAATCTTCAAAGGAATCCCTCCAAATTTGGGAAGCTCCGGAAGTCTATTCTGCAAGGAACTTATGCTGTTGACGCATAGAGTCAAGTCCTCGCTTTTTCAGCAAATTTTGATCAATGGGTGCTAAGTCTCGTGTAATTGTTGAAGTGTTTTTTTTTGTCTCCTTTGTTTCTTGAGCTCTACTGTCTGGCTGTAATGACTGCTTTGTAAGTTCTTTCTGTACTTCTTTTTTTAATGCATTTCTGTAGGGGCTTTTTGCCCCTCCAGTTCTTTCAAAAAAAAAAAAACAGCAGGGGCATGGAATTGGAGTACTTGTGAAGGGGATCGGAGGATGAGGTAGATCTGATGTAAATGCTGATGGGTGGAAAGCAAAAGGGACCGGAGTAGCTAGCTCGCCTTTATGCACGCGCGCGGGCGCGGCGCGGGGCACACACGGCTTGCTTGCATGATCGACAGTAGATAGAGGCACCGCACGCGCACGCCGGCACGCCTGCTGCTGGCCGGCGGCCTTGAAGTCTTGAACTCATTCCTTCCTCCGCGTACGCGCCACTAGGTACTAGCTAGCTCGATGCATGATCACTCACTCCATCGTCGTTAGTTGTGTCTCGTCGTCCGTTCCGGCCGTCGTGTTTCACTCATTGTATTGCTTTGCTTTGCTTTGCCCATCGATCGATTATTAGTGCGGTTGTGGACTTGTGGGGGCGCGTACGTGTGGACTCATCCGCCTTGCACATGCATATCCACCTACCGTGCGTCCAGCAAAGCCCATCCAAGCACTACAAAAAAAAATGTGCCGATTTATCTGACATTCTACGAATATATAAACGTCATAAACCATAGAATAAGGAGTATGGTTTATAATGCACGTTTTGTCAAAAACTGACACATTTCTTGTAGTGAAGAAAGCTACTATACACCAGCGAGTACATAACAGTACATACTGGTCCAACTTCCAAAAGCATAACATTGGGTCACTGGCTGGCACCCTGAATCTTAACTAATACTCCCTCAGTCTCAAATTATATGTTATTATAACTTTTTAGAGTCAAAAGCATCTCAAATTCGACCAAAATTATGGAGAACTATAAACATTTATGACGTCAAATAGATACACTATGAAAATATAATTAATAAGAAATCTAATGATACTTATTTGATATCATAAATATTACTAATTTATTATATAAATTTGATCAAAGTTGAAATAATTTGATTTTTCAAGAAAATTGAACGAAATAACTTATAATTTGAGATCGAGTAATTAACTGCACAGCAACACGTACAACATATTATATATATATGCATCACATGATCTTTTTTTTATATAATTTATGCAGAACTTGTTATGTAAGAAAAACACATATATATGCACGTACTACACACTCGGGTACTGTCAAAGTTAGGTCTGATCTGTCGCACGATCCATCGAGCTTTCTCCAACTTACTTTTCTTATTATTCTTTTCTGACTTTGTGATCAAATAACCGCGTGATACCTGTAGCATGCATCATACGCTAGCTAGTACAGAAAACATTAGTACCGACGGTACTTTTGGATTTTCTATCACTGGTTTTTTTTACCATCAGTGTGAAAAGGTAGTAAAAATAATGGTTTTCCACTGACTTCAAAAATTTGAGAACCGCCATTATTTATATTGGTGGTTAGCTTAAGGTGGCGTAAATCGATTTACACTGTGACATGCATACACAAACTAGCTCTACAAATAGTTTCACAAGCGGTATTCTTAAGATAACCGCTAGTATAAATTCAAATTAATTATACTTGTGGTTGTCCTAAGCCTACTGTCAGTATAAGTAGATAATTTGGACCAGTGGTAACGTAACCTTGGGAAATCCGCTATTAGAGATGCTCTCCACTAATGGATCATAGCCATGGGTCCAAAGTTTTATTTCTACTAGTGCTTGTTTGTTATGAACCTCCAGTGAAATTTTTCTTGACAAAATCATTTTTGTACTAATGTTATTAGACATCTAGTACTTACTACAATAAAAACGATTTTAGGCGACAACCTCTCTAATTAATAGAGGTAGGTGGCTTCTAGGAAAATGCTCTCCTCTGAAAACAAATTTTTGTACTAGTCTTACATCTAGCGACCGCCTTCGTAAATGGCTAGGCGGCCTCCAGTGAAATGCTCTCTTCTGAAAATCATCTACAAGGAAGGTGTCCTAACACTTCTGCCTCTCAAAATCATCAATTAACGTCTCATAACACCCATCTCTGTAAATCAATTTTTAGAGGCGGACATCTTAAGATACATGTCTCTAGAAATCCCTATTAGCAGAGGCGGTCATTCTATGTGTCCATCTCTAAAAATCAATTTTTAGAGGTGGATATTTTAAGATGTCCATCTCAATAAATAGTGCATCCAAAGATAATTCATAACATTTTGTATGAACTCGTGTGAAGACAAATTTTATGTCAAAATTGTAGTCCTCAACGCATGCTACCACTTTGTAGTTGAAAAGCTTTTTTTAAACTGTTAGAGTCCCAAAATATTGTGGCCGACCTGATCTATGTTTTTCTGTGGATAACTTTTTGAGTTGAACTTGTTTAATGTCTCAAATATTTGCTTTAAATTAAATATTTTGACATTCATTTTTTTTATTTTTTTCAAACAGTCTTGAATTGAGACATATCTTATACCAAAGTTGTAGTATTCGACAAGATTTAAAACTTCCTGGTTTAAACTTTTTTCATTTAAGTTTATTTAGCATTTTAAAATATTCAATACAAGATTATATTACGAAATATTTGTAAAAAAAAAGATAAAATCATTTATATATTGACAAGTGATTATGTGATACAGTGGTAAGGAAGTGTTAGAGCTGAGTTGTAGTTTGTGGTTTTGAATCCTGAGAAGGATACAATTTTTTATTTTTCTACCGCCTCTGTAAATGACAAATTGACGATTACAACAACCACTGGTTAGAGACAGACAGCTTGTCCGTCTCTTAAAATAAAAATGTCCATCTCTAAAATCCGTTGTGTAGTAGTAACTACTACTAGCTGTGCTATATATAATACTGCAGCTTATTTATAATACTATACATATATTATGTCAATTATTACCCGCTAGTAACAGGCTGCAGTAACGTCGTACGAAGAATGAAACAAGTACTTCACTAATGGAACATGCATGAAAATGACCTATGTACAAATGATAAATCTGTTTTCCGACACAGTGATTTGTCTGGTGGGCGCTAAAGTTATACATCCAAAAGCAGCATGCTACCGGGCCAGTGCCATGGCAAAATCACGAACAGAGAGATGGACACGCGTCAAGCCTCGGTTGGCTTTCAATGCCTATAAATCACCCATGCCGTCCATACCATCTGTGCACAAACGTCCACAGCTTGCACTGCAGATAGAGATTGGAGTGAGATCAAGCAGCCATCTGGACTGGTGGCGACCATGAGGTCCGGCCTCTCACTATGTTTCCACCTAGCTCTAGCCATTACACTGGCTGCAAATGTTCCTGGCCTTGCTCATAGTAGGATAATCGATCTAAAGCCACGACCCAAACCAACACCGCAACCTGAACCAAAGCCCGCACCACAACCAGACCCAAAGCCAGAACCCAAGCCGACACCGCAGCCTGACCCAAAACCTGCACCACAACCAGATCCAAAGCCGGAACCGAAGCCATCACCACAGCCTGAACCAAAACCCACACCACAACCAGATCCAAAGCCAGAACCTAAACCGGCACCACAACCGGAACCTAAACCGGCACCACAACCGGAACCAAAGTCGGAACCTAAACCGACACCACAACCAGAACCAAAACCAGATCCCAAACCCACACCGCAGCCAGATCCGAAACCAACACCACAGCCACCCTTCCCACAACCTGAACCAAAGCCCGAGCCTGAGCCAAGCCCCAAACCTACGCCAGGAACTAAACCTCAACCGGAGCCTCAACCGAGCCCAAAACCCCAACCTGAATCGTCCAAGCCAGAGCCCGAGCCGATGCCCAAACCTACACCAGATCCAAAACCCAAACCAGAACCATCGAAGCCAGAGCCACCGTCTCTTTCACCACCCATTGGCACGGGCATCATGGAAGGGAACTAAGAGCAGCATAGTGGCACCTACCAACGTGCATACCACCTATAGCTTTTGTCTATGACTAATAAGTAATACTATTTGTGTAAGAGTGAGCTCTCTCGTCATATATATAGAGTGTGTACTACTGTAGTACTATGTATGGACGATGTGTGTACCCACCTTTTCCCGTGCGTTTGCATCCTGCTTTTGCCTATCCTACAACTAAAAAGAACAAAGCGTGGACAATTTTTTTGGTGCGACAATTGATTTCGTCCGTCTGCCTGCCCACCCGCCCTGCGACCCTCTCCCGTCGCACCCGCTTCCTTTCCTTTCCTTGCAACGTGATTTTCGCCATCTCCCTCTCTCCCTTGGTGCGCCGGCCGCCTTGCGTCCTCCCTTTCGTGCTATACGAGCACGCGCCTGGAAGGAAGGTCGGGCCGTGATATATACCAAGGAAAGGGCGTCGTTTCTTCGTGCGACTTCGAAGCCTGCTCCTCCGCCGCCGTTCCAGTCTGTGTCGCGCCTCCCAAACCTGCGCCGACGCCTCCACGCCGTCGCTGGAGAGCCTGGCCGTGCAGCTGAGGGATCCCCGGTGCGTCCCGGTCCGCGTGCTGCCCCCGATCTACTGCGTGGGGCCGTTGGTCATCGTCAGCGACGATACGAGCGCAGCGGCTGTCACACCCCAAAATTTTTGATTTTGGGTTGTGCATAGAAAACACTAATTAAAATAAATGTTTTAATATTCGGATAAAATTTCCTAAGTTTAGTTTATGATAGCATCAATTAGTTATAAACAAATATCTTCCTTCTCCAGCACGTCTTTATCTTTTTCCGCAATCAATATTCCTTGTTTCTCAGCTCAAGTTTTCATTGGGAGTTTCCTAAAATATTTTCTTTGTAACCCAAATCACTCCTTTCAGTTTCTCGTCCATCAATCAATCTCTACAAACTTCTCGAGAATTTTTCCGACTTTTTCTGTAGCTTGTTTCCACTTGTCTGTGAGCATAATCTAATTTTTAGATGCTCCAAAATATCTTTTCATGAGCTCCAAATACTTTATTTGGGTTCCTCATATTCCATAATGTCTCTGGAAAATTTCCCTGAATTTTCGGAGCTTTCGGAGTATTTTTCGCGGCTTAAATAATAATTCTGGACTTTTCTGGAATTATTTTATCCATGAAATTAATTAATTCCGAAAATAATAAATATCTCATTTTCCACCAAAGCCTGTGTGCAATAATCCTAAATGTCCATTCATTTATTTACTAATGGGCTTTAATAATTAATTAGGCCTATTAGTAAAGATGGAGGGTGCAACGTCAATTAGCACCATATCGCTAGTTGACATGGAGGTGGAGAGTTTTTCTCCCAATATATACGTACCTACCCCATGGGCAAAGCACACCAAAACTACCGTAGAGGAGCCCCTAGTTTGGGAAATCTCTCGTGTAGTAAATCATATTTTTCTCATCCTTCTCCCGCCGCCGCTATTGCCGCCGCCGCCGCTGTTGCCGCCGCCGCCGCTATTGCCGCCGCCGCCGCTGTTGCCGCCGCTGCCGTGATTTGTTCATACATCCATCCCCTGCATCTGCGCCGTGTTCTACAGGAGGCTACCGCCACTACTACGAACTTCGTCAGATCATCGCCCGTCTTGTGTTGTCCAAGAAGCTGCCGTCGATCTTTGGAAATTTCTGGTCATCTTCTCTGGTAAAATGCATCTCGAACCTCCATGTCTATTGGTTCAGCCATGCATGAACCTTCTCTATCTCTATCTTGTTTGTATGGCATATGTGACCCCGAGCTCCTGTATGTGCAGCTGCTGTAGTTTCATAGATCTCGCATCGTGTCTCGATCTGTTCTGTCCACACTCCACAAGGCTGTTCGTGTTTTCGACTCCAACTCGCTCAGCCTTTTACACTTGGATGCTGCTGTCGCTGCCGGGTTTTTAGTTTTGCGGCGCCTCCCAAGGTCGCCGTCATTTTCTCCAATTCCGACTTCGCTCTCCATCAATGTCTTCTGTGTCTGACGCTGCCGGCGGCCACAAGCCATGACTCGCTTACCTACGAACCGAGCTATCTTGTGCAGCATGCTATCGTGCACCATGATTAACTGAAGGTCAGCGGCCAGATTAGCCCCTCATCACATTATTCTATTGATTAAACCTTATGCTGATGTCATGTGTATGTCAGTCATGCATCATAAAATCATCGTTCCCTATTTATTGCTCAATCCATAAATTGCATCTTTCATATACGTCGTCGTAGACCTGTCTATGTAGTTATATATGTCCATCACTGTCATTATCTTATTTTCATCATATCTGAATCGATGCATGTTTTCTGGACATCAAGCAGCAGTCGGCCATGCATGAATGAAGCCACGCCAGACATGCCATGGTAATTCTGCAAAGTTCATTTCACCTCTAGTTTATTCGATCAGCTATGAATCATGCCCCGTGAATCCTCCCGTCAAACACATCTTTACTAACTATAGAAATTCTTCACCAGCATATTTCTTGTCGCCAAGTTTCCCATGTTCCGTTGCCACGGAGTCGACGTGCATGTTTTCGCTGGCCGCCGATGCGCTTTTATGGCCGCGGAAGCCACAACCATTATTGGAGCATCTCCACAATGCTGCATGATCAATACTTTACAAAGCCGTCGTTGCCGTGGGAGGTGCGACCTGTATGCTGTCCACCTTCTCCAAGATCAGTCGATATCAATTTCGTCGCCATCGAGCTTTGTTAATTTCTGCCATCGACAATCGCTGGTGAGTTTTTTTTCGTCTGATCCTTTTGCTCTCAGTTGTCCGCTCTCACGTTCGCGTATATCCATATTACCTCTGTTCCAAGTCGTTCTCATAGCATTAGCTTCGTAGCGACGCGCTAGGTGAGATAGTACTAACGTTCTTCATATCAAATATTTATGACTTTATTAAGTTAAATATTAATTTAATTAATATATATGCTTGCAACCAGTTTTATAACTTAAATCAATATAGGTTTATTTGTTTGACATTTTACACAAAAGAATTAATATGATTAATTGTTAACTTAAATATGCTTTTAATTATACTTGCTTAGTTTTAATACATTGCATATGTGATGAACTTGTTTTGTTGCGTTAGTTTCATATCGCTCTGATCTATGTCCTAGCAGCGACGCTTATCATCTCACGTGTTTATTTGTTTATTATATAGTTAAATATTAATTTGATTAATCTGCATGTAATTAGTTTTCTAATCTATAAGCAATATATGTGTTACATTATACTATCTGATATATAGATGTTAAATATGATTAACTGCTACATGAATATATTTTCTTTACTTATAACTTGATTAGTGAAACCACGTTGCATATATTAAACTCAAAAATAGGTGTTCTCGCATGTCATTTTATTTTGCTAAGTCAAAGTGTAACATGATTTAACTTCTGTCATCAATGTATTTTTTTAATTATAATTTATTAGCTTGAACACATGTCCTATCTAGTTTGAGTAGAAGTTCTCACATGTTTAATTATTTTCTCTGCACAGATGAAGTTTAACTTGTTTAATATATAAATTATGTGACAATACTTTATCAAATAAAATATGATTAGCTTTAACTCAATTAATATTACTGGTTCTTGATTATAATTTGTTTAGTTTAAGTATAAAACATGAGATGGTTCGGTTAGTGCTTGTACATGTGTCAGGTTATATAATTTATAAATATTAAGTACTATTGATTATTCATAAATAAAATATAACTAAGATTTAACTTTGTCTTTATAATTTGATTAATTCAAATTTAGGATAATCCTCTGAAAATGTCTAATCATTTTATTTCATTAACTAAAATAAATCAAGCGTATAGTTTGTCTTCTTCGTTCTGTTAGAAACTCCTCGGTAGTCGCGTGTCCTCTTTGACGATAGTTCCATTCACCGTCATTCTTGCGTTTTCGTGACTGTAGCAACGTACCGTGTCATTTAGTGCGTTCTCTTTTTAAGCGTTTCTTGTGTTTGATGCATATTCTTAGATGTGTGTATTGTTTGTCTATTTGTGTTGCTTGGTTGCTACGAGTAGAGGAAGCGTGGTTCGTTAGCGCTAAAGACTAGGAGCTGAGGACCGACAGTCGAAGCAAAAGTTGGAGACCGGAAGATAGCAGCTGAAAATTCTGAGCAGCTTAACCTTGGGAAAGAGGCAAGTATAACATGGGACTATCCTTGTTACCTATTCACTGAAATTATCATACATATGCATGTGTCCTCCTTGACAACCATAGAGATTATAACTTAGCTATTGATATCTTGTTTCCTTGTTACCTATGGGACTTTGCATTGGGTAGCTTTTGCTAGCGCTGAACATAAACTATGATCTTGTAATATGATTAATGGAATATGCAACAACACTAAAAGATGATTTTTGATTACTGTTTAAAGAGGGCTAGAGCATGGGGTTATTTTTTTGTGCTCTAGTTTCTCTCCATAAGGACTCATCTGTAAGCGAACATCCGGGACTTACAGTACAACTGTGAGGGCTATATGGCTCTGGCTTTAGTCAAGTATGAGGACCTTTTCTAGCTTGTTAGTGGTAACCTTCGTGGCGTAAGAATGGCTTGACGAATCGGGTATAGTGCGGCCTCTGTCCTCATGTGTATAGGCTGCGCGTTATTGTGCCATTTGGAAGGGGGGCTCTACATCTGTTTGCCGAGTGAATCTAATGGCCCTAACTTGTTAGACGAACCTTTGAAAGACTTCATAGTGAACCCTGCCGACTTTCCTTGGTAGTGGGTCAAGAGGCTGATCACCTCGGGCGAAAGGGTAAATCACGACTCACAGTGAAAGTGTACAACCTCTGCAGAGTGTAAAACTGGTATATCAGCCGTGCTCACGGTTACGAGTGGCCTTGGACCCTTACGGAATAGATGATCACTAATGACTATAAATGTGTTTTTGTTATTCATTATTCATATTTACATTGATCATATGTTTATTGTGGGATTAATGCAAACCTGATGCTACTCATATGATAAAACTGTGATAATTAAAAGCTAAATGCAGTAAACCAGTGTCTATCCTTTTTGAGCCTCATGAACCCCATGTTATATTTGTTGAGTTCGACATGGACTCACTCTTGCTATTTCCCCACACTCCAGTGTGTAGTAAGGTGCTACTTAGAAGAAGGATAAAGGTGTAGTGGAGTTTTCAGAAGTCCTTCAGAAGTGCTTGGCATATGGAGCCACCAGTCAGCCGTCCCTGAGAAGAATGGAGCCCGAGCAGAAGCTTAGCCACCGTTCTGCAATACTCTGATAGTTGTAAGTGTTAATATAGTAAGTATTCCGCTTTATATAAACATTGTTTTGATATTTCTATTCTGTTGTTGTATGTGTGGACTTCCTGGGCACACATATGACGAGCCTAGTTTTGTTCTTTGCAAAACCGGGTGTGACAGCGGCAGAGGACTAAGAGCGCGCGACGAGGAGGCGGTGGCACGAGTGCCTTGCACAGTTGCCTCTCCGCCCCGCCGCTAGCCCTGAGACCGGAGGCGACCGCGCCCCGCGGTGGCGCTGCGACCCGACGCTACGGTGCGTTGCTCCGTCCCTCTATCCCTCCTCTCCTCTCAACCTGCGCCGCAATGCGGGTCCCCACCTCAGCCCACGCGGCGGCAGGGCGGCTTTGCTCGATCTGTCGCCGCCGTTCGCATTGCCCGGCGTGCCCTTGGAGCCGCCGGGGTTCGCCCGAGGTAGCAGCCGCCGTGGATACGCGCGCTCGCTTGCGCGATTTCAGCCCGGTGCCTGCGCAGCGGTCGCAGCGGAGGTCTATCCCGTGCTGTGATTGCTTTCCGTTCAGTGTTTTTCTCGTCTGTCATTAGGATTCGGTTGGTTTCGTCTGTTTTGGGAGTATGCTGCTCCGTTTAAGTGGTTAGTTTGTGATTTTTTTAATCTGTTTCTGCTCTCGCGCCGGACGTATTCCAGAGAATCACATATGAACGGAAGATGTAGTGCTTTTGAATACCTTTGCAACGAGTATTTAAACTGTCAGGCCGGGCTCAGTTTCTATGGATGATCTACTTCATACTTTCTCTCTAGCAGAACTCACCCTGGTTCATGGATTATTTGTTTTCCCCTGAGTGAATTACAAATTTAGATGTTTGAGCTATTATCTGAACTTTTGGATGTTGTTAGATGGAAACTCTAATGGTACATGGATGAATTTGTTTTAATCATAGAAGAGTTGTGTACGACGTGGTGTAGGCTACATAGCTACCTAACTATAATGGATGTCAATCAGGTTGACTAATTTTGCTACACATTTACCGGTAATGGTTCGTTTCATTTGTTCCCTGTTGCATGTGATGACAAAAAATCCATAAAATTGGATGCAGAATTATTTTCATCAAGCGGGTGTGATTTTTCTTGCATGCAAAAGAACCGAACCTGATTAGCTTGCATGCAGGAGCAAGAAAACTTTAGCTCATGTTTTGGCATTCCAGAAAATTTTGGACAATTCAAGAACTCAACTGGGTAATATGCTATTTGTTCATAAACATAAGTATTGATTTACTCCATTCATGGTGCCCTGAAATAATCATAAGGAACTGTGGAAGAAAAGTTGATTATATAATGGAGTCAATCACGGCAAAATAGAAAGTAGGAAATTATTGTAGCAGGCTTGGGCATCAGATAATATGCGGTTTGGGCATTAAATTATATGTAGCAGGCTTTTCAACATTTACTTTGATGAGATTCATAGTTTTAGGTTTTTACAAAAGTCTTGCGTCATTTCAGGCTTGCATCTCCCAAGGTCGGCTACTCACGGATACCTACGATCACTGCCAACAGTCAGGTAATCCTTCAATGAGGTGACTACTGAACCATTGCCTGTTGCCTCCAAACAAAAAACTAATATACAGTCAATTGAAGTGTGGTTCTGAACCTTTTCCTTCACCTCTTACAGTCCTAGCTAATTTTACATGCCATGTAAATAAGTAGACATTTTGTTATTATGTTTATAGATGCACCTTGCCTGTGTGTTTAGCCATGGCTGTGCTGTACACCTGAAAAATCAACCTACCAACCTACCACTGAAAAGACGTAGTGCTGGTGACCACGATGACTCCAACACTACTTAACTCTCTAACTGACAGAATTGGCTACATAACTCCACCATGACTCCAGCACTACTTAACTCTCTAAACTACAGAGCTAAAGGCTCCAAAATTGTAACAGAATTGTTGGAGTGCTTTGCAGCCTACGCATATACTAGGAGTATCCCATGCTTTGCCCCAGTTCATGGCTGTACAATACTAATCTAGAAAAAGCAATCAAAGGTCAAGCAGAGGAACTCACCTTATTGGTTTGGTTAGGCATCCAGCTAGAGTTTGTGTCTACAGTAGCAGCCATCTCATTTCCCTGATCTGCAGGTCAAGTAGCAGCAGCAGCTAGCCCAGGAACAGCAGTTCTTGCTGCAGCAATTGTCCATTCAGTAGTTGTTTGTGCAGGGTGCATGGTATTTGTTATCGGCAACTTCTAGGCACCTCTCTATTGCTTTTATTTGAATCCATGCTTGGTGATTAGTGGTTTGGTTAGGCATCCAGCTAGAGCTATTTTCAGTAGTTATCTTGCTTGTTTAGTACTTCTCAATTAGCTCTCGGTTTAATAATTCTCATATTAATTCTTGATTAGCTATTTTCAGTTTGTTATCTTGCATGATTCAATTATGTTGCATGGCTCATTTGATTAATTTTGTTCCCTAGAAATTTTTTAGAGTATAGATATATATAGTACAGAGAGTATTGTCCTTCATTTTGTTCCATATAAGTTTCAGGCTCACTTGTCCATATTAAATTGGGCACATTATTTTAAAGGCACAGTATTGCTAAAAGTGACAATTAGTGTTGATGGACACGCCAAGGCCAACTGGTGATCGGGTACCTTTGGAGACCTTACAAATACGACAGATCCAACTTCTTGGTATGTCTTTTCCATGATCTCTTATAATTTTTCAGTTTAATTTGTGGGGGTTCCACACGGAAAAGGATTTCGTTTTTACAAGAACATGGCAATACATTTTTTGTATCCATCTGTTCTTACAAATGAACCCTCCCATTGATCTCATGGTGCCATTTTCTTTTTATGTTTTTTTGTTAATTTCGTCCAGTGCTGCAGGGAGACATGGGTCATTATATCATAGCCTGGATGTAATACTGTGCTTTTATACCTAATTGGTTTGCCTCTTTATTTCTGCACTGCATTGTTTGAACAGAACTGCTAATTTGTGTTCAAGTGACATGTCTATTGTTACATATATGAAGGTGAATTATCTGGCTGCATAAGTTGTACATCAATTTATTTCATGGAGTTTCTTATTGTTATTGGCCTCGATAATTGAAGCACATACGCTTAAAAATATCTTTGTTTTCCTGCTTTCTAAATGGTTTGTATTTTCAATGCTCTACTTTAATTTCAGTATCTGCAGGCAGTAATATTTATATGTAATTGCTCATTAGGTGGGTGAGTTCGTTTTTAGTAGCATCAAATAGTCATGTAGGGTTATTGGGAATTCATTACATGGATTGATTGTGGACATTAGGGTATTTGAGCCCTACCATACACCGATGCAATATTATCTATCATGTTGTCTTTCAATGGAAATGCTCGGTCTATTCACTATGACACAGAATTTGTGCACTATGCTTGAATTGATCTGATTGCCTATTGGTGTCTTGTAGGTTGTAATGAAAAGCAGGGCCTGCTAGGCTGAAGAGTTTTCGATATAAGTCTGCGTCTCTGCAAATGGGTTCAGGCAACATGATTGTGAAGAAGGTGATAAAGCACAGCTCTTTTGATCTGGACATACAGCTTGCTAAGAGTTGGATGGTAAAGTACAGGTCTTTTGTCTCTACGTGATAATAGTTTGTTTAGTGTTGTGGGCTTTGTATGCAATTTTAATCCTGATCAAAATTGCTAAGTTGAATTCGAGAACTATCTTTCTTTTTTTTCTGCACAGAAATGCAAATATGCTTGAGCTCTTCTGGGACATATACTGGATAAGAGCTTACTAAATTGAATTAGAAAAGTTTTTTATGAACACAATTACTCGCAGCATAGTGAGAGCGTTTTGTTAGTTAATCTACTGGTTCTGGACTTGTGAGGATGCTGCATCAGAGATGCTTTCTGGCAAGGTGCACACACAAAAGCTTTTTTTTTACTCAATCATTATTGCTGATTTTTGCTCCTTGCTGAGTGTACAATGGGTCATGCCGATCATGTTTGATTTTCGTAGGAATGGTTCTTGTGATAGTTATACAAGTTCTTTTATGGTAAGTTTTTACTAATTATTTTGCTCTCTTCCTGTAGGGATAATAATTTTTGCTTGAGCTGTCGATTCAACACCTATCTCTTTTTGTAGAAAGTGAAAAGGACTCTCCTTTGCTTAAAGTTGGAGTCAGTTGAACTGTATAGTCTTTTTGGATTTTACCGTTCGTTCTTGATCGCTACTGTGTATTTGGTTTCATACACCGTGGTCCACTTGAGTGTTCTGACTCAGATTTCGCAACACCAAGTTGGACATGTGATGTCAATTTTTAATTCTGCCTGGATCTAAGATGCATGACATGACGGCTCTGTTTCTAAAATAGTCTAATAAGGCGCTGTTGACACGAAGAATGATAGGGAGATGCGACGGAATTTATTCGTGGATTTATTGGTGCACGAAGAAATGGACATCGTAGATTTCTTTTTGCCAATATAAAACATTATCTTAATCGTATCACGGAAAGGTCTATACAGTAGAGTTTGTGAGCCTGCGACGACACGCTCTCTGTGACTATTAATTTCACAAACTTTGTTTTTTGAATTAAATATCATTTTAACATTAATATTTAATTTTTATAATATTATTATCTTATCGTGCGATCTGTGTGTTTTTAATACAAATTGTTAGCTATCCCGTAGCAACGCACGGGCACACTACCTAGTGACTACTATTTATGTAAAAGTGAGCTCTCTCGTTATATATATAGAATGTGTACTACTGTAGTACTATGTATGGATGATGTGTGTACCCACCTTTTCCCGTGCGTTTCCATCAGGATGCATCCATGATCCATGTATATGCTTTGCTAAGTTTGTGTATCATCAATAAATAAAAGAAACAAGTCTTGTGTGTCTTGTATTTATGCTTACATCGGCCATTGGTTTTCCTCTATTTTTTCTATAATTTGAACGGGCAAACACAAGATTTCTCACCTATCTAATTGATATCATAGGGAGTTCTACGGAATCTAAAGCTTTTTTTTTGCGAATTACACAAATAAGTTTGTGTATCATCAATAAATAAAAGAAACAAGTCTTGTGTGTCTTATCTATGCTTACGTTGGCCATTGGTTTTCCTTTATTTTTTCTATAATTTGAACGAGCAAACACAAGATTTCTCACCTATCTAATTGATATCACAGGGAGTTCTACGGAATCTAAAGCTTTTTCTCTCTTTTTTTTTAAATTACACAAGTACAAACGCAGAAGCTTAACACGCACGCACAATCACCCCTATAAATACACATACGCAAACTCTACCCCTATGAGCATCTCCGAAAGACTATGTCGGTACATCTCGAGATTGACAAAGTCACCATAAGCGCCTCGCTGTCGACGGGAACGTCGCCTACCACTGAAAACACAACGCCATTAAATCCTGGATAAGCACCCATGCCAAATCGAGAACTTGAAGCCGGGTAGGCACGTTCCACCCTAAGGAACCTGCCCAACCGAGCTAGCCTCAATTTTTCGATAGCAACGTGGACTCTTTGATTAATGATGAGACTGCCATTTTGTAATCTCATCTATTTCCAGTAAGTTAGCACGGGTATAGCTGCTTCGTGTTTCAATTTTTGAAGCTGAAAAATAAAATGCAGAATGTGCGATCAGAACGAAGAATACAGCTGAATTCAAGGTGGAGTTAACTAAGCCTATATAGGCCAAGAGAAGATACATATGGGCCGATTGAAATGGAAAAATATGACCCACTATGCTTAACAAGGCCAGACGACCCAACTCAACTGCACATGCATGCTGTCAATTTTCATTCAGACGGTGTACTACTGCACACAAACTAAAATAATAATCTATACTAGAATATAAGGAATCAAGGATTGCAGTATACTTCACCCAAAATTAAAGAGATATTGTGGGCTTTTCATATATATACAGTATTACAGTACCTAATAAGATATTTACGGCGCGTTTGATATGATGCAAAAATCCCCTGCCAGGCCCGTGTTTGATATCCTAATCCCCGTTCCCAGCCAGGCCTGCGGCGTGCAAAAAACCCTCTCTCTCCTGTCTCCCTGGAAATGCTCGTCGGTTTCGTTTTTCCAGAGCCAGGTCGTGCTCGAGCTCGCGCGGGAAATTTTGGGCGCGGCGGGATGGCGCTTGCGGGCTCGCGCGGGAAGTCAAAAACTTCCGCGCGCGGTTGCCGCCGAAACCCGTCGTCCTTATAACCCCCTCCTCCTCCCCCGCCTTCTTCTTGTCGTTGTTGGTTTCCTCCATTTCCCACCTCGCTAGGGTTGAGTGACCGGCGGCGGCGGTGAGCTGGGTGTGCGGCGCGGCGGTACGGTGTACGGGCTTCATCTCCGTTCCCCCGGCTTGGATCTGCTCCGTTGTGGTGCGGCACCGCTCCTTCAGCTGCCGAGCTCCTTGGAGGCGGTCTTCTTCCTTCTTCTTCCTCTCCGGGCTGCTGTGCTGGTGCTGGTCTGGGATTTGGGTGTTCTTCTTCCAGATATGGCACCGGCGCCTCTCGATTAGTCTTTCATTTGAGCACCAAGTGCTCCCCTTCGGCTCACCCGAGGTGAAATCCACCCCTTCCCCTATTGATTTTGATTCTAGGGTTTCATGATTTGCTTGGATCTGTGGATTGCTTGTTCATGTCCAATGATTTATGTATTTGCATGTGTTGTTGTGTTGTTCATGAGCAAAGTATTTTCGGTATCGATGCAATACTCATGTTAGTAATGTGTTACTATCACATTTGCTTGTGTATGTTAGACTTATTTGTCCATGTTCACTGATTCTTATATGTTCTTGGATTTGTTCACTTGTTGGTCATGAAGATACTGTTTTTATGGTCGATGATGACTGGGTAGTTTGCACATGAGGCATTTTTTTGTTAATGCAGTCATGCTATGTTATCTTATGAATGCATATGCCATTATTCAGAGGCCAGTCAGGGTCTATGACACTAAAATGTACATTTGAATGTTGCATGCATTGTAGATGGATCAAAAAACTGAGCTTGAGATGATGGGTACCCAAGCAGCAACTCTGGTTGTGGTGATGGTTTGTTTTGTGGTCAGTAGGCTTAGAAGGTTTAGGGGTGAGACTAAGACTATACCTTATGGCCCTAGGACAGAGGGTGACCTCCATAGGCAAAGAACCCTCCAAATGATTTATAATTACAATGATGCAGAATGCATTGCAATGTTGCGCATGAGAAGAGCCCCTTTTTTCTCTATGCAACCTGCTTAGAAGTAGAGGCCTTGTACCAGAGAGCAGTGAGTGTTCTGTTGAGGAGCAGGTTGATATGTTCTTGCATGTGGTTGGTCACAACCAAAGGTTCAGGGTAGTGCACCAGTCCTTTAGGAGGTCCATAGAGACAGTGCATAGGATCTTCCACCAAGTTTTGTATGTTGTTGGTGAACTAAGAGGTGAACTGATCAAGCCTCCAAGCACTTCAACACATCCAAAAATTTTGGGTAGCCCCAGATGGTACCCTTTTTTGCAGGTACTTGCATTGTCAATGTTATCTGCCTTAAGTAACAACACTTGTATCTGTATTTGCTTATCCATTTTGCACACTTTGGTAGGACTGTATTGGTGCCATTGATGGCACACATGTGTTGGCAAGGGTGCCTAGACACATCCAACAAGCCTTCAGGGGTAGGAAGACACAACCAACCCAAAATGTTATGGCTGCAATGGACTTTGACCTCAAGTTCACCTATGTTCTAGCTGGGTGAGAGGGTTCTGCCCATGATGCATTGATCTTGGCTAATGCAATTGAGAGGGATGATGGGTTTACTATCCCCCAAGGTAACAGCACTACCTAGTCCATGCACTTTTGTCCTTCCACTTGGCACACATAGACTTACACTTAGATGTCCACCATTTGTAGGGAAGTGCTACCTTGTTGATGCTAGGTATGCATGTAGAAATGGGTTTTTGCCTCCTTATAGGGGGGTCATGTACCATTTGAGTGAGTATGTCAACAGAAGCCACCCCACTAATGGCAGGGAGCTTTTCAACCTTAGGCACTCTTCACTGAGGGTCACTGTGGAGAGGGCCTTTGTTGCACTCAAGGGTAGATTCAGGATCTTAGACAACAAACCTTTCCACACATACTAGACCCAAGTCAAGCTTGTCCTTACTTGTTGCATACTTCACAATTGGATCATTGGTTGGGGCATTGATCAAGTAGTGCCAACTGAAGAAGAAATTCTAGCCAACCCACCTGATGATGATGAGACCTAACCTGACCTGACCCAGGATGAACATGACATGACTGTTTGGAGATATGCCATTTGTAATGCTATGTGGGCTGCCAGAGGGACCTCTAAGACTTGATTCATTTACTTGCATACCATTCTTGTATAATTTCAGTTTGTAGACCTTGGATATGGAACTAATGTGGTGTACTGCTTTTATTTTTTCTAAACAATGCCTAAGTCTGAGACCAGTGCTGTAATATTAAATTCCATGCCTTGTTGTTGTTTATGTTTATCTAGCTGTTATCCATTATCTATTTGTTTGATTCATGTACTACTTGGTCACATTACTAGGATGGCTGGCATGGGTGCTGATGTTGGTGCTGGGTTCTGCTACTAACCTGGTGCAAGGTGTGGTGGTTGCTGCTAGTGCAGCTGCAGTTGTGCAGGCAGCTATAGCAGCACCTGTGGATGCCCCTGCTATTGTTGATGTTGTGGGTGATGCAGCAGATGGTGAGGGGGGAACTGGTGGAGCTAGGCCACCCATGAGGTGGAATAAGAACACCTCTGGGTTTGTCCTTAGGAGGATGGCTCAGATCTTGTCTGATGGGAGTAGGACTGACAAGCTTTTTAAGGATAAGGATGTCAACTGTGTGGCTAAAGCTCTAAGGGAGTACACTAGGGATGTTGTTAGCCCCATCCAAGTGTACAACCACTTGAGGAAGTGGAAACAAAAGTGGTCTAGGGTCTACAAGCTCAAGGACCTTACTACCTTAGTGGGGCTAACTTTGATGAGGATGTGCATGCCATAATGCTTGACCCTGACCACTACCATGGGCACTACAAGGTAGATGAACCCAAATCATGTTAGACCTACCCATTTTACTTATCTACTACCCTCTTGTCCACTTCTTTCTTGTCTGTCCTGCCTCTTTACTTGTCTGAACTGACTGCAGGACCACCCAAAGGATGCTGAGTTTTTGAACACCCCTATCAGGTTCTACACTGAGATACAGACCATATTTGGTAGCACCTTGGCTACTGGTAGGTTTGCCTTAAGCTCTAGTACTCCACTAGGAGTGAACACTGCTGATAGTGTGGCTGCTAAGGTGGAGGGGCATGGCTTCACTGCCTCTGCACCTGCCTTTGAAGGGAAAACCACCACTGAGTTGGGTGAAGGCAGCAAGGCTACTTTACCTGTGACCTCCACAGCTAGGGGTAAGAGGAAGAGGGCTGCCTTCAGTGAGGATGAGATGCTTGAAAGGATGAAGATGCCCAAGAGAGGGGGTGAATTGGGCTTTTCTAAAATTTAATTGCAAGAATTGAGCCCTACTAGCCCATAATTCACCCCTAGTGCCTAAAAGTGTTCCTAGTGATTCTACAGATAAAAAGTTTTGCACCCTAGTAAAATCCGTATTCTAACATGGCAATTCTAGGAATGTAAACAAGCAATGAAAGTAATGCTAGAAAGTAATTGCTTAAAAGTAAAGGGGCAAGGAACATGGCGATGTTTTCTCGAGGTATCAGAGAGTCGCCACTCCCCACTAGTCCTCGTTAGAGCACCCGCGCAAGGGTGTAGCTCCCCCATGATCCGCGCAAGGATCAAGTGCTCTCTACGGGCTGATTCTTCGACACTCCATCGCGGTGAATCGCCCACAACCGCTCATAAGATGAGTTGGGTCATCCACAAGCTCCGTCAGATGATCACCAAACTCCCAATCACCACCGAGCCATCTAGGTGATGGCGATCACCAAGAGTAACAAGCAAGAACTCTCACTTGACCATGGAAAGCCTAATGAGAAAGGTGCATGCACACTTGCTACTCCCTATGCACTAAAGATGTCCTTAATCTTGGATCCTCAAATCACAATCTCCTCACCAGGCTCTTAGACTCCCTTGCACATGAAAGGTGTTTCTCAGCTGAACAAATGAGTAAGAGACCTCAAATGGAGGGGTAGAGGTTGTATTTATACACCTCAACTCTCCCAACCGTTATCTTCAAATTCAGCACTTTTCAGGGGCAACAAACGCGTCTGTCGCCTTTTGACAGATGCGTCCATCGCGTAGAATAGGAGACAAGTTCAACTAGCTGTTATAGCATTGACAGACGCCAGCCTGCATCCATCGTAGGAGCAAAGGACGTGTCTGTCGTGCATAAGAGCTTTACAGAGCTCTCTGGACTGCGTCTATTGGCCACGGGACGCGTCTCATGGCAAACTCTAACGGCGTTCGTCGCTTGCTGTGCTGATGCACTGTCCAGGTGTTAGGAGGAGACGCTCTGTCGTGACCCGGTCCCCATGTCCGTCACTTGCTCTGATCCAGAGTCACGCGCTCTTGCACTGGACAGACACTGACGTCAACATTTGTCACCCTTCTCTACAGCGTCCATCGCTCAAATGAAGCCATAATTCACTTCTGATTCAAACGCTTTGTGAACGGCTTCGACTCCAATCAATCTCGGGGCTATCTTGGGGCTACCTAGTGCTAAGTTTGATAAGTGCGCACCACACCTAACCACTAGACTCATCTAAGTCAAGCTACCCATCCATGCCCCCCTTAATAGCACGGCCCAAGGAGAAAACAAAAGTCTTAACGACTAATCCGAACGTCACTCAACACCTTCGACATTCGGAACTAACTGTCTTTAACTTTGTCATCCATCCTTTGAAAACTGAAATGATTTCCATCGATAAGGGGCATGATAACCGTATTGCCCATGATCTCCATTACCATGAACTAACATTCTATCGTCTCTGCAAAACACACATTAATCATGATAATTAACCGTTGTCATCAATCATCGAAACCCACTCTAGGGGCCTAGATGCTTTCAATGCTTATGATGACCAATATGATAGATGATGTCAACAATGTGGCCAATGCTATGATGAAAGCAGTTGTTGCACATGTGGATCCTGCCCTCTACCTTGCTGTCATGGAGATGCCTGACTTCTCCACTGAGGCACTCATTGTTGCCTACACTCACCTGCTGGAGAATAAGGCAGTAGCCATTGGGTACATCAACATGAGCAACTTGCACAAGGAGATTTGGATGAGGAACTTTCTTGCCAAGAACTACTACATGTAGTTCTGTCCTTCCATGGGCAACTTGGCATAGAGGGGGTTGATTGTTGAGATATATAGATCTTCCACCTCCCTCACCCACTCTCTTCTCTTTTGGGGTCCTTTTTGTAGCTGTTGTGCATGGTAGATGGCTGACCAGCACCTGTCCTTTTAGGTAGCTTAGTAGGAGGGTGGCTAACTATAGATGACATGATGAACTGTCTGTATTTGAGGGTGACATCATTTGGGCACCTAGATCATGTAATATTTGATGTTGTTCTTGCTGTTCAAGAGTGGGCACTTGAATGATGGCCAATGATGCATAACATAGAGCAATGAGGTGCCTCTACAGCTTTTTATCTGGTTAGTTCTTCCATGTGTTTTGCATGGTCCTCATCTTCTTCATTGGCACCATCCAAGGCCATTGCAACTAATCATTGCAGTGATCTGATGGCTGGCCTTGGATGTGCCACTGAAGTAGATAAGGTCCATGCTCATCTGTTTTCTTGCTTCTTCCATCTGTTATTTGGTTTTACTAGAATTTAGTATAGACACCTATGATTAAGTTAGCAATGTTGCAGCACATTGTTTTGAGCTGAGGCCCATGTTATTTAAATTATTTGCCTATGATAATTACAATGCCAATTTGAATGCTATAGAATCTGAGGCAAATACTTCTGCTGAAACCAATGACTTATGAACACTGTTCTTTTTCATGGCAAATTGTTATACTAGTTCTGAACTTGTTCTTTTGAAGGCCTCCATGACTTGCCATTGTAGCACCTGATGAAAACAAGACTGACTAGAGGAATCTAATAATACTTGTGCTGATCATTGCTATAGTCTTGCTAATGCTTGCTCTTTGGTTCAAGTAAGGCATGTTCGGGAAGGTTCCTGTGATGTTTTTAGGCCGATGATGAATGTATTTCATATCTGATACCTCTAATTTGCATTTCCTGCAACTCATGTTGAACTATGTTGAAGTGAACAAGTCTGAGGCCTAAATGATTACTGTAATTCATCTTCTGTTAACCTTTGATTTGCTCGGCTGTAACCTAAATTGAACCCTGCATTACTGAACTGTTGCTGGACTTGTATCAGTTATGCATCTCCTTTGCCTTTGCACCCTAAAACCTGGCCGAAAACAAACACCTTCCCAACCTGGTAGTTGGTGGTAGTTGGTTCCAGGCCAGGCTCCAAGAAGGGAATCAAACACCAGCTTTGCTTGGCCACCCTCTTTTGCTCAAAAGCAATCAAACAACAGGCTTGTCCAGGGCTAGCCTGGCTGTGGCTGGCCATGGCCTAGCTCGCCGGCCTGACCCTGCTGAGTTCCGAAATCAAACGCGCCCTTAGTTTCTCAGGCGCCTTAAGAACAGTTCTCCGAATGAACAGTACTGCAGTCGCCTGCCCCGCCACGGTCGTCCGATCTGAGCACCCACGCTCAATCCCGGCCCTCCGTCTCTAGGGTACCGGTCCTCTGCTCTCGCGATAAAAAAAGGGGCTCGCAGTCCATCCGCTTCCAGCCATCGCTCGCCTCCGCCTCCCCCTGCTTCCACCGCTTGCCCGCACCGCTCCATCCGCCTCCGACGCCGATGCCGCAGAGCTCCGACCATCGCCCGACTCCCTCTGCACTCCACCCGCCACCTCCCTCTTCCCCTGCTCCCCCAGCTCGCTGAAGCTGCTTGACCCGCTGCCGCAGGCGCCATCTCCCTTCGTCGTGTGCTCCATTCCCTCCGCCCCTCATGCTCCACCATCGCTCTAATCGACCTGCTCCAAGTTCTCGCCATCGCCGGAGCTCTGCGTGTAATCTCCGTATCCTCCCCCTTTCCCTCGCCTCCTCCACTATCTCCTGCTATGTCCACATCCAGCACGGGGACGCCAACTTCGAGCCATACTAACAAGGAAGACGAACAGGAGCGCCCTCTTTCTTTTTCGTTTTAATCTGACTCTCTGATCCCCTCTTACATAAATTGGTTTTGGTTTCCTATTCTAGGGTTTGGTCATCCATGTATGCTGATGCACTGTTCAAGTGCTGACCCTGGCTCCAGACTGCTTTGCCACGGCCATGGATGATCCTGTAAGTGGTGGGGGCGACGATTTGGTGTCAAGCGAGGTCTTAGCAAAAAATATGGGCCTGACTTTGCCTTTCCCCTGGATCTGTGATGGGTAGTGGTATCTGCATTGCTTTTATGTTGTTTTATTTCCCATACATTGTGTGTTACTGTACTTTCTGTCTTCCAATTAATTTTGTAGGATGTGATGCATGCTTTACATCTATGCATTTTCTAGGTTTATGCACTCTTCCATTGCTCTGTTTATGCAACTAAACTTCTGAATAGATTAGATGTCCAATTTTTATTCCCTCGTATACAATATCCAATAGTGTTGCTTAGTAATAGCATGTGTACAGTTGAAGAAAAGATGAAAATTCTTTTTGGTTGATTATCATGTATATGCAGTTACCGTAGTGTGAGTTGTTGTTCTGAACACTATTTATTCAATTATATCTGTAGGGAAAACTGGTGTAGCTACATATACATTCACTATGAAATTTAAGAAAACCATATTTCAAATTGAACCACATTCTTTACTGTTTTTTGCCAAAAAAATAGGTAGTGACACCATTAGTCATACAACCTGTAGTGCTGGGATTTTTTTTCTTCTTCTCTGTTATTTATTGCCTGTGGTTCACAAGATCGTATATACGTTTATTCGTGTGGACATAGAGGGGTAATTTGGTGGGTGTTTCAGTTTACTTAACCAGCACACTGATTTTTGTGGTGTGTCTTACATCTGCAGATTCAGTTCCCCAGCTACATAGTTTCCATACCAACAAGAACCTTGAGGTCTCGAGAGAAAAAGTGAAGAGAGAAGTTCTCAAGTGTATAACATATAGATTGATAAAAAGGTGTGTCCCATTTTTGGTAACTCCAGAACATTCTGCCCTTCAACATTTATTTGTGCTATAACGTGGGACCAATGTGTATGCCACATGGATAAGAGTAGGATTGTTGCATTCTCCCCTTCCAATCAATATTTTTATGGTTTTTATTACATAACTGGATTATTTGCTTGGTAAAAGTTTCTGAACATTAAATAGTGAAGATTAAATAACTATGTCCATGCACTGGTGTAAGGTCCTAGATGGCTAGAGGGGGGGGTGAATAGCCTATAAAAAAATCTACCAAAGACACTAAGCAAACTTGTTAGAATAACAAACGGCGTAAAGCGAGTTTTGCTTAGCCAAAGGTTGTGATGCAAGCCTCCTATCCACAAGTCTAGTAGATTAAGATCTTTAGTTCACACAAGTGCTATGTCACTAATAAAACACTAGAGAGCAAGCTAACAACGCTACTAGCAAAGCTACCACTAGAGCTACACAAGATAATCTAGTAAAAGTAAATGCAAGAGAGAGGATTGTGATTCTTATACCGACGGTGGAGTGAAGATATTGCCAATCACCAAGATGATATACAAACAAACAATATTGACAACAACACAATATGAAGACTAATCACCGGGAGATAAGAGACACAATATTTTTGTTCACCCGGTGTTCACTTGTGCACCGACAAGCTACGTCACTGGTTGTGTCGACCAACACTTAGATGGTTTTCCGGTGTGACCCTCAAGTCACTTGCCCCTCGAGGCACGCCCCGCAAGGCACCGCAAGACACCACTCTCAAGTGAAGTAACTCAATGACACGCGCATTCCACTAGAGTTGCTTTTGGCGTCCCACCGAGGAAAGCACAAGAACCTCTCACAATCAACCGGAGGTGGCCAAGAACAATCACCTTCTCTTACCAACGCCTCCAACAATCTCCAAGCCGGCTAGGAGCGGTACTCTCCAAGAGTAACAAGAAATCCACCGGCTAAACCACCCACAAAGTGCCACTAGATGCCCTCAAGCTATGCAATGCACTTTGGGATCACTCAATCTCACTTTTGATTTGCAATCAAGCAAGAGAGATGAGTGGGAGGAGAAGCTTTAGCTCAAAGGATGCACAAGAGTGTTAGAAATGCCAAGAGACCTCCCCAAGGGCCGGCCAACACGTATTTATAAGCACCCCCAAACAAATAGAGCCGTTAGCAACTCACTGGGCGTTTGTCGCGAGCGACCGGACGCGTCGGTCGAAACTGACCGGACGCGCTTCACCGCGTCCGATCGCCCTACGCCGTCCACGTGTCCTCGAATTAAAACGCAGCTGCCAGATCTTCCAACGGTCACTGCGCGCCAACGGTCAAACGCGACGACCGGACGCGCAGCTCAAACGACCGGACGCGCCGAACGCACAGTGCCGCGCACCCGCGACGCAACGACCGGACGCGCTCCACGCAACGACCGGACGCGATAGTGCCAGCGTCCGGTCGGAGTCCAGTAAGCTCCCTTCGTGACCGGACGCGTCCGATCATGTGTGACCGGACGCGCCACGCGTTCGCTCAGCCCTTCGCCACGCACTGTTCCTCTGGGTGCCCGACCGGACGCTTCGGTCCCGCGAGTGACCGGACGCGCCGGTTGCAAACCCTAGCCCGCGCGCCTGACTGCTGCGCTGTACTGACCGGACGCGTCCGGTCAAACCGTGACCGCGTCCGGTCCAGCGTCCGATTACGCTGGTGACCTCCGTTCGCCTCCGTTACTTTTCCGACTTCCGGCGTAGTGGAAAATAGGCATTTCTTTTTCAACACCACCTTTGCAAACCACAGCGCGACCAACGCTACCTTTGCAAATGTGCCAACACCATCAAGTGTACATCTCCATGTGCTTGTGTGTTAGCTTTTTCTCAATCATTTTCAAAGGTTTTCCAGTTAGCTCACTAGGCCCTACATGCAATGCACTTCATGAATTCACCTAGTGGCACCCGTGCGTCGAATAACCGATAAGACTTCCCCTCTTAATAGTTCGGCTATCGACCCTAAACCACTCACACCCTCTATGGTGTCTTGAGTGTAAAACAAAATGGTCCTATGGTTATACCTTTGCCTTAAGCCCATTTTGTTTCTCCAAATGATATGATCCATTTCATATCATCACATGACCGTCTCGATCCATCGACCTTTACTTCACTTGCTCTTCACCGTTGCATCGGTCCATCGGCGCCAAGTCTTGCTCAAGCTTCACCATCGCATGGTCCTTCGCTTCGAAGCCTCGACTTGCCCTTCACCTTCACAACCGGTCCATCGAGCCAAGCCTCATCTTGGTCTTCACCATTTTGGTCATATGAGTCAATGTCATATCTCATATTCAATGACCACCTTTATCTAAATCATCCACTTAGATACAAAGGTTAGTCCTAGGTTTCATCAATTAGCCAAAACCAAACTAGGGACTTTCAACTGGATGGCTTGCTAATGATGCATTGTTAAATAGTACCATTAAAACTTTCTTTCTATTCCGTATAGTCTCATTTACAACAATAGTTTCTTGAATGCTTGCAGGGAAACAAAGTAACAAGAATACTTCTTCTGATGTTAAGTACCAAAATTATAGACCTGGTGCAATGATTAATTGATAATCAAGATATTTCTTAGGAGTTCATCCAAAGTGGGAGTAACATGGCAGCAAGGATGCCAACTTCCTTATCGATGGATTTCTTTTGTCGCATGTTTCAAAGGTGAACCTATAGTAACTTTTTTTCTTATTGGTGAAGCTAATTGGATGCACCTTGATTGGTGATCACATATAGCCCAGCAGCCACAAGGATAGGTATATGCTTTATCTGTTGTTATTTTTTTATGATCTACTAGTCATTCCTATGTGTTGAAATCCTAATGCACTTCCCAATGGTCATTGGTCATATTGTTTTTAGTCAACTCACACCTTGGCCTTATTTTCGAAACAATTGCAATGCCACTTGTGATTTATGCAGCCTGTTAAGCCTTCTTTGTATATTTCCTTATCGTAACAGGTGCCAATGTCTCTGCCTGAATATTTCGTCTCACTTCTGTAATTTAATGGCATAGAAATTATGCTGTAGCACTGAACTCATGACATCTTTTTCTTATATAAATATAGATCCTATATTTTTTTTTGATAAAGGAACATTTTGTTAATTTTCAGGTGATAAAAATCTTAGTCACCTATATGAGCTTATTTTGCAGCCTTTTATGAACTGAACTCATGCAATACATTGAGGTGACAAAAAACTTGAAAATATAGGATCATCGAGCTTAATTCGCCTACCAGATGTCACCTGACTTTTTAAGCTTGGCACCAAGGGTGGAAGCAATGTTGTGGCTCTCATATTACATGTCTACTCTTCGACTTTATTTGTTTTGTGTTTTTTTATAGATGAAGGCTTTTCAGTCAGATAGACAAAGACTAGGGACTAAATTTTGGGTGATGGCATGATGAGGTCAAAAATAGAGGCAAGACTTCAAGAATGTTGCTTATTACCCAGATCCTAGTGTATTTTCTTTCTCTTTGCTTGCTTGCAAAATGACAGACAGAAACTGGAAATACATGTATTTGTTGGGCGTGGCATTCAGTTCATTTTACATTTATTTGCATGTATGTTGTAACTACGAAAACTACGAAAGCAAATCACACCTTATTTTTCTCATTAAGTATGTCAGCTTACTTTTCCATTTCTCTTATATATAGAAAAGCTTCAGTTGATTGAATCATGTTGTGAGTCGATTGATAAGTATGACCCAGGCCATGTTTAGATCCCAAATTTGGGAACCAAATTTTGCATAGTAAATGTCCCGTCACACTGTAGCAATTTTGTTTTTATTTGGTAATAATTGTCCAAATATTGATTAATTAGACTTAAAATATTCGTCTCGCAAAGTACAACAAAACTATATAATTAGTTTTTAATTTCATCTACATTTAGTATTCCATATATGTGTCGACATTTTGATGTGATGGAGAATCTTCTTTTTGCATAGTGGAATTTGGGGTGAATTTGGGTATCTAAACAAGGCCCCAGTTCTAATTGCTCCACACCATTTGGTTCTTTTCTTTCAGCTTGCTCTGCTGTCTATATAAGGCCTCATTTAGTTCACAGAATAGGGAAGAAAAACACTGTATCAAAATTCATGTAGCATTTCGTTTGTATTTGTTAAAAATTATCTAAATTTTGACTAACTAGGCTTAAAATGTTCGTCTCGCAAAGTACAACAAAACTGTGCAATTAGTTTTTAATTTCATCAATATTTAGTACTCCATGTATTTATCGATATTTTGATGTGACAGGTAATTTTTTTTTGCATAGTAAAATTTTGGGAGAATTGGAAGAATTAACTAGAGTAAAGCTTCTTTGTTCCTCGTGAAAACCACTGTGGTTACACAGTATCCTCCTGTTCATCTACAGTTACCCATATCTGGCCGTTCAGACCCACCGAACGGCAGCCGATGCCAGCCACGTGCACAGCCGCCAGACCCATCCAGAAGCGCCGCATCCCCTCGCCCCTCCACACACGCCACCGTCCTGAAAAAAGAGGAAAAAAAAACCGCTGCGACGACGACGACGCCTAGGCCCCGAGCGTTGCTACGCCCGCCCCCGCGAGCACTGGCGGCCTGCCCCTCCGGCCACGGCGCCTCGCGGTCCCGCGGCAGCGATGCCACCAAATCGCCCCGCGCCTGCGACGAGCCTCCGGCCACGGCGCCTCGCGCCGCCTCACAGCCCCGCGCCAGCGCCGCCACCAAATCGCCCCGCGCCCGCGGTGAACGGCTGCCTGCCTGCCCCTCCGGCCAACGCGCTGGCGCGCTTCACGCCGCCTCGCGCCCCCACGGTAGCGCCGCCGCCAAATCGCCACGACCCCGCGGCTCCCGGCTGCCTGCCCCTCCGGCCACCGCGCTTCGCGTCGCCTCGCCCCGTGGCCGCGCCGACCCACCCGCCTCAGGCCTTCGGTGGCGTCGCCGCGCCGCGGCCCCGCGGACGCACCGTCCCCCTTCAACCTCTCCCGTGAAGCAGCAGCTCTCCCGTGCCCATGGCCCTCCTGCACGGTCGGTGCAGGGTTGCCTTCGTCCTCAACCCACGGCTGCAGGTGTGCTCTTCTTTTTCCTCTTTTTATTTTCTCACTTCCTATGTTCGTCCATACGATGTGCATATGACGATTCAGTATATACATACACGCATTCATATGTACACACGAATTCCATTGAAGCTTCTATGCTTGCCTCCTGTCACCTAACAGCTGCATTTCTCTGCTTGGCTCCTGCTGAGTTATGCTACTGTTTTTAGTGTTATTTACAAAAGTTTTGTTGTCATGTATGATATGTGTACACTGACTTAGTACATTACTTTTGCCTTGCTGCATCCGTATACCTGGCGCAGCTTTGGTAGTCAACAATGCCGACGCAGGCAACAAATTATTCCTTGGCCCATGGACAAAGAACGCCGCGATCGGAAATACCACGGTGTGAAGCACTGAGGCGTCTGCTTCCAGTTTTTATTTCTTCTGTGCTGCATTCCTCACTTTGTTTGGATGTTTGATTGATTCCATTTTATTTTGTTTTGGTTGTTGCCGCAGATGGTACGATTATTTTAGTTCAGAGTGCAAGCTAGGTGGATGGTCCAGAGAAGACAATATGCTATTGTGTGAGGTGAGATCTCGATGTGTTCTAACTTCAGCTCAGTTAATTGTTACATGTGGGCAGTGGATTTGCTTCAAACTAGACACTGTTTTATCAAATGCTTATGGTTTTCCAAATTCCATATAATTTAGATGCTACCTAAGTGGGTTGTGTGAGGTGAGATGTTGATGTGTTCTAACTAGACCTTAATTAATTGCTACATGTGCGCACCGAACCTGCTTGAAACTAGACACTGTTTCATCAAATGCTTATGGTTTTCCAAATTTTTTTAAACACCTTGGACAGTCCAACACAAATGATTGTGACTGTGCTGTTCAGAAAAAAAAAATACAGGCTGCAGCCTATCCTATGTTGCATGATTGTAGGTCGACAATAGGTTTCTCACCTATATGTTTAGTTCATACTAAAGTCTATGTTGCGCTTCCTGATTTCAGGTCCCATCTGTTCGTTCCTATAGCCTTCATGTCTACATCTTTCAGTTCTGATTTTTATGCCTCCTGCCTATACCATGCGCAGCAGTTACTGATTCATAGTTTTGTTCACAATTTCGTGTTTCCGACTAGGGGTTTGCTTAGCACTCAAGTCTGTGTTGCAGTTTGTGCGCCTCAATTTACAGTAGTCATTATTTCTTGATGGCCCTTATTTGTTCACCTTTTTTGGTCTTCAGTGTTACAGGGATTTTTACTGGCACTACTACAGATTCGACATTCGCTGCGGCACCATCAGTGCCGGTTTTTTGTGATCTGATGCAGTGTGGTTCAGTCCAGGAATCATATCATCACAAACCTTTTCACCTAAAGCAGGTTACTACCTATCTTTCAATTGACGTTACTTACATTCTATCTATTTTCTCCATTTCCCATGCCCTGAAATGTGCCCCGTAACCTGATTCCCAGGTTTCACATGTGCAGAACCAATCTACTGTCAAGCTGTTGGCAGATATATTCTGTATATTCGACTTAAACTTCTTTTGTCTTCCATTTGGCAGATATTATGGAAACTTAAATGTTCATTCATGTCATAGACAACATGCAGGTAATGATCTCCAAAACATTACCTTGCTATTATTTCAATCATGTTGACTATACCACAGCCCAAACTGGCGTCCTACTAAGGCTCGCGAAAAGTATCGAAATAGCGTTGGACGGTCGGTCGCTATATATTTGTGGCAAACGGTCGGACGCTATATGTTACTATTACGTCCGAAGGTTGGTCGGTATTTTTATTTTGGATCAGCGTCCGACGGTCGGTCGCAATAACTGATTAACTAGGTCAGTCGGTCGGTCGGTATATCAAATTGGGCTTGCGCGCCCATGATTTAGCCTGTTTCGCGCCTAAAATTTGGAAGGCCCACACGTCATAGCAGAGTTGGTGCTGGTCTCTACCGCAAGTGGCGTCTAAAATTTAGGGTCCCCCGCGTCAGATGAGAGTTGGTTTTGGAAAACCCTACCTAATGCACTTCAATCTTCAACAGATTCTATTTTCTTTTAAAATTGTTGAATATAGGTGTATATGGATCAGTTTATATATGTGGGCCTATATATTTTTGTATTTTGTTTTTTTTAGCAACGAATCCATAGAAATATAATTCTATGAATTTTGCTTAAATGTATGGAAACTTAATCTTGACAAGGTAGTTGTATATATGTGTCTATATATATATTTGTATTTTGTTTTTAATCTTTCTTCTTTAGAGAAGAATTTCCAAAAGAAAACAAAAAAATAAAAGAAAAGGAAATCAAAATGCATGTACGCACCAAATGGTGCCCACGGGCCACGGCAAAAGCACGCAGCCCTAACGCCTTATGCCCTTTCGAAAACAACGAAAAATGTTTTAAATATTTATGAAATGATCATGGACCAAAATTTAATATAAGCACGCAGAAATTTGAAACAGTACTTTCATTTGTAACTTAATATAGAAGATGAGCTCTGTTTCATGTAAAAATATTTCAGTTACAAGTACTATTTTTTATTATAATATTCAGCAATGTGTCTTAATTAGTTAAAATAAAAAATTAATAAAGATGAGCCTCACGTGCTGCCTCCAAGCCCACTGTCAGCCGACCTATCCCTCCCACCCAAGCCTAGGTCACACAACACACACAGACACAGCCTAATCTATCGAGCCGCCGCTCCCTCCTCCCTCTCCGCAGCTCTCCCACCCCATGCTCTCTTCCTCGTGGAGGAGCTCGATTCTGCAAGGAAGAGCTTGATCCGGTGAGGAGGGTCCCGGATCTGGCGCGGGCCCAAGAGGTGGCCACGGGTGGGCATGGGATGCGGAGGCGTGGGCTCGAGATGCATCATTGGCGCGGGTCCGAGATGCGGTAGCGGCGCGGATCCAAGTAGCGGCCGCCGGCATAGGTCTGGAATGCGGCGGCTGCAGTTTCCATGAGAACCAAGGAGACAATAGTGGCATGGCTCGGGAGGCGCGCAGCCACGAGATGCGGCAGCGGCGCCGGTCCGGGATCTGGCGGCGGCGCTGGTTCGAGATGCGGCAGTGGCGCGGGGTGTGGCGGCACAGGCCCATCAGGCGGCGCTCAGGATGGAGCTGGTGGTTCGAGCTCTGAGGAGGACGAGGCCACGGTGGCGGCAGCCACCACTACCCACGACGACGCGTGCTCCCAAAGTCACTACAAGGTGAGACAGCCCGCACTCTCCCCTTTTGTAATTTATCTGCTTGTGTAGATGCAATTATGGTTTGATCTCATCATCTCGTGTGTGTTTATGGTTGGCTGCTAAGTATGGACTCGAGATTGATAAATGTTTAGTGAACTGCTAGATGAATTAATCTTTGATTTGTAAGTGTACTACTGCTACCTAGTTTTTCATCATATGTGGAACAAGATTTTGAACTAAATGTAGGTCGAAAAATACTGGTCTCAGATATGAAAGAGTTTTCTCAATAAACATCACCGAAGAGAGCACTAGTTTGCTGACAATCTTGGTGTTGTGGTGTAGCGACTGTGGGAGATAAAATTGCAAAAGATGAAGTAAAAATAGAATCTACAAACAATATGAATATAGCACTGACTACCTATGCATCTTGTTCTAGATCAATATTTGTCATGTTTTAAAGTTGAAAAATATGTCAAGATTTGAAATCAAATAATCATCAGTTATCTATATTTAAGTCCCCAACTTTTCTTATGCTCATGGCCTCATACTCATGTCTTTTCTTAAAATGCTAATATTGTACATCAGATCAGGTTTGCTCTGCACAATGGGCTGGTTGAGCAACAAATCTGTAAAATAATAGGTAACTTATTCTTAGATTTATGTAATCAAACATTACATATTAAAGTTGGGTGCTTGTGCTACATGTGTTGCATCTTATAGGATTTCATTTTAGCCTGCCCTTATTAAAGTTGGCTACCTTTACTTCATGTATTGTATTTGGGAGAATGTTAAGTTAGCTTGGATGGTAAGCATGCTCTACTACTGTGCTTTGAGAAATTTGAATAACCTGACATACACAACAGAACCTAGATAGAGTGGTCATGGCTCTCAAATTATGTCAGTACACAAAGCTGATGTAGCATAGTGCAGATATTATTAGCTTTTTAACAGCTGGCCGTGGAGTCCCATTGTGACAAGAGAAATACCTACTGCATAAGCTAATCACACTATATTATCTTTGTATCCCATTAGCGTTGACAAGAGAAATACCAACCGCTGCCCGTGGAATCTTGTCCTATTACTAAATGGCAACCAATTACGTACTAACATACATCATTCAAAGCTGCTGATAACTTATATAAGAACCGTCCTGTTCAGTACCATGCTGAATGTCTATACCAACATGTGATCTACTGTATTTATCTTTCAATTTTATATTACCCTAAAGGCTACAACTATTTATCTGATTAGCTTCAAAATGCTTTTACTGATGGCAGAACACTGCTTTTAGCTTTTACTGGTAGAAGTTATCTGTCATATCTTCTCTTTGCTTGCACTTTTCAGTAGCTCAGAGGAGTAGCATGGGAGGTCCTTTGTTTATACATTTCCAGCGGCAGTTTTGCAGCATCAGCGACCGGCGTGAAGGTGGTGAAAGACTGAATGATGATGATTGGAAAAAACTAAAAGAGTATTGGGCATCCGAAGAATGTGAAGTACAACCAAATATATGAATTCAACAATGATTTTGTAGAATTTAATAATTTTTTTGTCATAGGCTCGCACAATACAAGCAAAAGCCAACCGTGCAAAGTTGACCATACATCATACATCAGGCAGTAGGCAGCAGGAGCTTTGCTCAAGCAGCGTATAAAATGGTATGTCAGACTATATTTGAGTTTTATTTAATACACTAATGTGCTGCATTTTTTTGGTACCGAGAGTGAAACACGTGTAGGGAATTGAACTAGGGCGTCCTGCTCGAAGAGATGAGGTGTATGTCACAACACATACAAGAAAGAATGGAGTTCCGTTACCACCTGTAGAATTATTGTAAGTTTTTCATTTCACAACTTTTATCGCAGCTTGAAATCCTACTTTCTTGTGTATTACTCCCTCCATTCCAAATTATAAGACATTCCAAGAATCTTGGAGAGTCAAAGCATCTTAAGTTTGACCAAAATTATAGAGAAAATTACAAAAAAAAAATATAACATCAAATAGGTATACTATGAAAATATAATTAATAAAAAATCTAATGATATTTAATTGGTGTCATAAATATTATTATTTTATTATATAAATTTGGTCAAACTTGAGATCCTTTGACTTTCCAAGATTCTTGGAATGCCTTATAATTTGGGATGGAGGGAGTAACAATGATACTATATATATTTAGAATAAACTAAAATCAATTATTGAGGAACATCCTGAGTTGACACAAAAGACAATCCAAGAAGGCGATGCATTTGCTGCTGTTTATGGAGAAAAAGAGTCAAAAGGATGTGTGCGTGTTTTGGGTCTTGGTCCAACTCCCCAAAGTGTTGGTACACCAGGGGTGAAGTCTTACACCCAAGGACTCAATTGGAAGTGATGGCCCGTAGAGATGCAGAAGTAGCCCGTAGAGATGCAGAAGCTGAGCAAGAAGCTCTACGACAACGCGTCCTGGAGCTAGAACAACATAGTTATGTATTATTCTATCTTGATGGCCAAACTGTCTTGATGTAACTTGTTTATCCAAGTTGTGAGCTTATGGATATATGATATAATTGTGAGCTATGATGAGCTTCATTGTCATGATTTTGTATTGTCCAAAATGAAATTGGTGATTTTGTGGTTCATTGATGGTATGTTTGATTGCATGATTAGTGCTAATCCTAAGGTTAATTAAAGGGCAATTATGCTGTTAATTTCTTGTATTGATAGCGTCTGATGGTTGGACGCTATATAATATATCGTGTTTGACTATTGGTCGCTATAAGTTTGTAACTGGTGTCGAACGGTCGGTCGCTATATGTTTAACGTATCGTCCAACGGTCGGTTGCTATAAGTATGGTCGGACGCTATAACTTATAGCGACGCCACTTATAGGGACCGTTCAAGTCGGTCGCTATATGTTTATAGCGACCTACCGTAGGTCGCTATACTAACTTGTAGTGACCAACCGTAGGACGCTCTAGATAGGTTGTGGTATAGTGGTTGTCAGTTATGTTATCCACATTCCTCTACTATTGCATGCCTGTAGATCGCAAAAATGTTTGTTCTCTAAATTTTGTCATTAATAATTCCTCCCTATTATTCGTTTCTAATTTTACTTTGAATATTTTGTGCATAACCTACCTTGCGCCTTCAGTACTGCAATCCTAAATCTTTCCAACTCTCCTTAGCAAACAAAAGAATTAATTTTCATATTGATGTTACCCTCTTAGTTTACCATGTTATTCATGCACTTGCTGCTTACAATGTACTGCTGTCAATTTAGTCGAACAAAAGATGGAAGTACTCTTTAGTTTATAGTAGAATTGGGATGCCATACTTTTCCGTGTCTACAAAGATACCAACAACAATAGAGTGCAACAGTTAATTAGCAGCGACTGAGGTTATTTGTCTCAGCGCCCAATATGAACTTCACATTGTCCGCTTATTATCAGTCATGTTTCAATATGTGGAATGACCAATCTTGCATCTATATATCCATCTTTTGGACATTACCTTGCTATCATATGAACCATGTCGTTGTTCGCTAATTGGCAGATAAATCCATCAGCAATTCTACCACACTGCTTTCTGTTTTCAAAACTTGCTTTCTTGCACCCGCGGCAACGCGCGGGGTTTTCTGCCACTATAGTATTTGTACCTGTTGATCTCCTTTAATTTAGTATGGCAACACACTAAGGGGGTGTTTAGTTGCTGGGGTGAAAAATTTTAGGGTGTCACATCGGATGTTTTATAGGATGTCGGAAGGGGTGTTCGGATATTAATTAAAAAACTAATAACATAACTCGTCTGGAAACCGCGAGACGACTTTATTAAGCTTAATTAATTTGTCATTAGCACATGTTTACTGTAGCAAAACATTGTCAAATCATAGCTTAATTAGGCTCAAAAAATTTGTCTCGCAAATTTATCGTAATTTGTGTAATTAGTTATTTTTTCGTTTACATTTAATACTCTATGCATATACCAAACATCTGATGTGATGGGGTGAAAAATTGTTGGGAGAAACTAAACACTCATGTGTGTATCCACGTGCACGTCAACTTTAGAGATATAGAATTGCTGTACAGTGGGCTCCTGTCTCTCCTTTGTAATTCAGAAAAGAGGAGACAAATGCCCTACGTACACCCATGCCTAGTCCTGCATGCATGCATCCATAACCATGAATTTTGACTGGTTTCAACTTGCCCGGCCCGGTCATTGATCAGTTGAGAATCAAATTCTCCCCAAGTATAATAGCATATTATATATGTAATGATATAAAACGCCATACCTCCACATGCTCCCTTCTGCTACATAGTATATGCTACGTTTGTTTTTAGATAACTAAAATTTGACTTTAGTTTATGCCCAGACACCGCACACTGACGCTTCTTCTTGTGCTTATGTCCTCAAACAAAAATTTTAATGTCAGGAGGATCCATGTTCCCGGCAGCTAATAATTCCCTCTAGAAGCTTGCATTGCTTGCTTGCTCACTCTCACCTCCCAGCTGACTAGAAAAAGGTTGATCCGCAAATCTAACAAAAGCACAAGAAAGCCTAGCCTTTGCTCAGCCCAAGGACCAGCTAGTGCTAAAAATGAATCTGATTCTAGAGTACTGGTTACTCACTATGTAGTTTTGTATCTATATATGCTTGCCACATAAATCAATCTGAAACCATGCCTACTGCTGCTGTGCTATTCAGAGCAAGAAAAGTCTGCTACCTGTACCTACATGCTCTAATTAATTTATTCCTCCTGGTAGAGATCATGTATAGCCATTATGTTATTTCCAAGTTAATTATCTTTGAATCAATTCAAGCCTTTACCCCTCCACTTTATACTCTTGTTTAAACACCTACGCCTCATCTTACGTAATTTCGATTACGTATACATGCCACTCCTTTACAGCATCAGCAATTCAGCATTAAGCAAAAAGAACCATGATTTGAACCTCTGCATAATATGCACCAATTGCCATTACCTATATCTCCAGGCTCCAGCAACCATTTAACATGGTCCATACTAGCAGTAGCACCCTTTTCATAACTACTGTCCCTACAGAAGGTGTAAAGAAATTGCTGTGGTTTCCTCTAAAAAAAAGGAAATTATTGTTGGACAGCCCATCAACATCAACATTGTTTGGGAGAACGAGGACCAATCATTCAAAGTTCAGCCTTCTTACATGTTTATTAAAGGCGAGCTGTGTGCGTTAATTTGTTCAGTAAAGCTCATACTTTTCATAGCTATAATTAAACGCTCCAAGTTGTGTTAACCTTATTATTTAGTAATCAAGTGATGACAAATTACACATGTGATGGATCTCTGCCCCATATTGTAAAAGGATCGCTCGACTCCCAAATAAACAAAAACATATCCAAACAACTACACTTGGCTTTTACATGCATCCATTTCGACTGACAGAAGGTATGTTGATCAGTTCATCTGAAAACCAAGGTTTTTATTTTCTGGTCTATCAGGGAACCAGGTATGTTTATGTAAATAATAACAACATGGTGTACATAAAAAAACATAAAAAATCTACAGTCAATTTTTAAGTCAAAATTGAAATCTCTCCCATCTGATTGGATTGTTTATGTATTCGCTAGTGCTAGCTTCTCTGGTAACCTGATTTGTGGATGCAGAGACCTTAGATGGCCCCAAGGCTACCTACGCGCGTGAGATACCAGCTAGCCAAGACTGAGATAATAACAATTATGGAGTACAGAACTTAAGTCCTAAAGAATAGAGGATGGATGTGAAAAAAAATGCAATAGAAGGTGTGGGGAGAATAACGACTGTAATTACTTGGGTACTAATTCACAGGCTAGCTGGGCTAAAATGTGGAATTGTGGATATTGTTTTATGAGTGTGTACTCAGGCTAATAAAATGAATATTTCCACAACTTATACATATTAGGTGATATCATATTTATTAGTTTCTTCTTAGAATTATTTGGTTTTTCTTCAATTTCATGTTAGTTACCTACAATTATTGGTCAATATAGGGTAGAACGGTTAGAATAATGAAATTCAGGTTTCCTTAAGAATATGAATGATCTTCCCACATTTTTCTTCACTTAGTTCATCTCTCCTTGTGTTGACTAGATGCATGCAGCTCTAGGTTGTGCTATATATACTCAATAGCTACCTGTTTTCTTCCTACTTGCGTTAGTTGTGTGTTACCAACTACACCACAACCCTCCTGAACGCAATTTAACTGTCTGCTTCATGCATAACATGATGTAGGATGCAAATGTTCTTTGTTTTTTGGATCTCTTTTTACATTAACTTCATAAGTTAATCCATATGTTGCATTTTAACACATGATTGAGGAAGAAAAAATTCTAAATTCTTAGAATTACTACCTTATCAACAAATAATAACTTACCTTGTTGGCCGGGTATATATATATTACTCCATCTGTCCCCCAAAAACCTTATTTCTAGTTTTTTCCTATGTCAAACTCTTAAATTCCATCAAGTTTATAAAGAACAGTATCAATATTTATAACCCCAGATAGGTATGCCTTTTTTAAGTAGAAAAAAGGGGAAAGAACCTTTACAAACACCAAAACTCACACTATAAAGTTAGGTAGGTACATATATCCTGAAAATATATTTCATGGTGAATCCAATGATACTTTGGTATCATTAAATGTTGATTTTTAATATATAACCTTGGTCAAATTTAAGATGGTTTGGCTTAGGACAAAACTAGAGATAGTCTTTTAGGGGTGGAGGGAGTATTTACTATGGATCCTAAAAGTATATATTACATGAGAAGATACAAATACACAATAAATCTTTCAGTACAATTTCGCATATAGCAGCTTACAAAAATTGTTTCATTTATGGAGTGTCAAGTTATGAAACTAACCTAAAAGTGTCCAGTTTAAGCTCTACATATGAAACTTGATGTTTTAAGATTTTTGAGGCATATTAGTGCTCAATTGAAATTACCCACATACTCCTATTTATTGAGAGTGGTCCATACTAATTAAGGAATAATCTTCTAATTAAATGGAATGTATGGAGGAATGCAGACCAGAATTTCAAGTTGATATGGGTCCAACCTAGTTCCAAGAGTTAAGACTTCAAGTTTTCTAGGATAAATTTTGAATCCTAAAACATCAGGTTTTTCTAGGATAAATTTTGAATCCTAAAACATCAAGTTTTCTGGGATAGAGTGAGTATTACAAAAAAAATTGTTTCATATATGAGTGTCAAATTATGAAATTAACCTAAAATTGTATGACTTTATCCAGTTTAGAGGCAGCTCTAGTCATCAACATCAAAGTAATTAAATGCAAATCATCAAAATGACAAAGTAAAATGCCAATTTCTTGGAAGAGAGACTAATAAACTCTATACAACTTGAAATTAGTGCCAACTTTTTTTCGAAAGCGTGCATTAGCCCGTTCTTCATTAAGTGGAATCAGGAAGTTTTACAAACCCGTAAATAGTCACGGCGAGGAGCCATAAAAATCACGGGAGGCACACATAACACAAATCGCCACAGGGTGGCGGAGCCGTAGGGATGTACTAACTGGAGAACGAGTTGCGCGACCGGGGCGAGATGCTCAGGAACCTAATCGGCTATGGCCGTGAGCAGCGCCAGCGAGCTAAAGCCCGAACTGATCCAGTCGTTGGCCTCCCCGATGTCCCGTTCGACAAGATCAGTTGCCGTTAAAGCCTGATGGTCGAAGGTTCTTCGATTCCTCTCCTTCCAGAGGCACCAAGATACCAGAAGGACGAGCGAGTCAAAGCTCCTCCGGAGCGGCTGCGGGAAGGAGGCCCACGCTAGAAACCACCAATCCAGCAAGATGGAATCCTGGCCGGGTACTGGAGTAGCGAGGCCGAGGGACAGAAGCAACCGCGACCAAACCTCCCGGGAGAAGACGCAAGAGCATAAGAGGTGATCCGTAGCCTCGTCCAACTGGTCGCACAGCACGCACGGCGCGTCCGGCTGCAGTCCATGGCGCTTCCTCCGGTCCGCTGTCCAAAGACGACCATGCAAGGCAAGCCAAAAGAAGAACTTCACCTTGGAGACAAGACAACTTTTGTATGGCAGCTCTAAGCTTCAACATATGACACAAGTAAATGCACATCTGCCGGCATACAGTAAGATTTGTGGTAAAGCAAACCTATACCTGTGCCGTGCTTTCATGCATCCATTATTAACTGCGTGCATATATACGCACTGGGCTTTCTGACAAGCAGTAACAATCATAGTATATATATGGTTTCCAGAACATATTGTATGCCCTTTTATCTATTATGTGGAACCAACAAATCATATATGCCTTGTAAGTGTCTGGCGGCCTTTCCAGATTATCTCTGGTGCAAGACAGGTGAATCTAAAATTTACGGTGCTGACTGAAAATGCTCCAATTGATCTGCAAATATACAGTCAATTTATTAGTAACTAAATGAATTCATAAAAATTGCAGTAGCAGCTCCCTCTCCCAATAAGTAGATCTTTTCATGCATGAATTACCGACGATATGTACATCAGGAGGTGAGAGCCTGAGAGTTTACAGCCTTTCTCAAAGGCTATGGGTTGTTTAAGCAAAACAAGCACGTGCAAATCATGATGCGATTATGCAAAACAACCTTTTCAATACATGGATCACACTATAGTACTTTAATTGAGCACCAAGAGCATCATAATTCCAAACTTTGTACATGCATGCACCTGTAATAAGAAACAAACTTGCACATACACCGGTGCATGCATGCAGAAGATGGATCGCTTGGTCATATTCAACGTGCACCTGATCAGATATGCTAGTTATTTTTTCCGTCGCCGCCCTTGAGCATCTCCTGCAGCACCTGGTCATCCAGGTACTCCAGCTCGATCACCTGCCGGCCGCCGCCGCTTCCTCCTCCTCCTCGCTGCTGCTGCTGCTGCTGCTGGCGGGAAGACGACGACCCGCCACCGCGCACGTAGTTGCGCGCCTCGGCGGGGAAGTTGAGCACGGCGAGGTGGCCGCGCATGGCGTAGGCCGCGCGGTCGTACGCCCTCGCGGCCTCCTCAGCCGTGTCAAAGGTGCCGAGCCACACGCGCACGCTCTGCCGGCTGGAGTCGCGGATCTCAGCGGCGAACTTGCCCGACGGCCGGCGCCTCACACCGCGGTACTTGGTTGGCTCGCCGCCGTCATCCATCACAGTAGTGCTCTAATAGATAGATGATGGTAGATGCAGATCTAGACTAGAAAGCTTGATCAGTCCGGATCTGTTACCCCTAAACTAGATTAAGGTGAGTAGCTGTCATGCAGCAAGTCCACAAGTGATGAAGCTAGCATGAACAAGCTTGCTAGGTGAGTAGCTATCAGCAACCCTATGTGACTAGCTAGTTTGTGTGGTTGCTGCTGCTGCTTGTGTGATGTGATGGCGACAGTGGCGCCGTATTTAAGGTGAGTACTGAGTAGCTAGCTCTCACAAACCCTAGCTTAGCTAATGGAAGGTCATGGCTCGTGTGACAATTAAAAGAAGATGCGGATTCTCGCGGTTGATGGAGAAGAGAGATTGTGGAAGACGGGACCCTCAGCTCACTCTCTTTTCAGAAGCGATTTGTGCGTGTGTATATGTAATTTTTATAAGAACAACTAATGAAGAATTTTCTTTAAGTTGGTTGTACTCCGTATCATTTAGTAAATCTGGTCGTATATGCAATATGCTGGACTTGAATGCGTTGTACGTGGACGGTCATCGTAATATGGTCTTTACTTAGTTTCTTATTAATTGGTGGCACACAATTTAACAAAAGGACGAAGATATAGCGCGGCCGGTCGCGCGCTGCGCTCTGGCAGCGCACGACCCGGCTCCACCCCGCCTTCCTCACTCTGTGTGTCGTCTTCCTAAGCCTCGTCTTCTTCCCGTGTGCCCTTCGTCCACACCCTCACCACCCGCGGCCAGCAGCAGCCTCGCCGCTGGCTGCGCCGCCCACCTCCCGCCCTCGCCCCCTAACCCTGCCCTCCTCCTCATCCTTGCCTCTGCCGCTGCCCACCGCCCCACCGTGGCACGGTGGCCTCCTTCTTTCCCCCTCCCGCCACCGTCATGGCCATCATTGCCCCTGCTCGGACCTAGCTCGGCCGCCTCCTCCACTGCCAGAACCCTAACACCGTCCTCTCGCCATCCCCACCACTTGACCAATCTGCCTCCCCCAACTTTTCCTTCTAAGGACACCAGGGATAACCTAACCCCGTCGATCAGAACCCTGCCGCCGGTGACCTCCTCGCTTTCTTCCTCTCCGACGCGGGCGTAGGTGTGGGCGCTGGTGGTGGAGGGTGGGGGAGAGGGGGCAGAGGAAGAAGAAAGACGCAGGAGGAGGCGAGCGTGATAAGGAAGACGGCGCCCCCTCGCTTATTAGAGTTCGCATAAGCACAAGTTTCATCATATATTATATGTCCATGACTTGATCTTGCCACACGTCGCCTGCACTGGAATTTTGAAAACCAGATATAACCGTGAACGTGAGCAACTGCCGAATTATTAGAGACTTACTAGGTGATTTGACACGTTCCTCTACCACAAAGAATCTTACACTCAATTTGCTACTTGTACTTCTCATACATATAGTACTAGAGAATAATCCTTGTGATGCATGCATACGGGGATGTAACTAACTTCCGCATATTTAAGCTGGTGGTGATGAGAAGTAGACAATATTTAGTTTATGTGCTTATGGTTAAACCTCGTGTTTAAATTGCTAGATTGAATAGTTTATGACAAATTGTGGGACATGGGTACGTAGCTAGCTTGATTATGTTATAGTAACGGGACAGGGGAATGTAGATTATATTTATATATGGACTAGTCGTACGTAGACTCGTAGGTTGTTGGAATATGGACGCATGTCACATGCATGCATTATTCTACATTTCTACTTCCACCGTTCCAAATTATGCTTCGCTTTTGTTTTTTTCCTTTATTTTGTAATTTTAACAGAGTTAAGAAAAATATATAAAAATATGTAAGTTAGATAAATACATTATTAAAGTATTTCATAGGGAATTTAATCAAATTAATATATTGTTGTAGATGTTAGTGTATTTTTCTGTGGAGCTTGATCAAGATTTTAAAAGTTAATTTAGGATAAAACTAAAACGAACTATACTGTTCATTTCGACCACTGCATAGAGATAGATATGTTGTTGCTATATTATTAAATAGAATCACTTACCTGTTTATATATATATATATATATATATATATATATATATATATATATATATACACACACACACACACACACACACACACACACACACACACACACACACACACATGCACGTTGGGTTTGCCGAATCTTAGATCTAATACATTTTTGACTTAATTGTGACTCGGTCAACGGTTTTGTATGTTAGTTGTATGCATTCTCTGTATATAGCTAAAATGAACAGATTTGTCTATCCTTGGATTGTTGCAAACTTGCAATGAAGGGCAAGTTGTGTTATTGTTCAAATGCTGATTAAAATAATAAGTTGGTTACAAAGCGATCCGGCATGGCAGTATCCATGAATGTACTAATATATTTTTATTATTATTATTATTATGATTATTATTATTATTATTATTATTATTATTATTATTATTATTATTATTATTATTATTATTATTATTATTATTATTATTATTATTATTATTATTATTATTATTATTATTATGCTACTGGGCTGGTTGGTACATTGTAACGTTAATGGGCCGGTCTACTATGTTACTTGGGGTCCTCTACTGGGCTGATGCGGTACAAGTGGCCAACCAACTAATTTCAGTAGAGCCCAAGCCTTGGATGGAGAAGAAGAGATGGACACCTCAATAATTTGTCGGCTCAACCCTTGAAGATGCTTATAAGGATAGAGTTTGTGTGTGTTTATTCGTAGGGGTAAGTCTGTGTTGTACTGTGTAATTCTGAAAAAACTATGACTGTGAGTATGTCATGTACAATGATATGACGCCGAGTACCGTTGGTTGCACTGCCTTGCACATTATATGTAAACACATTCTTTGCAAGATTCTTGAGGAGTTGAGAAATGTGCTTCTTAAGACTTTAGTTCCCCGAACTATACATAATGTATGATGACCCTAATATCAAGGTGGCTGATTGCTTTGAGCTTGAGGATGGAGTCCTCCGCTTGTCCTCCAAAAGGAGCCTAGTGAATCATGAAATTCACCTCTTAGAGCATCTACATCACATTGAGTAAAATAAATCCACTTTCCCTTAAACTAGCAATAAAGGGATTGAGGCCAAAAAAACATGCTCCAATAGATCCCCTTTCCATTTCTCTTTTCCTAATTTGTTTTAATTGAAAAAACCACCCACTACATCCCTCAAATAAAGGGTATGAAGCACACTTTTCTCTCAATCCCCTCTCTCCCATTCTCTCTCACTAATATCTAGGACCCACAATGGTGAACAAGGAGGACGCACAGCTGCCAGCACCACATCGCCGCCGTGCTATTGATGAACCAAATGTTCTGCTTTAATTTGATGGTCTTGTACCCCAAGATGGATCATGAGTATGGTGCATCCACGTCAGGCTATGTAAGAAGTCTCTCCAAAGTTCCTAGCATCCTCAAATTATTTTTTAAATGCACTAAAAGTGCCAACATTAGGTAGCAACAAATTCTTATGTCATTGTGCAAACATTGGAACGAACTCACCACCTAGTCTTTTTAACTTTTATGGGCGTATCCATATGTATCATGTCATCATCAGAAGCCCGAGAGAGACAGGATAAAAGTAATAATGGGAGGAGAGAGAGCGGCTGATGCAGCCTGCAATTCATGTGTTTCGCACAAGCACGATGAAAGCCCAAGTTTGGTTTTGGTAATTAATGACACCAAGTTGCTAATGCCATGTGTTAAGTGTTTTCAGTTAGGCATAAGCAACACATGTGATGAAGGTGTATGTGGCAAGGAGTGGTGGCCACAAGATCACAAAGAGATGATGCATGGACATGAAATGACGATCACGGTGGAGATGCACATGAAATGATGATCATGGTGATCAAGCATGAGAAGATGGATATGGAACAAAGTGATCAAGGCAAAGGTATAATCATAGGGTTTGCTTTTGCCGGTTGAAAGGTCTTGATGGCTAGAGGGGGTGAATAGCCTATTAAAATTTCCTACAAAGTGTGTTAAACAAGTTTATTAATATAACAAATAGCGAGATGCGAGTTTTGCTTAGCCTACGGGGTGTTTGTAAGCCACCTATCCAATTCACAATTCTAATATATATGCACTCAACCGCACAAATCAAACCGAGAAGAAAACTACAACTAAAACTAGCAAGCTACACAAAAGAGCTACTCTAGCAAAACTACCTAGCTAGCAAAGGTAACTAGGAAGGTAATGCCGAGTTGAGCTAGGAGGGTTTCACCGAGGGGCGAAGTATTGAGCCAACCAATATGATCAACAATAAATACCAAGACAACCGAACACCGGGATCAATCAATCACAATATGAAAGTGATGACACAAGATTTATCCCGAGGTTCACGTTGAAAGCTCTATGTTTGGTGTTGGTAATTAGTGACAATGCCTAAGTACTAATCCTATGCCTAAGTTGTATGTAGCATATGAGGATTAGTACATTCCAAGGTTGGTGGCAAGATGGACATGGTGATCATGATGGCCACACTTGGATTTGGACGCAACCCTACGTGATCAAGGCAAAGGTATATGCTTAAGGATTGTGTTTTAGTAACCAAGACACCTAGTGGGTGTGGTTACATTATAGGATAGATAGCCGTACTATAAAGAGGGGAATGACGCGGCTATTGAACTCCTAAGTGCCTCTAGGTGTGCATTTCATAATCATATGCATTTGGATAGAACTAATAACGCCTGGAAAAATAATTGTGAAAATGCTAACACACTCGCACATGGTGATGATCACTTGGTGGTGTTAGCACATTTGCGAAGGCGATGGAGCTTGAGCGGTAGAGAGGGTTTGGGGTCCTCTCTCCCTCCCGCCGAGCTTGCGAGGTGGGATTCAGGCGTTTTCGAGGAGTTGAAACGACTATTTTTCACTACGCCGAAAGTCAGAAATCGAACGGAAGCGAACGGAGGTCACAGTGGTGACCGGACGCTGGACTGGACGCGGTCTCTGTTTGACCAGACGCGTCCGGTCAGCGTTCAGCGTCTGCGCGAGTTTCAATTTGTTGATCAGACGCGCGGTGCGTCCGGTCATGACCGACCGGACGCGTCCGGTCGTTGAGGGAGCTTACTGGACTCCAACCGGACGCGGGCACTGTGGCGTTCGGTCAGTTCTCCAACGCGTCCGGTTGCTGTTTCGTTGTACGCTGCTCAGGCTTGACCAGCGTGTCTGGTCAGTTACGGGACCCGCGCGTCCGGTCGAGCCCAGCGCGTCCGGTCGTTGCGTGCAGCGCGTCCGGTCGGTGCTTCGCGAGTAGTCGTTGTGTGATCGGCGCGTCCGGTCAGTTGGACCAACGCGTCCGGTCAGCGCGACTGCAGCTGTTTCAAGCGAGTAACGGCTATATTCGAAGGGGTACGTCTATAAATACTCGTTGGCCGGCTCAAGACTCTCTCTCTTAGACATTTGACATACTTGTGAGCACTTTGAGCTAAGCAACTCCCCTCCCACTCATCTCTCTTGCTTCTTTGCATATTCGAAGTGAGATTGAGTGATCCAAGTGCATTTGTATTGTGAGATAGCATCTAGTTGGCACTTGGTGGTTGATTTGCTGCGGGATTCTTGTTTCTCTTGGTGGTTGCCGCCACCTAGACGGCTTGGAGCAGCTTGGAGGCGTTGGCAAGAGTTGGTGATTGTTCTTCGCCACCTTCGGTGATTGTGAGGGGTTTGTGCCTACCTCGGCGAAGCACCAAAGGCAACATTAGTAAATTGCTCGTGTCATTGCAACCTTTTGCCATTTGGTAGGTTCTTGTGGCGCCTTTTGAGAGGCTCGGTGTGAGACCGATTAGCCACCGAACCACGTGGTGAAGAGGGACACAACGGGGACTAGCGTGCCGGCAAGCACGTGAACCTCGGGATAAATCTTCGTGTCATCACTTTCATATTGTGATTGATTGATCCCGGTGTTCGGTTGTCTTGGTATTCATTGTTGATCATATTGGTTGGCTAAATACTTCGCCCCTCGGTGAAACTCTCCTAACTCAACTCCGCATTACTTTCTTAGTTATCTTTGCTAGCTAGTTAGCTTTGCTAGAGTTGCTCTTTTGTGTAGCTTGCTAGTTGTAGTTGTAGTTACCTTCTCGGTTTGACTTGTGCGGTTGAGTGCCATTATACTAGAATTGTGAATTGGATAGGTGGCTTGCAAACACCCCGTAGGCTAAGCAAAACTCGCATCTCGCTATTTGTTGTATTGATAAACTTGTTTAGCTTGTCTTTGTAGAAATTTTTAAAAGGCTATTCACCCCCCTCTAGCCATCAAGACCTTTCACGCGTGCTTGCCGGCACGCTAGTCCCCGTTGTGTCTCTCTTCACCACGTGGTTCGGTGGCTAATCGGTCACACACCAAGCCTCTCAAAAGGCACCACAAGAACCTACCAAATGGTAAGAGGTTGCAATGACACGAGCAATTTACTAACGTTGCCTTTGGCGCTTCGCCGAGGTAGGCACAAACCCCTCACAATCACCAGAGGTGGCTAAGAACAAACATCAACTCTTGCCAACGCCTCCAAGCTGCTCCAAGCCATCTAGATGGCGGCAACCACCAAGAGAAACAAGAATCCCGTAGCAAATCAACCACCAAGTGCCAACTAGATGCAATCTCACAATGCAAATACACTTGGATCACTCAATCTCACTTCGAATATGCAAAGAAGCAAGAGAGATGAGTGGGAGAAGAGTTGCTTAGCTCAAAGTGCTCACAAGAATGTCAAAGAGTGCAAGAGTAAGAGCCAAGAGCCGGCCAACACATATTTATAAGCACCCCAAACAAATAGAGCCGTTAGGAGCTAAAAGGGGTGCAGAAGCACACGACAGACGCGTCTATCGCCATATCGACAGACGCTGCATAGTGCGTCTGATGCTCACGAAGCCGCCACGTGTTTGACCGTTTGAAAATCATCGCGTTCGCGCCCACTGCGTCAGACGCGTCTGTTGCGACCGACAGACACCGCCTCGCCACCGTCAGACGCGGTCCAGTGGCCATGTTATCGCGCCGGAGCGTCAGACACGTCCGGTGCCTGGCCGATGGACGCGTCTGTCGCGTAGAACCACGACGCGCCCATCTTCCTCAAGCGACAGACGCTGGAATAGTGATTCTAGGCGCGTCTGTCGATGAGGCACCACCGCGTCTGTCGCGGGTGCCTGCGTGCTGCAACTCGGGTGAGCCGATAGACGCTAGGGTCGCGTCTGTCGCTCCGCGAGCCAGCGTCTGTTGCTCCTATTTCGACGGTTTTGCAACGTTTGCTCGAGCCGCTTGTTACGCCCTTTCACTTATGAGCTAGATTAAGTATGTGTAACACTTTAGCATAAGTTTTAGCTCGTGAAACACCATGTGACATCGTCTCCAAATCTCGACATTGACGTAAAGGAAAATAGGCATTTCAACTCCTCAAAAACGCCTGAATCCCTCCTCGCAAGCTCGGCGGGAGGGAGAGAGAACCCCAAACCCTCTCTACCGCTTAAACTCCATCGCCATCGTAAATGTGCTAACACCACCAAGTGATCATCGTCATGTGCTAGTGTGTTAGCATTTTCACAATCATTTTTCGAGGCGTTATTAGTTCTATCCAAATGCATATGATTATGAAATGCACACCTAGAGTCACTTAGGAGTTCAATAGCCACGTCATTCCCCTCTTTATAGTACAGCTATCTATCCTACAATGTAACCACACCCACTAGGTGTCTTGGTTACCAAAACATGAACCCTAGCAAATATTTTTGCCTTGATCAACATAGGATTGCATATACTTCCATCATCATCATGGTAAGTATTTCATCATCCACACTTGATCATCATGCTTTACCATGCTATGTGCTAATCACCCTTTGCTACATACAATCTTAAGCACATGATTAGCACCTGGCCATTGTCACTAATTACCAACACCAAACATAGAGCTTTCACTGGTCTAAAATGAGTAGAGAAGTGATTGACTGGGTTTAGGATTGATAGCCGACTATCAAGAGGGGCAATCACGGTTAGCTCGTGAATCAAGTGCTACTAGGTCATCTTCTTGAGCATATGCATTAGGATCTAGTAGAGAGCTAACATAATGCCTTGAAAAATGATTGTGAAAATGCTAACACACATGCACATGGTGATATACACTTGATGGTGTTAGCACATTTGCGAACGCCTATTTTCCACTACGCCAGAGGCAAAAAAACAGAGGCGTAAGTCCGGTGTGATTCTCACTGGAAAACAGTGACCGGACGCTATGGTCGAAGTGACCGGACGCGGCAGGCGCGTCCGGTCAGTTCAAACCGCAGGCAGTCGCGCGCGCGAGAGGGTCGCGGACCGGCGCGTCCGGTCCCTCGCGGAACTGGTGCGTCCGGTCGGACACCCATTGGTGCAGTGCATGACGAAGAGCTGATCAGACGCGCGGCGTGTCCGGTCACATGCAATCGGACGCGTCCGGTTGCGATGGGAGCTCTCTGGACCGCGACCGGACGCTGGCACTGTCGCGTCCGGTCATTGCGTGGAGCGCGTCCGGTTATGTCGTTGCGCGCGCGGGTGGTGTGCGCACCTGCGCGTCCGGTCTGAGAAGTTGTGCGTCCGGTCATCGCGTTTAACCGTTGGCGTGCAGTGACCGTTGGAGGATCGAGCGGTCGTGGTTGAATCCGGGAGGCCATGTGGACGGCGCAAGGCGATCGGACGCGGTGCAGCCTGTCCGGTCAGTTCGACCGGCGCGTCCGGTCGATCCGAATATTCGCCCAGTGAAGGGGTAGCTGCCATATTCGTTCGTGGGGCTATAAATAGATGGTGGCCGAGTTTAGGGGGTTCTCTCTTGCACATTTTTAAGATATTGAGACACACTTTGAGTGAGGAAGGGAGGGGGCATGTTGCGGAGATAGGTCATAGGTGTTAGTCCATGCCATTTGACGAGCCCCATGACTAGGCACTTTTCACCACGGGCTTATGTTTCGAACTAAGAGCAAATATCATTTTCATTGCCGGTTCTTTTTTCATGACTGTGTCTAATCAAAACGTATTTATTAAGAAGTAGAAGTTTCAGTACAATGGAGCCAACAGTAATCCAAGGATTACCACTAAACTCACAGAACAGCAAGCAGGGGCCTCAGCCACGACCCCAAACAAGCAGACTAAGCCTGAAAAACAAAGACACAGTTGTCCACACAGAAATCATTGATGGCAAAAACCAATTATGTACTCCCTCCGTTCCAAATTATAGTTCGTTTGACTTTTTTTTTACTCCAAGTTTGACTACACGTCTTATTCAAAAATTTGTGCAAAATATCACTACTTTTGTTGTGGCTTGCTTTATTAACAAAAAGTTCTTCAAGAATGACTTAAATTTGACTATGTTTACACAAATTTTTTTGAATAAGACGAGTGATCAAACTTGGGGTAAAAAAAAAGTCAAATGAACTATAATTTGGAACGGATTTAGCAGTAATGAACTAGTGATGCATGCTTTTCTATATTATACCTCCGTTCCAAGAAAAGAAGATACAGCTCTAGGTTAGTACTAAGTTAAACTATCTTAAGTTTAACTGAATTTATATAAACAACTATGAATATTTATGATACTAAATAAGTATATTTCATTCATTATGAAATAAATACTCATACATAACAAGTTAGAGCCATTGGTGTTAACATTTGTTCTATATAAATTTGGTCAAACTCTAAGGCCTCTTTTGGAACATGGGATTTTTTTCTCGTTCCTGCGTTTTTTCTGCGAAAAATAAACTGAATCCTACGAGATTCTTATGGAATTCCTGTGAAACCCTGCGTTCCAAAAGGGGCCCTAAACAGTTTGACTAATTAAATTACACACTTGTTTTTGCCGCTCGGAGAGAAAGCATAGGAGCAGGATCAATGCAGAGTCGCAGAATGCTACTCCATATCACTATATCAGGGAGTTTGACTAATTAAATTACACACTTGTTTTTGCCGCTCGGAGAGAAAGCATAGGAGCAGGATCAATGCAGAGTCGCAGAATGCTACTCCATATCACTATATCAGGGGTTGTTTAGATCCAAAATATTTGAAATTTTGATATTGTAGTACTTTCGTTTGTATTTGGCAATTAGTGTTCAATCATGAACTAATTAGGTTCAAAAGATTTGTCTCGTGATTTACAACCAAACTGTGTAATTAGTTATTTCTTTTACCTACATTAAGTGCTCCATACATGCGTATAAAGATTGATGTGATGGAGAGAGTATAAAAATTTAGAATTTTAAAGGGAACTAAACACCCCTCAGTTTCGGATAAAGTAGTGTTCTAGGTAGGTATGGGCTAGTTGAAAACAACACCAATCCAAATGCACGGTAGTCTCATAGGCGCATAGGTGAGCTGATTTTTTTTTTCGCCGTGTGATCCCACATTGATCCTTGCTCAATCTCTATATATAATAACTTGCAGAAGCAATTCTGACACCATTTGAGACTACGGTTTTGCTTTCTTTCTTCTCCGCTTGTAATCCGATCCTACGTGGGTGTGCGAGGCTACAACTACAAACCAGTACGGAGCCGGGAGCCTACCTTGGTGAAGCCGGGACCTGGGGTTGTTTAGTTGGTGAAAAAGTTTGGGTTCGGCTACTGTAGCATTTTTCGTTTTATTTGACAAAATTTATCCAATTATGGACTAACTAGGCTCAAAAGATTCGTTTTGACATTTACAGACAAACTGTGCAATTAGTTATTTTTTTACCTACATTTAATGTTCCATGCATGCGTCCAAAGATTCGATGTGACAGATACTGCGCAAACTTTTTTGGGTTGGGGGAGGAACTAAACAGGCTCCTGGTATGGATTGCAGGATCGGACATATGGTCAGAGGATAACAGCCACGGCCATGTGCTTAGACTACCCGCAGTGGGTACTCTAAAACGATACTCTAAAGATTTAGAGTATGAATATAGAGTAAAAACTGCTGCACTGGGTACTCTAAAACGATACTCTATCCTTTCTCTCACTCTATATTTAGAGAAGTACTGTGCTTACTCTATACTCTACAGTGGCGGGCCCTACTAGCTAAACAAAGGAAAAAATGCTATAACTCATAAACCAAAAATCTAAATTAAATTTTGATTTCACCATTAAATTCGTCTCAATAAATCCTTCAAAACTAGATCACACATGTATATATTTAGATAAAGTAACAAGTGGGTCCTATAGTGGATAGAATGGATAGAGGATGATATAGAGGATGGATGGGTGCGGGAGAATTGAATATAGAGGAGAGAATCTTGCTGACTGGGATGTACAGAGGATGAATATAGAGGTCCATGAGTGCGGGTAGTCTTAGCCGGTGGCCTGGTGTGCATCAGTGCGGTTAGGCGCAGCGCAGGCGCCGCTTTTGACTCTCCTGTACTGACTGGGACGAGATCATTGCAGTGTCAGATCACTTGCTTGGCCGTCAAGTCCAATTGTTGACCGCTGTTCCGACCGACCACCGCCGTCCACATTCTTCCATTACGTATACAACTTTTTTTTTGTACGGGACGAGAGGTGTGATAAACTGGCCGAGGAGCGCTTGATTGCGTTGCTTTGTAGTCTGTTCCTTCCACTCGATCGGTCACCGCTTAGGATCCCATGAGTGAATTATCACAAGATTAACAGACAATACAATACAAAGTGATGATCAATGAACCTTGTCATCTTGATATATTACTTCGGATACCTCTCAGCCACGTGCAAGTCTCTTTGTTAAGGTGTAGATCTAACTTATGTACTAAGGTGTGTGTGAGTTTGCCCCTGTTCGTTTAAGTGTTTTTCTCTCACAACACTACTTGCTTTTCAGCGAAGTGAACACGGTGACGTGAGTTAGTGCATGAGTTCGTACACAAACGATCGCCGACTGGCCGGCCGTCTTGTTGAGTCGTTGAACTCGGTGTCGAACCGTCCAACCGTTTCCCGCTCTTCACGACAGAATGACAGATTGGCAATGTCCCACGCTCTTTCTGCACGCTACACGCCTCTCCGCGCTCGGACAGACACCCGGGGGCCATGTCACCATCCACTCCACCTCCGCCGTGGCCTCGTCATCCTGGGTCTGGGCCTCTGGGGTGCCAGATCTGGAGGCACTCGCCGGACTGAGCGAGCTTCCATGGCCATCCCATCCCTGTGCATCCATCGCTGAGCAAACAAGGACGAAAATAAAAAGCGAGACGGAGACGCGGTAAGCAGAGCAGGTTTGGTTGGTGCGATGCGATGCTGGTGGATGGGAAACGCGGCTGCTGGGCTCTCGGCTCTGGGAATGGGAAACAAACGCGTCTCCACCGGCGGCCGGGGCGGGGCGCGGGGCTGTCTGAAACGAGACGGCAAGGCCGAGCGTACGGCTGGAGCGGTATGGTACTATGGTGGCGTGTGACCTGCAGCTGCGCCGTCCCTTCTTCCTCCCTTCCCTTCCCATCGTTCCAATTTCCGTCCCCCGACGTAACTGCAATGCGATTGAATGGAATAAATAATCCATGCATTGCATGCAATCCCATCACAGAAACTAAAAAAACAAAAGCCCTGTTTAGATGCTTCAAAGTTCCAAAAATTTTATAAGATTTCCCGTCACATCGAATCTTCGAACACATACATGGAGCATTAAATATAGGTAAAAAAAATAACTAATTATACAATTTGGTTGAAAATCACGAGACGAATCTTTTGAACCGAATTAGCCCATGATTAGACACTAATTGCTAAATAAAAACGAAAGAATTACTGTACTTCCAAAAAGTTTTACACCACCATCTAAACACAGCCAAAGTCTCTCTTGTTGACTCTGGAGCCCACCCTGCAAGCTGCAACCTGCAATGGTGGTCAAGGTCGCCAATACGCTGACCGACAATACCTCATGCCTGCAGCTGCCACCAGCAGCTGTGGCCTGTGGTCAATGGCAGCCCCCTAATCGTTCACACGCGCGCCTGCCTGCCCCCATGCCCTCGATAATTCGATATCCCGCCGCGTTCGCCAGCAATTCCAGTCTCCACTAGTACCACCGTCTGAATGTGCCTGCCTCTGCCTGCCGTCTCTCTCCCACTCCCATCAGCCTCTGCACTCTCCAGTCTCCACCGCTGCTCCAGTTCTCCTGCTGCTGCGCTGCCCACGCTACGCCTGACCCATTTCAGTTCCATGGACACGCCCACGACGTCGTCGCCCTTCCCCGGCACCAGCTTCGTCATCCTCTCCGTCTCCATCGTCGGCATCCTCGCCACCTCGCTCCTGCTCTTAGCCTACTACCTCTTCCTCACCCGCTGCGGCCTCCTCTTCTTCTGGCGCCCGGGCGGCACGCACGACGACGACGACGTCGCCGCCGGCCACCACCGCTACCGCCACGTCGTCGTCACCGTGCACGAGCCCGCGCCGCCTCGCCGGAGCGGCCTGGAAGAGGCGGCCATCCGCCGGATCCCCACGTTCCGGTACCGCCACGGCCACCTCGTGCTGGCGGTGGCGGAGGCCAAGAAGGCCGGCGCCGAGTGCGCCGTGTGCCTCGCCGACTTCCGCGACGGCGAGAGGCTCCGCGTGCTGCCGCCATGCCTCCACGCCTTCCACATCGACTGCATCGACGCCTGGCTCCAGTCCGCCGCCACCTGCCCGCTCTGCAGGGCCGCCGTCTCCGACCCCGCCGCCCTCCACTACCGCCACCTCGACGTCCCGGTCCCGGTCCCGCGCGCCGCCACCGACGACATTGTCATAGATGTTATCGGTAGTACGATCTCCCCATCAGCCGCCGCCGACGAACCAGCGGCTGCGCCTTCTCGTGAGACCGCGCACCGGAACAGTAGCTGCCGCATGGGAGGAGGAGACGGCTGCTTCTTGCCCATGCGCCGGTCGCTGTCCATGGACTCCAGCACCGACAAGCGCTTCTACCTCGCGCTGCAGAGCATCCTCAGGCAGAGTTCCGGCGGTTCACCGGCTGTCACGGAAGAAGAAGCGGGCGGCAAAGCGGAGAGCAGCAATGCCGCCGCCGCCGACACTGGCCCACCATCGTCGAGGAGGCTGCGCCGGTCCTTCTTCTCGTTCAGCCAGAGCAGGGGATCCCGAAGTGCCGTCCTGCCGCTCTGAAATCTGAATTGGCGGCATCGTCCCCAAACATTCAACCCATTCTTCAACTCTTCTTTTTTTTTTTTTTCCTTTAGACTTGTAGCTTAGATACTATGGCCCTGTTCGGCAGGCTGTTTTTTGGCTTATAAGCCGGCTGTGGCTGATTTGCTGTGAGAGAAAAACACTGTTCCATGGCTGATAAGCCGTGCTGATAAGCTCAGCCGAACAGGGGGTATACTTGCTTGACAATATAATGCTCGATATACATACTGCTTCCTATTTCATTTCCCTCTTGAACAATCGGTAAAATCTGGACTGAACAAGTGTGTATGCTGTAACTTTAACACGGCCTTGAGCAATCGGTAAAATCTGGACTGAACAAGTCTGGACTGAACAAGTTCGATTAATGACTTGTTTGTAAGAACTTCGACTCCCAATAGGGCCTTGTTTAAGTTCCCCTCAAAATTCTAAGTTTTTTCACTCTCTCTCCGTCACATCAATTTTCAGTTGCTTGCATGGAGTATCAAATGTAGGTAAAAAAATAACTAAATTTTTTTCAATCTAAACATGGCCTAGGTTCTTGTTTTCGGCAGTACAAATGTGAAAGCAGAAATCTTTGACCACCGGACTATCAGTACCGGAGTTATAACTGGTTAAAAAGGTGGTTTTACCCAAAAAAAACAATAATAACTCATTTATGTTTCTAAAAATTCATGACCAATTCATTTTAAATCAGAAAAACGTGAAGTATCATTTTAAAAGTATAGCTTATATGTTGGTGCTTCATTTAGAGTTATGGATACATTAATTTTTTATTCCCATTTCTAGGATTTTATTGCTCATAATCACAATTGTTAATTATTTTAATCATCATTTTGCACTATATTATATGTGAGATTGACCAAAAGAATCCAAGTAGACCACGAGTAAACTGAAGATCTGGAAGACAACGCCAACCTCGCAGGTGCTATGCTCCATCATATATATAGATCATATTTAGCCATTGCAAATACTATGTCATCCGTAGCACTTTAAAAATAATTTGATCAATTTAACTCGATCATATTTGGTACTCAATTGATCTCTAGGTTTAATATAACACAAAATAGCGATTTGAATAAATAGCAGGCACAACTACACGCAATAAAACGTTGGGAACAACTACAAATAAGATCAAATAACCCTAATTCTAACACCAATAGACACATTACAAATCCATTTTTTAGTTTCATCTTTTTCTAGTGTAAAATGAATTATGAATTTCTAGAAAATAAACATGTATTTATTATTTTTCAAAAAAAACATAACCACATTTGAAATCAGCTAGATGGCCAAACTTTTTTGGTATTAATAGTTCGGTTGTCAACATTTTTGGCCTTAGAATTACATGGCCACAAACAACTCGGTCAATAGTTGGATTGTGTACATCATACATTTTTGTTCATTTAATCCAAATTGGATTAAAATATTAGCCTAAGATTTAGCTAAAGCCTTTTTTATTAAATATGATGATGCAAATAAATAGACATATATAAGTTTAAAAATATAAACCAAATAAAACATGATCATTGCATATGTTTATTCATATACTCAATAATTGATTAAAATTGTTGTCAGAATTTTAGTTTTGGTATCTTCATGTTCACATTTAAATATTATTATTTATTTTTAGAAATGAAAAAAAAGGAATTTATCATTTAAAGGGTGAGAAATCCAAATACTGATCCAAATTTGAATGATCTATTTTTTTCATCTTAAGGGTATTTGAGTTGGTATCCAAATTCATCTTACAATATAGTTACAAATTTGAAAACTGCAATATCTCGCTCATGGCTCATCCATTTCCAGCCGCGCACCTTCTCGCTAGCTCCCTGTCTCCTTTGTTCAAAAAAAACAAAGCTCCATGTCTCTCTATCATGAAAGAGAAAATCCCCTAAACTAGGGTTTTGTCTTCCTCCGGCGGTGCCGTCGGAGTCCACCAAAAACAGGGGCGATCCACGTGATCTCTCCCTTCAATCCCTGCGCCTGGATTGCTGCCCCCTCCGCAAGGAGCCTGGGAACCATCCTCGCAGGTTGCATGTCGGATAGAACGGTGAAGGAGAAGGGGAAGGGCGTGGAGATGGATGATGATGGAGGTATGCCGAGTCTGGAAGAGCGTCTGGAGGGGCTAGATCTGCAAAGAGAAGAGGGTGAAGATCTTGATTTCTCGAGTGAATTTGATGAACTCGTGAAGGATGTTCACTGGCTTGCCCTATTTAGGGTTAACACATCGAAGCCCTTCCGCCACGCAGCGTTATTCAGCAACATGAGGAACGCTTGGTCCGCGCAAAAAAGGTAACTTTCAAGGTGCTAGGTTCAAACCTTTTCCTGGCCCAGCTTCACTGCCTGGGCGATTGGACGAGGGTGATGGAGGGGAGTCCATGGCTGTTTCGTGGAGCAGCTATCATGCTCGAGGAGTATGATGGGTTCTCCAATGTTCTAGAGTACAAGCTAAATAGGATCTCGGTTTGGACGAGAATCCAAGGAGTACCGAAGGGATTGATGAAGAAGAGGGAGTTAGCGGAGAAGGTGGCGAAGAAGGTTGGAGACATTATCACCGTAGTGGTGAACGAGGGCAAGATTAACTCTACACCGTACCTACGTGCTAGGGTGTGGCTTGATTTAGACAAGTTGCTGGTAAGGGTGGTGCCGATCACACTCAAGGAGAGGATGAAATATTTAGTGCAATATGAAAAGTTGCCAAGCTTCTGCTTCTTCTGTGGTTGTATGGATCATGAGGTTACAGAGTGTGGGGATGGAGTGCATAGCTAAGCAAGTTGTCAATGGGGGGACTGGTTGAGAGTTCCCTTTCAAGCAATGGTGACAGGAAGGGATGAGTACAACAGTAGCAGGGGCACAGGGCGTGGGAGAGGCCGAGGTAGAGGTGGAGGAAGGGGACCAGTTTTTTATGAGGATGTAGAGGACATGGAGACATCTATCGGCAAAGAGGAAGATTCAAAGAAACTGCAAGCTAACAAGAAGGGTGGTTCGGAGGAAGGGGATGCAGACGATATGCAAGTTAGCTTGCCTAATTCGAATCCTTCTATTAGTCCATTGAAGGAACAGGAGAAAAAGAGGCCAAGAAGGGATGGCGATGGGGAGGATGGTACAACCAACTCAAATATCAGATCGACGCTCTCCCTTGAGGAGAGTGGCCGGACACAATGAAAATCTTAGCTTGGAACTGCCGGGGCTTGCTAGCTCCCGAGCAGTCCGTGCGCTTCTGGAGGTCCAGAAGCGGGAGAGACCAGATGTCCTTTTTCTGTCTAAGACACATCTGGGGAAAGCAAAGGCAGAAAATTTGAAGCGGAGATTAGGCTGCGACAAGTTCATCATTCATGAGAGTGATGGTCGTAGCAGGGGTTTATTGATGCTATGGAACAAGGGGGTGATGGTGAAACAGTTAAATTTCTCTCAGTACTACATTGATGTAGTTGTGGGAGAAGGAGAAGAATCGAGATTAACTGGAATTTATGGGGAGCCAAGTTAGGACCAGAAGGACCAAACTTGGGAGGCAATGCGCTTTTTGAAAAATAGAGATACGAACTCCTTGCCCTAGTTGGCATTAGGAGATTTCAATGAGATTTTATATCACTATGAGAAGGAAGGAGGTAGGGCAAGATTACATAGGCATCTGCAAGCGTTTCATGATGCTCTGTTGCATTGGTGGACATGGGTTTTACGGGTGACATCTTCACCTGGCATAGAGGGGAAGATACGTGAGCGGCTGGATTGGGGCATTGCTAATGCCCAATGGAGGAACATGATCCCTAGTGCTAAATTGGTGAATGGAGAATTTCACAAATCTGATCACTGGCCTATATGCGTTAACACTCAGGAGGTCCGTGCTAACTGTAGGCCAGGCGGTTTGAAGCTAAATGATTAAAGGAAGACACCGTGCAGGAGGTGATACAGACAGCTTGGGCGCGGGCTTTGGCCCAAGGCCAGGGATCCCCGTTGATGATGAGGGTGAATAAAGTCCACTTGGATCTACGTGTGTGGGACAAAGAGGTTTTAAAGAAACTTGTCCAACGTATAAAGAAGCTGAGAAGGGAGTTGGAAAATTTAAAACGAGGACCGTTGACGGATGAATCAATAGCAGCCCAGAAGGAAATTCTTCTCCAACTGGAGCTGCATTTAGAACAAAAGGAAATTTACTGGGTTCAACGAGCACGTGCTAACTGGCTTAAACACAATGATAGAAACACAAGTTTTTTTCATCACTTTGCATCCAGTCGCAAGAAGAGAAATCTGGTGAAGGGGTTGGTGGATGAACAAGGTGTGTGCCATGAAGATCTGGAGACTATGGGTGCGATGGTGAAGGAATATTTTGGTGCGTTGTTCATAAGGAAGGTTCCGGAGATTGATGATGGGATCGATGATGGGATCTTAACTGATGTGGATCGGAAAGTAACAGCTGAGATGAATCAACTCCTCCTGGCGCCATTCACTAGGGAGGAGGTGAAGAAGGCTCTTTTCAGCATCAGTGATTTGAAAGTTCTGAGGTTAGACGGACTTCACGCGATTTTTTTCAAACGTTTTTGGAACCTATTGGAAGATGATCTAGTGGATGAGGTGTTGGGAGCGGTCCAGAGTGCATTTGTACCTATGGGGTGGAATGATACAACCATTGTCATGATCCCCAAGATTGACAATCCTGACAAGGTGACCCACTTCCGTCCTATTTCCCTATGCAATGTCATGTACAAGATCATATCCAAGATGTTATCTTTTAGGCTGAAAGCAATTTTACCTGAGATTATCAGTGACCATCAGAGCACTTTTGTTCCGAGGAGATTGATAATGGATAATATTTTTTTAGCCTATGAATGTATACACACAATGAAGAAGAAGAAGGGAAGTAAAGGGTTTTGTGCAATTAAGCTGGATATGCATAAGGCCTATGATAGAGTGGAGTGGGTGTTTCTGGAAAGGATCATGGCTAAGCTAGGATTTGATCAACGTTGGATTAAGCTAGTGATGGCATGTGTTACTTTTGTCAGATATAGTGTACGTTTCAACAATTTTGAGACGGATATTTTTACACCTTTTATAGGACTACGTTAAGGCGATCTGTTATCACCATATTTATTTCTGATGGTAGCTGAAGGCCTATCTTGTATGATCAAGAAAGCAGAAGAAAGAGGAGAATTGGAGGGGGTGAAAGTTTGCAGAGGGGCTCTGACAATATCTCATCTCCTCTTTGCAGATGACTCACTCATCTTAATGCAGGCTGACAAGAAGAATGTTGATTGTTTAGCTAGCATCTTGAATAGATATTGTGCAAACTCGGGGCAAAAGATCAGTGAAGCCAAATCGAGTATCTATTTTTCTAGCAATACAGATGTTGAAGTAAAGACTGAAGTATGTCAAATTCTGAATATTATGACGGAATCGTTAAGTGATAAATACCTAGGTCATCCAGCTTTGGTGGGAGCCGACCGTAGTGATTGTTTCCGTCACTTTTGATAGGGTGGTGACCTGAATTGATGGGTGGAAGGAGAAAATCCTCAGCATGGGAGGGAAGGAAACTCTTATCAAATCTATAGCTCAGGCCGTCCCAGTTTATGCCATGATGGTATTTAGAATTCCAAATAACATTTGCAAAGGAATCACAAGTGCCATCTCGCAGTACTGGTGGAGGGATGATGAAGATCATAAGAGAATCCATTGGCAAGAGTGGTGGAAGATGTGTATGCCAAAGGGTAAGGGCGGCATGGGTTTTAGAGATCTACAGTCCTTCAATCTGGCAATGCTAGCAAAGCAGGTTTGGAGGCTTTTAAGTGATCCAGATTCATTATGTGCTAGAGTGCTTAGAGCTCGGTACTATCCGGATGGTAAATTGTTGAATGCTAGGATAAAGAGTGGGAGTTCATACACTTGGCATAGCATACTAGCTGGGCTCCAATGTTTCAAGCAAACATATATTTGGAGAGTAGGTGATGGTACGCAGATAAAGATCTAGGAAGATAACTGGATCCTGGGAAGTCATAATCTGAAAATTTAAACAGTTAGGGGAAACAACTTGGTGTCCACGGTTGATGAATTGATTAACCCTATAAATTCAACATGGGATGAGGACTTGTTGAAGGCTATCTTTTGGCCTACTGATGTTTATCGAATTTTGCAGATCCCTATCCGCTCTAGTAGGGATGACTTGGTGGCTTGGCATTATAATAGAAGTGGTTTGTTCTCGGTGAAATCGGCCTACCATTGCCAATGGGAAAGCAAGTTTGGGGTGAGAAGTAATCAAGTGCAGGCCAACACTGCATCAAGGAGTCGGCTTTGGAAGAGCTTATGGAAATTAAAAGTATCAGCAAAGATTAAGATCTTCGGGTGGCGGGCACTCAAAGGGCTCTTGCCATGCCATGCCATTCTTGCAAACCGACATGTTGGGGATGCAGGCGGCTGTCCAATATGTCAGAATGGAGCTGAGGATATCAAACACATGATCTTCACATGTGACCGAGCGAAACAAGTTTGGCGTTCGCTGGGTATTGAGAAGAAGATACAACGCCTACTGATGACTGACCGTTCGGGCTCGGTAATCCTTGAGGAAATCTTTACAAGGGATGATCAAGTTCATACTCTTGAGGTGGGTATAGCGGAGTTAGTCATCACGGCCGGCTGGTATATATGGTGGGAGCGTCGGCAATTGGTCCATGGAGAGACCGTCCAACGACCGTCAAGGTCTGCCATGGCTATTGCGGCACTTACCATGAATTATAAGTTGGCAACGAAGAAAGCTTCAGTTTTAAGGCAGGGGTGGAAGAAACCTCCAGAGGGTATGTCACAGAACCTCCTAATTATGATGGCCCACAAGTACCCGTCATTGCCATAATGACCTCTGACAGTCGTACTTATGTTCACCATAACTTAAAAGGTCTGCTTTCCTCCGAACAGGATCCAATCACAGGAGTATTGCAATATTACAACAGTTTATTCAAAATATTCAACAGAGTAAAGTAGCGGAAGTCTTACAATAACTTAGGGTTACAAACCAGTTTTCAAACTTCAAACCTTATGTAACATTATTACAAACCAGTAGTAGAGAAGTATCGGTAGTAACTTTATTACATCACACAAACGAGATGCCTTGCCCAAAGGCCACACAGTCTACTCGTCGTCACTTTCTTCAACCACGACGGTCATGCAACAAGGCTCGAAGCAGACTTGTTCATGAACCGCACCTGCAACAAGGGGTTCAACAAACCCTGAGTACGAGAGTACTCAACAAGACTTACCCGACTAAGACAAAGACTCCAAGGGCATGCTAGCTCTAGGGAATCAAGGTACGGGTAATCCAGAATCAAATTTTCTTTTACAGAAAAGCTTACTAAAGTAAGTCCTTATCTTCAGCATTTTACTTTTACCATTGATGGTTCATTAACCAATTCTAGGTGATCCTAATCTAGATCAAAGTAATTATCATTAAAACACTTTACATTCTTTCTTTCGATTCCAGTTCTTAGCTATGCTGTAAGTCAGGTGATCAAGTCTCCATAACCGAGGAGCAACGACGATTCGAACCGATTATACCTAGCTGGGGATCTCTAACATCACAACATATGTAGAGCTGAATCTTACATATATCAACCCTCATTTAAATCTCCCAAAATCAGAACGTGTCCATCGCCACCCGAGAGTACAGTACTCCTCGAACCCGGCCCGATTCTAGCCCCGAGGGTACACGCTACTCCCGCCATCTCTCCACTCCCAGTGCGAGGTTAGACGTTCTCGTAATGGAATCACTAACATTTTGGGTTTACCCAAGGCATGAGGCTAGTTGCAAAGTCTCGAAACACAGGCCGGCTTACAACGGACGGTCCTTAACTGATAAGGCGGAAACACTACATTGGGACTCCTTTCCCAATGCATGTTAGCAGTGGCCAAACCACCCGCCCGATCTTTCAAAATTCTCATATTTCAATATTCATTAAGTATGCCGTCATGGCTATGTAAACATTTCATTTAAAAGCTTAACTTCTAAGCATAGCGAAGCATACTACGCATTTTCAGTAAAACAGGTATTAAGGTTGATATCGCAATAATCAAGGATGATAATGCAGCAATTAGGTTATCACTCAACTCCTAATTACTTAATGCAGTAAACCATAATATAAATAATAAAATATTTGTAAAACTCAAGGTAGGGTTTAAATGCACCGGGGCTTGTCTTGCTCTGACACGACGACCGACTCAGACTCGAGGACTCCAACGTCTGGTCCGGAACCCACCGACGATTGCTCTTCTCCGGAAGCTTGCTCGGTGACTTCGACTTCTTCGAAAGCGGAAACTACACGAGTACATAACATACTTTAACATGATGCTCGATGATAAACATGATGCTTGATGATAACATTCCACGAGTTATGACTTGAGTACAACTTCCCTTCACGGTACAGTCGTAAACCGAAAACCTACTAATTAGAAGCGACAAGTCTAGCGATACCAGCTTTTAACCTAAGCAAGTTACTAACGAGCTCAAACATGGAATTAAGGTGCCAAAGATCACCAAAAAGTAGTGACCTAAGGACATCACTCAATCAAAATGGCACACAACACTTAAAGTTCTCAAATTAACATTTATCTACTATTTAATTAATTAGGGCATAATTAATAGTTGATCAAACTTTATCTAAACAAGCTCAAACTTTTTCTATGGATTAAGAATGATTAAAAACAGTGTCACAATAAATTTCATAATTTTTGGATTAATAAATTAATTATTAAAATTCCTGGAAGTTGCATTTAATCTTTATTGGAACTAATTAATTCTACTGCACAAAGTACTCAAATTTAGGGTTTAACATTTTTCCTAGATAGTTTACATATTAAGAGACTCACACAAAAATTTTCATAAATTTTGGAACTCTACACAATTTTTAATGAAATAAACAAATAGTTGCACTATTCATTAATTTGAAAAAGAAAAACAAAATAAAAAACCGAGCCGGGCCGATCCCCTTCTCTCCCGCGGTCCGGCCCAGCCGAGCGGCCCGCTCGCGCGCGCCCGCGCGCTCGCGCTCACGCAGCCCAGCGGCACGGCCCAGCAACGCGGCCTGCTTCGCCCGCGCGCGCGCGCTCTCCCTCTCTCTCGCTGACAAGCCGGCCCCAGCTGTCATCCCTCACCTCCCGCTCTCTCGCTGACTCCCGCGCGCTCGGTGATGCTCGCGCGGTGGCCGGCCGGCGATCACCGCATCGGTCGATCAACCGAGCGGTTCTATAGCATCTACGCGACCTAGTGAACCCATTTTACTAACTTGTAGCTCGACTCGAGCTCCGGTGACCTTTCCCGACGACGGTGGCGGACCGTGACCGATGGTACGCAGCACGCCGGCGCAAACAACGCAGTAGAGACCAAATTGAGGGGACGGGGAGCATCAGTGGCTCACCGCGGTTGCAGTGGAGTGCTTGGTGGCGACGGGGAGAGGCTGGAGTGGCCTGGCCACGGGAAGACGACGGTGGCGGTCAGTCGCCGAAGGCGAGCACGGGAAACGGTGGTGCGGAAGCTTGGGTGCGAAAACGGTGAACTCAGGTGGTCCACGAGATGCGCGAGGCCGAGGCGGAGCTAATGGTGCAATTGGCATGGCCGGAGATGGCTCGACGGCGGCAGCGGCGAGCGGCGGAGCTGCGGTGGCGGTGGCGAAAACAGGGAGGAAGAAAACGGTTTCACTGGACGCGGTCATATATGTAGGCAGTGGTCGCGGCTACAGCGCGGGAAGGCTCGCGGCGTCGCGCTGGCGGCCGAGGGCGCGCCTGGAAGCTAGCCGAAGCCGTCCGGCGGTCAGCCGGCGCCCATGCCGCGCGGTGCCCCGCTCTGATTCGCCGCCCACTGTAGCTCCCCCCAAATTTTGAATTTTCAAACTGTTTTCTCAAATTACTCTCAAATTCATGTGGAAACTTGAAAAACTTCCAATACATGAAATCTTCAGAATTTCAAGATCTACAAGTTTTGTATTGAACACTTTTTCAAATTCTCACTGGATTTTGAAATTTGAGTTTAAATTCAAAAGGGGACACATTTTTGGGATTTGGTAATTTAGAAAATACTTTTGATTTCATATTGAAACTTCAAAATCTCCAAACACCAAAGTTGTACATCTTGACAAGACCTACAACTTTGCTGTTCAAAACATTTTCAAATTCTGCCTCCATTTTGAAATCTTAGTTTGGGGACAAAAATGAGTTAAATTTGAAATTTGTTTATTTTCAAAATTGCTCCACATTTTACACCAAAACTTTGAAAACTCAAAACACCAAAGTTGTAACCCTTGAAAAGTTCTACAAACTTGGTTTTAAACTTTTTCCCAAATTTTGCTTAGATTTTGAATTATTTCAAAAGGGGTAAAACAGGGTTTTGAAATTTAGGGTTTTCGGAGGAATTTTCAATTGGAATTTGTTGCTACTTTGATTTGTGATTACTTAGTGATCAAAACCTCACCCAAGGGCATCATTTGGACCAACATGACATGGTTGACCAAATGCCACTCTTGGTTGACCAATTTAGCTTCTGAAATTCTTTTACATTTTCCCCAAATTTGAATTTAAATTCGAATCGGAAAAACTCGTGACAAGTTTTTGGACTCCAATTCAAACTCAAACTTGGAGCTTCATTTTATGGGTTGTACTTGAGCTCATACCCTACACTTGGCACTAGTGTGCAACACAGTCGCACACCTCAAATTACGCAGGGCATGGACTAAGTATCTGCGGTGGCATTCGAAATTAGAGTTTTTGGGTTCGGATCACACCACGGAAAAGCACATCCAATCTAGATAAGTAAACTCGTTTTACTTGATGCATAACAAGGTTGACCTAATCATGGATGCTTTGCAATGCATTATGATAACATGGCAGATTTATTAGCACTATAACAACCGGGGTGTTACAGGGTAAGGTCGTGGTGAATGTTGATGCAGCTTTCAATGAAAATAGTGGCTGCGGCAGTGTTGGCTCTATTATAAGAGATTGTTCTGGACTCTGGAGGTGTCTTAGCAGCAGCCCACAGCTTCATACCACATCTTGTTGATGCACCAATGGCGGAGGCTTATGCGCTGAAGGAGGGATTGATGTTAGCACAACACATAGGGTGCAACAGATTAATCATCCAATCGGATTGCATGGAAGTGGTACAAATTATGAAGGATGGAGGCTTCTCAACGAATTCGACAGCTGCAATATATGATGATTGCAATATCATATGGAGTGGTTTTCATATCTATTGAACATTGTAGTAGGGAGGCGAATCAGGTGGCTCACAATCTAGCTAGATGAGCTCGGCAATATGAGTAAAACTGTATTTGGGTCGATGAGCCCCCTAGCTTTATTTTAGACTCCTTGATCAACGATGTAACTATCTTGAATGAATAAAGTTTGCCGTATTGCTTAAAAAAAAGCTGCATGTCTCTCTGGTTGCAGCGTGTCTTGTCAGAGAGAAAGAACGCCCTGAACCAGCATCGAATCAATCTTTGGCAAGATTAGAGGAAAAAAAAGGCACATTTCTTGGCTTTGTACGTCACAGGACAACTCAGTGCCTCAGACAGGCACGATGTACACAGATGATGAGAGATTTGTTAGGTGGGTACGCGGAAACACATGCCAAAAACAGTATATTATTGGCCCGTTGCCAACCGCAAATGAAGCACTACGCAGAGAAGCAGATGCTACCCTTCCTCTTGTGTTGTGTTCCAGAACAAAAACATGAAACAATTGACTAAAAAAATGAACAATTGAAGCAACTACATGTTGCACGCATCGCAACATGACACGGTGAGCATGAGGATTGAACAGCTACTGTCACTGGGCCGACAATTCAGTTGAGTTTGAGTGCACTGGGATCCCTGACAGATGTGACTACTGTTCTTTTCTAGAAAAAAATGGCTAGAAGTATTTTAGAGTAGAAATATTATTACATCGTAATCCTTCACTTGTTGCGCTGCCTGGGTCGATGGATGAAGACAGACAGACAGACAAGTGAGGGTTGAGATGGGCTATGGCCTGATTTGCTAATTACATGACTACATGAGCCCAAGTCCAAGCTGAGCCCACCCTAATCTATTCAATGCTGTGTTGGGCCCGAGCAAAATGAGCCCATTATACATATATGAATCTTTGTTCGTGTTCATTCTTCACGCGGCTATTGAGACCCGTATACGTGGTTTTTTAGAAAAAATAGAATGGTCTTTATTCCAGCCTCTGCATGAGTTGTGCATCTTCAGATAACAAATAGATTTATACAGACGCAAATGGACTATTTATTCAGTCAACAACGCAACGAGATGGACCAAGTATCAGATAGGGATTCAGCGCAAAAACTGGGATTGTGAATTACCTCTCCACGTACGCGACATCGATAGTTGTTCTTGTTCATCAGGTTATTGTCGGAGTTCAAACTCCACTCCACTAGTTGCCTACAAAACACACAAACTGTGCATTCAGACGAGATCCATCATCAGGGCATGGCTAGGTAAAACCAGCACGAAAGCCGGTAGGTAACATGAGTGTGCATTTCCATGCATGCATCTGGAACTGCACAGCAGAGTTTTAGCTGTTCACCAGCGCGTGTTGAAGTTGAGCACCGCCACCCCCGACTGTAAGACCACCATACACAGCACCGTCCTTTTGCTCCTGAAGCTCCACGTGTGTCCACCACCGTCCCAGACCAGAACAAAAAGTTTGGGAAAACCATTAGTTCAAGATCGCAGGAACCGGAATACATACATACAATGGCGACCGGACGGGACACACCGCCGGGCTATGGGACGGAGGTCAAGACCTGCTGCTGTTGATACAGCGAAACAGACTTTGTCTGCACTTGTCATGTCCTGAAGCATTTTTTTTTTTTGGTTTCTTGAGCCACGCACTAGCTTGCATCAGTCACTCATCCACACCACAAGATGCCAGATCATGACCAAGCCACCTCGTCTCTCTCTTGAGTCCTGCACCTGCACCAAGATCCGGCATTCAGTCGGTTGGTCAAAGATAGGTACCTGCTCTTCCGGCACGGCACGGGTTAATACAGACGATGCAGCAAGTAGCTTTCTTTCATAACACCTGCTTGCTTGCAGTTGCAGTTGCAGCATGTGCTGTGATGGAGAGCTTTTGCTTCTTTGGCATGCACTATAGTACTTACTTCAGTTCAATGCTCTCCCGCAGTCCCGCTCCATCACCATCATCAACATGGACTAAAATTGAGTTAGCAAGTCTTATCAGTGATGGGTTACAGCATAGCCTCCGAATAAGCCAAGCATGCTGTCTCTGTCCTACAAGCTGAAATTGAAACCGGCTCACCTATTTAAGTACTCTATCTACTAATGGCAACAAACTAATAACAACCGTACGTGTAAGAGTTAGCAACTCACCGGCCGGCCAAGAGAGAGAGAGAAAGACAAGGAAGGAAAACGACCTCACCTCTCTGCGTCGTGCGTACCTCCGGCAATGCCAGTGGCGGGGGGCCTCACATGTCCCCTGCACCAAGCTCAGTCGTCGCTGTGACGACGTAATCCAACGGCAGAGAAGGGAGTAGCTGGACAACTGATTCCTGGATTTCAGTAAAGACCAACATACACTTGTTTTCTGCAAGACGTGCCTCACAGATACATACAGTGGAGCCCTGCATGCATACAAGCAAGGAGATGATCACAATCGCTTGTCTGCCAATCAAGCTTAATTAAACCACTAAATAGTAACTAGTCGTAAAAGCAAGCAATATTCAGCAGTTAAATAGATGCTTATGAGTCTCCACTTGATTATGCGTCTATGCGACCGCCTCCCCCACACTCCTCTGGTACAGGTATCAGATATGTCTGCCGGCCAATCATGCATACACGTGCAGATCAATTGGGGTTCTAATCTATTTACTGTCCAACATCTTGAATCTTGACTGGTCCTATGCTATTAGTTTGGTGTATGCGTGCAGGTAACTCTAGCTTAATTTAATTATTTATATGTATGTATCCACTGCTTACCCTAGTGCTAGCTAGTGCATCCTAATACTGACAAATTTGACCACCCAATCAGAGCCCCGTGCAATCAGCTGCAACTCATTGATGTTCACATTTTAACTACCCACCAGGCCAGGGGTCTTACTTCTTCCGAAACACGAACCTGTTCCTCTCAGATCAAATGTGTCATATCAGCCTAATCACCTCCATTGCCAGCTAACAGCCAACGAAACCAGGTAAATGAACACTGAACTAAAGCTATGGGGTTGAATTCCTTTTCTGTGTAACAAAAACGACGCATATCATGATACTAATAATACTTGCAAAAGTACTAATGGCATGCACACATAAAGCTGAACAATATCGCTTTAGGATGGTTCCATCTTTTAATCCTCAACACCAACCACTTCAAATGGTTCCACGTCCACAACAGAGTGGGCCCTTATCCCTCAAAAAACAGAGTGGGCCCTTCACCATACTCCGAAAATTAGATAACAATGCTTCCATTACTAACTTATTACAATTGCACACGGGTCTCTATTCACTAAAGATTTGGTATCTAACATGAGTTAGAGAATGCAAATTTTGCAGATAACTGCAGAATTCATGAAAGACATGCCCCCCCTACCCATAGGCAACTAGGGCTGTGGCGACGTGTTACCATATCAAGATCCAAAGACATGCTGTTCATATTTTAGCTTGCTATGACAATCTACTGGAGTAACAAATTACTGTTTTCATGATATGTTGTAATTATTTATTTGGTTCAATTTACATGCTGTTCTTAATTTTTTAATCCTGCAGTACTGACGTACAGGATAATGAATATAAAACTTATAAACAAATAGGAAGCAGAAAGCTTTACTTTAATCAAACCAAAAGAAAATTATGCATATGCTTATGGACTCTGCAGGCCAATCCACAAACAAGTAGGTGTCTGATCAACCATCAACAAAGGATGCTGATTTATGAGCTGTACATTAGCTTTTGAATGATGCAGAAAGCAGTGAAATAGTAAGGCCATTTCCGTTATTGATAAAAAAAATACAAAACTGAGAATATTTATTATACTCCCTTATAGGAAAAGAAAAGAAATTTTTGTTTATATTTATAGGTGATGCTATAGCCTAGTCAACATAAATGAAAATACATAGGTGACTAAAATAACCAGTAAAGTAAAAAACAACAAATGGACCAGCTTTCTCATCAGAATTTAATCAATAGGAACCAGCTAAGGGAAAAGTTTAGATTAGCAAAAAAGCATCATTAATTATGCTCCATTTGGTCTACAGCACAATTTAGTTGGGAAGAGGAGAATGATAGTAAAGGCTAAATACATGCCACTGGTGTGGCAGGTAGTGACAACTGATCATGTCATTTCCTTTATATACTTTCATTAGTCTGGAAAGTGGCACACTTGGTGTGGGCAAGCTTTATCATTATTTCTGCAAATTGCCAAGCAGAGGCGCCACAATTTACATAATGAGCAGTGTGGCCTCCATAAGATTCTAACTAAATAAACTAACTGCTGTTAGTACAACAACTACAATAGCACCAAAAAAGCAGCGACATTGAATAAAGCTAATATTTGTGGTGGTCTATAGGCAAGCCAGTAGGGTAGAATAAATATCATCAGAGGTCCACCTGTTTAGCCATATAGGTGGTACACAAACTTGATGGGAAGTGATTATCTAATTCTAATCTAATCATGTGATACATCTCAGAAACAAAATGCAAAGCTTCTAAACATGTACTTAGAGATGACTACAACATAGAAAACATAAATTTTGTTCAGCACACTTTGATATTTCTGTCCATACTGAACTAGCAAAAGGAGGTAAGATTAACACATAACTTGCATATGAGTAAAGTTTATCAGAAAATGGGTGTTTAGGGAGATGGCTCAGCCTCTCTCCTTGTATTTTTTTCCTCCTCTTGATGAAATAGCAACAAGCACTCCTGCGTAGTCCGGGAAAAGAATGTAAAGTTCATCAACTAATAAACAATCAACAACAAAATTATAAATAATTTGGAGTGTTACATCGTTGTCATTTAACCACTTTGGAAGGAATCTGAAGCAGAATACAGAGTTAAATGAACATGAAAGGAGTGGAACAACCGTGATTAAAATAATTGAATTGTAGTCCACTAGGGAGACCAAGATGAATTAATTATTCAATATACTAAGTTACTCACAGCATTAGCTAGTCTCTATAAATAGCAGAGAATGATGACCCCATGATTCACAGCATTCAAATCAAGAGAGTAAGAATAGACTAACAACAGCATCAACAAGACCCAAGATGACAGGCCTTGGCTCACCATGTGGTGCGTGCAAGTTCCTACGCAGGAAGTGTGTGAAGGGGTGTGTCTTCGCTCCATATTTCTGTCATGAGCAAGGGGCTGCACACTTCGCTGCTATCCATAAGGTCTTTGGGGCTAGCAATGCCTCAAAGCTCCTAATGCATCTCCCAATAAGTGACCGCTGCGAAGCTGCAGTCACTATGTCATATGAGGCACAGGCCAGGCTTCAGGATCCAATATATGGCTGTGTTGCTCACATCTTTTCTCTGCAACAACAGGTAAGAAGATTCTACATTAGCACTCATTTCCAAAAATAAAGTTATGCATAAATGAGGTGTTTAGTTCACATTCAATATAGAAAGGGGAAATGTCACTCGAGCAGTCGAGCTGCAGCCTCACAGAAATGTGATATAGTTTGGCAAATGTTGAAAACTATAAGCCTCATATGAAATAACATTCATAACAAACTTACCTATAACATGAAAAAGTTTTGGAGTATCATATAATTTCATAAATGCAGCTAACCATTAAGTGTCATGATATAATAGACAAATCTTCCTATCTTATGAGACTGCTACTTCGTTACCCTTTTTGTAATGCATAAATTTATAGTATTCTTGGTTATTTAAAAAGCTCACTGTATCATAATAATTCACACTGCAAGGAAATCAACACTTACAAAGTGTATTACTTGTGACATTTCATAGGTGGTCAGTCTGCAAGCAGAACTAGAGTCTTTCAAAGCTCTAGCAACACAAGGATATGGAGATGGGTCCTTGACATCAAACCCTCAGAAAGAAAACTGTGAAAGATTAGCACCTTATATTCAAGATGGGCAGCTCTTTTTCCACCCAACGATGGCAAACAATTCTTCAGTAAAGAGTGAAAGGCAGTTATACTTTGCAAATGACTGCTTCACATCAACATCAACTCAACATTCTGAAGGTTATGAGCTAGATTTATGTATGACTGACTACTACAACAACAGCAATCCTTCTTGCACCACGCAGGGGAGTGGGTATCATGATATGGATGACCTTCAGTCAGTAGCCTTTGCCTATCTGCATGAAGCATGACAAAACGAGGCATTTGATAGTTATTGTACAAGTTTGAACAGTTTTGGTAACAATATCTTACAGATGTCAATCAAGTTTTCTAGCATGGGCATTGTGTTACTGAAGAAGCTGTGTGTTGATGAACTCATAACTAAAACATCAAGCTGCACTTTTGTAGTTTAGCAGTCCTAGTTTCTGCGTGCTGAAGTCCTTCAGAAGAATTAAATTGAAATAGTTTTTCAGTTAGAAACACATCATTTGGTGCAGCTAAATAGAACACTGAAGATAAATAGACAGTAAAGGTACTGCATTTCAGTTTGCTATGTGGAAACCAGATTGGTTGTTGAGTGTATTGTAATTTTAGTGCTTGTACTGAACACCTGTTGGACTATGCAAGCAAGTATCTTTAGCCATTGCTTATCTCTCTTTTTTTCCCCCAAAAAGATAACAATGGTCGTAATAAAGTATGGTTACATGGACTGAAAAATCAAGAACATTATGTGAACCTGAAGAAAGGGGAACTGAAGGTGGACTCAAGTTTTTTTTTTCTGAACAAAGCCTCTTCATGTGAAACCTATAAAACCCTGTAAGCTAGTGGTAATAGGATCAGTTGAAATTCGTGATTACATTACATGTCACTGTCATTTCCCATTTAGTGTTGCCTGCAGGCTGCAGCAACAACCCTTAATGCATCTAGACCTTTTATCAAAGCAAACCATGTATATCACCCAGGATAGGCTTTTTTTATTGTTCATGTAATGCAAAAGTCACCCAAGTTACAGATTTTGAGAAGAAAACTAAAGAAACAATAGAAGGCAGGTCTTTTGGTTCTCTTTAGAGGATGAGTGAGTGAGTGAGAGAGAGAGAGAGGGAGGGAGGGAGGGGGAGAGGGGGAGAGAGAAAGGGGGCCCAGGTATATAGTAACCAGTGCACAAAACGTCTGGGAATCTCATTTAACAGCAGGTGCTATGCTGAACAGCGCTTAAGCAGCTTCTCCACGCTAAGCATGGTCAAGGTTTTCATTATCGGAAATTAAAATTTATCGAACGTCACGGATAAAAAGGATAAGCAAGATATATTGGAAATATCGGACCAAATTCAAAAAAAAATAATTTTTTTTTCAAAAAATTTGTAGAATTTGACTTGAAACTATTCCTAAGATATTAAACATCACTTGTTCACAAATCAAAACAAGAATAAATCATTATAAGTGTCGGACCGTTGCGTAGCTGATTTCGGATTGTCTGTGTAGAAACAGAAAAGAAGAAAAAAATTTGGCTGTCGGACCCCGGGGATAAAAAGAAAATTTCGAAAATATCGGCGACTTTCGGCCGATAAAAAAAAATTTTATCGGCCGAGCCCTGCATGGTCCAGCAGAATAACACGTAATGAACTAATGACAGACATACCTAGTTGTCAGACATCGACGTTCATAGGATGTCGGTGACTCGGTGTGGCATACTATTCTACGGATCTGATCGAGCATATCGTCGAGCAGGTGTTTGGCGTGGCCGGTGTAAAACTAACGCCAACGCAGCAAATGCAATGCAGCATCGTTGGATCGCAATGTCGCCGTGGGAGTGAGGTTGCGCGTTACCTGGTGGAGAGGAAGTCTCGTTTCGGCGTCGGGGCTGGAGACTGCTTTGCTTGGACCGTTGGACGCGGGAGGGCTCCCCCCTCCCCGGCGGCGTCAATCGCCGGAAGGCGGAGGCGGGGCGATTCGCCGCGCAGAACAAATGGAATGGAACTTCCTCTTCTCCAATTGATTGAAATGGGCCGCAATGTAACCGACAGGCGATGGGCCCAACTCTCGTAGCAGTAGTGTGCATGCCACCCAACCCGAAAACAAAGAAGGCCCGCTCACTCCGGCCCCCAATGCGTCGTCTTGCTCCGGAAGGACGGAGGCTGCGCCCCAAGCTTTCATCAGATTCCCCTCAAAAAAAAACCAAGCTTTCATCAGATCTCGCCGCCCACCCGCACCGGCAGGCAGGCTCCATCGGCTTCTCCGCACACCCGTGAGAACTGTTCCGCGAGTGGAGGTCGCGTCCGATGAACTCGAGGAGGTCAGGATCTTTAATAGCCCCACCCTAGCTAGTAATCCCCAGGCTATGATCTATCTATCTATCTGGAGTTCTCGACTAGTAGTGGGTAGCTCGAACCATTCCGCGTTTTTCTACAGGTTCATGTGCTTGCTTTATGTCATAACGTGAGCAGTGAGCTTGCTTGTTTAGGAATGTGACGTTTTGAGACGAAGTAATTTGGTATTGGTGCCGAACAACTCTGCTCATGCAAATCTGTATACTTGATCCCGTTCGTTGCACCATCTGGTGGATCCTGTTACCCATACCTTACCTGCTGAGTACTATCTGCTGCGCCACACTTGTCCCTGGTTCCTGGGGAAGGAAATCCCATTGTTCTTGTGACGCGTCAGCTGATTCCACAGTACTAGTGTTTGGTGTTGCCGAATTATGAATTTAATGCCATTTACCCCTCTGGATGCCCAACTTTAGCAGCGAGTTCTTTCGAATCAGTAGATTGCCACATCTATGGCCCCTTTATCCATCATGCATGATCCTTTCCCCAGGCAGCCAGACAACCAGTTTAGTCGTATCTCAATTTGATTGAACTTATTCAAAGCTAAATGCTGGGTTTTTGTTTTCTGCTCCTAGCACCTAGCTGAACATGGCAATAGTGTAGGATATGATAATCTTCCATTTCATCCCCGTACTAAGTTAAGCTTGTCTGTTCCTGCCTTCCTGGTGTCCCATTTTACTTGCAAATGGATGGTTACATTCAGTTGTGGCAATGTTTGTAAACATTGTTTTCATTAGTTCCTCATGATTTTCCCAACACTAGTCATTTCGCAAGGCTGCGGCGATACTTACTAATTGCACAGGCAGACTCATTCAGACTGTCACTGTCCCTGGTCTTAGTTTACTGGTAGTTTAACTTACCTACTGAAATTGCTCGTTGGTCTACTGGTAGTTTAACTTACCTACTGAAATTGCTCGTTCCTTCTGTTTAATTGGTGAATTGCAGTCTAATCGTAATTCAAGAAAATCAACAGAGCAGCAATTAGCAAGTGCTTGCATACAGCCTTCCTGTTTCCTCGTCAGATTGTAGCTTATCCTTATTTTCCAATTTACCATTCTTTCCTCTTAATTTCATTTATAGGCTTTGTGATAGTGGCTTTGTACAAAATTACCTTTTACCCATTAACGATCTACATGAAATTTGACAAGATCCATAAGATATGAGACTAGGTATCTATAAAGTGCCGTATTTTATACAAAAGTGAGAAAAGAATAGACAGATACCATGAAAAATGACTACTTTGTCCTATATTCCTTATGCAGTCATTGGAAGTACAGACAACCAGTAGATAATTCCACTACTTTGGTTACGTTGTTAGCAAAACCGTAATGATTCCATTTATCCATTTTTGTTCTTTGCAGGGATTTCCGCAGCCATAGAGCTGCTTTATTTGATGGCATTGAAGAAGGTGGGGTGAGAGCTCCAGCTTATTCTTCTCGTGAAATTCATGAGCATGAGAATGATCAAGCTCTGGACAGTTTGCATGATAGGGTCAGCGTTCTCAAAAGAGTATGTATGCTGTACTTTCCTATCTTTGCAGACCATTTCAATATTTTGTTGGGTTCAGTGGACCTGGCAGAACCTAAAAAATAGGAAAGCAAAGTGCCACAGTGTTGAGTATGGTAGGAAATATTTGAAACAGCTTCCGTTAGTGTTGATAATAAATAAATTTGTGCTACATCCTCAAAAGTAAAGATGAGATTATTTGTCAATTTGATAGATTGATGTTGAACAGAATTAGCAATTGCTGACAAATTACTAATTTTTGTACAAAGATCTTTAAGATGACTATAAAGCAATAGTTTGGCAATTGGAATTTTCATATAATTCATATAGCTATACTAGTACTGGTACAGGTTTCTAGACCAACCAGCTGGTATGACATGGTTACATATACCCATTTGCATTGTTTCTGCCAGGATTGACTTGAGATTACTTTCCATCTGGGATTTCATGCATACGATCAGATCTTCCCATCTGGGTGTTATAGTGTTTACAGGGCACATGAAATTGCATCAGTAAAATACAATGTTTCATCTGGGATTTATGCATACAGTGATAAAGGCCATCATGTTTCAATTTTGTGTGTTCTACTCTGTTTCACACATTTTATTGATACCACTTTGAACTTTGCTGCATCATGGAATGTTGGGTATATTGTGATTGTACTAATCTTTTACTCCCTCCGTCCCAAAAATAACGCAATTCTACCGTTTGAATTTTGTCCCACAAAAAATGCTAAAGTAGGCAACATGATAGGATGGCAGGCCTACGATGGGACCCATTCGTACCGCTGCATGCCAGATGTGCGACTAGTGCCCGTAAAAAATTTAACAAAAATCTGTGCGCATTTCATATCAGTACTCGTGCTCTGGAACCTTCCCGTTACCCATTCCTTTCCTTCAAATCTTGAACGCTACGCACAGGGCTGCGATGGCAGAACTGCAGTGTCAGATAGCATCATATAGGGGCATTTTCGTCATTTGCTGATCACCTTGGTTTCTCCCCTAAGTTCTAGAATTGCAATTTTTTTGGGACGGAGGGAACTGAATCTGTTGTATGTTCAGTTGACTGGTGATATACATGAAGAAGTGGAGAATCATAACCGGATGCTGGACAGAATGGTACTTTAGTTTCCTTCCTGCAACACACTTATCTTGTTGTCAATAAAACCCTGATACATTAATTTCTGGTTCAGGGTAATGATATGGATGCTTCGAGAGGATTTCTTTCTGGGACGGTGGACAAGTTCAAGATGGTGAGGATTTCCGTATCTGTAGATCAGCTGCTCCCTCCAGTTCCCTGTTTTTCTCACTATAACTTTACTTGACAGGTTTTCGAGACGAAATCAAGCCGCAGGATGGCAACCATGGTGGCATCCTTCATTGCTGTCTTCTTGCTCATATACTACCTTACCAAGTAGCAGCATGGCTGTTCTGGCTTTAAGGTCGCAGCCCATGTGTGTCGCTGCATGTGATGATGTATATTGCCTGATTGTATGGTCCCATTTTTTCGCACTTAATGACCAGAGCGTTGGTTCTCGGTTCTCAAAAGAAACGGAGCATTGGTGGATTTGGGGATTGTGAGGTGATGTGTGGTTGCGATCTAATCCCTCACATGGTGTTTTTCAGATACAATACATGGGTGTACATCGCTGAAGCCGCCTGGGGCTGGTAAATGTTGCGTAACTTTGTGAACCGCAAAAGATATGCGATGACTTACCATCGTTGTTGCCGCATTTGTACCAATGTCTTTTTGTTTTTTCGTTCGTGTAATCATTTGTGCTCTTGCTGGGAATTCGGGTGTGTGGCATCGGATTTTTGTGCCAGAGATGCGATCTGTCTCGACTGAGGTGCAGGCGGTGCAAGTGGGACTGGGAGGAGGGGGTGCAAAAATGCCAAATTTGACTTTGTGTATCGTGGTGAGTGAATCGAACCTGAACCTGAACCTGGTTTTGTCTACTGCATTCATCTGACGCAACCAGCATTTTGCTGGCGATGCCGTGTTGTTTATACTTGTTTAGCCTATGAGAAGTTGCCTTCCCCGTCACTGTGATTGCGACTAGACATTCATGTTACTGTAGTACTGTAACCCACGCCTAACCAGACGACTCCAGGCTGCAGGAGACGCAAGCTTTACTGTGTGTTAGGCTCCAACCCTACCCTGACCAAACCTTAAATAGCACATCCACTGTATATGTATATATATGTGTGTGTGTGTGTGTGTGCGTGTGTGTGCGTGTGTGTATGTTAGGCACCCATCTCCCTGTACATGACTGATGACAGTCTCAAAACTGAAGACTGCTGGGAAAGGGTTAAATTAGCTTTGATAGTGCAAAGCTTATCTGATGCAGCAACTCTTTTCCACATTGCATGCCCGGGGAGGGAAGGTGATTTTTACTACTTGTGCTTATCCTGATCCAAAAGGCCTTAATAAAGCGACGCCGTGAAAGGAGCACTCGTGTGTGTACCTTGAGGCTCCAACAGACGCCATGCTGCACAACCAGACAGCTACTCCGTACTCCACTGAAACAGCACCAGCACCGTGAAAAGAAATAGCCATGTTGTACTGCGGCCTTGCACTAACCATGCATTCCCTCTCGCACTCTTACAAAGTTGTGTGACGTTTTGGATAATGACATGGTCCAGCTACAGTATCCCAAGTACAAAAGGTGAATCACCGCGACAGCCAGATTTCCACTAAGATAGCATTTTACTACGAGTAATAAATTAGAAGAAAAAGGACATAACACAAATACATGGCATGATTAACATGCATGACACTAGTAAATAACTATCTATTTAAATCAGATCACCAAATTTAAAACTACTTGCTTGCTACTCTATGGGACTGTTTCATACATAGAGCTAATTGTTACCTAGCTGATAAGTGGGCTAAATTTTTACCTGGCCAACCTCAACCAATTTAGGCTAGTTTTTAGCTCATCTAAACAGGTCCTGTATACAAAAGAAGAAGACGACATGTATAGTAAACAGCTTTAGATGTAGTTGGATTGTGCTTCTCTCGACGTGCGCGTGTCGTGCCAACGGAGCTTGGTGCTTATCTTAATCTAATCCGAGGGAATTAAGTTAAAAGAAAGGGGAGGAGGAGGAGTGACAGCAGGATCATTTCCTACCCCGGCCTCCCCGGCGCCCTTGCAGCTTGTACTGTTGCGCAACTTGTGCATGGACCACCGTTAGCCATTTAGCCTAGCCACACACTACAGGAATCTGTGCCCATTTTATATATGAGCACGCAGCTGTCTGTCATTAAAGATCACTAACACGTCTTTGATCTCCTTTCACGCATCATTAGGAGCTTTATATGGGCTGTTGCCACTAAACTAATGATTCACCTCGTGTTGCCCTTTGCTCTCATCTCATGTATGCTAGCTGCCCTGCCGATGTGGTCCTATATATCCATCCAACTTAGCTAAAGTACTCCTACACACTACACTACTACTAGGACTAATAATAATGAGTTTTCAACTTGGAGATGTATGTAGTAGAACTTAATGAACTACCCAAGATATTACTGTATTTTTTCCTGTACTTGGGGGGTATCTCTACTGGAAACTAAAATAGCCCTCTGCGCGCAAAAATCGACAAAAAAAATTTGGTCGGGGTACCCACACAGTGCAAAGACCGTTAGTGAAAACCTCATATATTATCCATACAAGAACCATTTTTAGTTTGCATAGTGGGTCCTCAATTCAAATATGTCCTTTTCCTTTATGTTCAGAAGTAGGAGTAGAAAAATAACCCAGTTTAGCCATCGGAGGCTGATAAACAGGGCCGGCCCTGAGAGGGTGTAGCGGGTGCGACCGTCGAGGGCCCAGCCTAAGCATGTAAACCCCCATAGACCATAGTTCATTTATCAGCAACAAGCCAACAAGAGCCCAAGTAGAAAGACAAATCGACGTCGGTTCAAAGATTAATAAATAATAGTTCATAATGACGACTCGTGTGGAAATATTTCTCCTAATTTAGGATCTTATAGGTGCTAAAATTTTACATTATTACATAAGGAACATTGTCCAGGGCTTATAGAATACAAAACGAAGGAAATTAGAAGATGAATTGTATTCAATCTCAAAAGGGTGCTATACATAAGTTGTTTGATTTGCATGTATAATTAGACACGAATATATAGTTTTATGACAATGAGTTCGCCATAGGGCCCTTGAAAGCATAGGGCCGGCCCTACTAATAAAAAAAACATTTTCAGTTAAGAAATTAAGATTCTTTCAAGTGATTGGACGACGGTAATGGATGCTTTGGATATATACAAGCATATATGTATATGATATGAATCCGACCAGACAACAAGCCATCTCTTGAAGCAAAACAAAGTTTCCGTCCGTTGTGCAGGGTTTGACATCTGATCCGGATCCAGCAGTACGGATTCGGATCTTAATTTTTTTTTCCATGGAGCATTAGTTTTATCAACTAACTCTGTATTTTTCTAACACGTGCGAATTAAGGGCCTCAAGGAAAAGGCCATTCATGTTCCATGAAAATCCACAAGTCGACATAGCAAGTAGAATTTTGGGGGTACACATAGTTGCAAACCTCATATTATCCATACATAAACCATTTTTAACTTGAACACAGTAGGTCCTCAACTCAAATCTGTCCTTTTCCCTTTTTTTGCCCAGAAGTAGTAGGAGTAGAAAAATAACCCAGTTTAGCCGTCGGAGGCTGATTAAAAAACATTTTCAGTTAAGAAATTGAGATTCTTTCAAGTGACTGGACGCTAATGGATGCTTTGGATATATACAAGCATGCATGTACCATATGATCCGACCAGACAAAGCCATGCATCTCAAGCAATGCAAAACAAAGGTTCCGTCCGTTATGTATGGTTTGACATCTCATCCGATCCAGCAGTACGGATGATTGGCTCTCAATTTTTTTTTTCATGGAGTATTAATTTTATTCACTAACTCTGTATTTTTCTAATACAAATTAAGGTCCTCAAAGAAAAGGCCATTATTCATGATCCGGATGCTTTATAATCGACAAGTCGACGATTAATAAATTCTTCACTGTCCTCAAGTTGAATGTGTCATACTAACCGTACCTAAACCAACTCTCTCTTTCTGCTGTTAAGCAAGCTAATAAGGCCCTGTTAGGATTCAAGGTGATAGTAGTTAGCTACTAATAATTAGTTCTTTGGACCCAAATAGGTCAAGCTAATAGTTAACTGAATAATCAACTAACAACTATTTCGCTAGTTGAACCAAAGTAGCTAATCGCAGTTAATAATAGTCGTGACCTATTAGCTAGCTATAACTATTTGCAACTAATGGTCCAAACAGGCCCTAAATAACTTGAATGCAGTATGATCTCGAAGACAAATGCATGCTTCCATGCTCACCATTGTTCAAGCCCCATGTACTTTTAAATTTAATCCTGTTTTCTATTAATTTACATATTTGTTGAAGATTTTCAATGAACGATACATTATTACAGATCTATCTGTGGAGGTCAGAAATGCAACATCATATCCGAATATAAACATTTACTCTGTTTTCTTTTTTGCCCTGTGCATATGCATATAAAGTGCCTGAAATTTCACAGGAGGGTTATTGTGATTACAACAAGATGATGGACCCAGTGACAGAGGTTGGATATTTGAAAGTATGCATATTGATCGCAATATCATATCTTCTGTCCATGCATATTATATTGCATGAAAGTACATCTCCAAATGCCGTCCCAAAATAGATGTCATTCTCACTTCCCGAGAAGTCAAACGCTTTAAACTTTGACCAAATATATATAAGAATATATAAATATTTATAATGCATAATTAGTATCATTAGGTAGATCGTTGAATATACTTTCATAATATACTTATTTGGAGATATAAATGTTGCACGCATTTTCTACAAACCTAGTCAAAGTTAAGAAAGTTTGACCTGTACGCATCCCATAACGACTTCTAATTTGGGACGGAGGGAGTATATGTTACAGGTGCTATGTGATTTTGTTTGTTCTATGTAAACTGAGATACCCTATATATACATCCTACTGAATTTTGTGAGAAAGGAATTACTTGCTCACCTCACCTACCCAGCAGCCCCTATGCATGCGACACATACGCTAGGTGTAGCTAGCAAAGGAACCTTGGTCTCCCACAAACTAACCTCCAGAGTCCTAAATCCTACCTAAAGCACAGCTGCCAGGTAAAAGCAAGTATGCCTCACCAGCAACACACCAAAGCATCTTATAATAATAATCTGAAGCGGGGATCCATGCATGACTCCTACACACTACCTATTGATCGATCGAATATGCTGCAATTCTTTTATGCTGCCAAAAGATGCATGATGCACCAAATGAAAGTTAAATAGGAACAGTTTGGTTTGTTTTAGATTTTTCACCATGCCGCATTAATATTTTTTCTATAAATCTAGGCTATTATTTTTTGCTGACAATTATTTATACATGTTAATTAGAATTCATGTGGTTTGAAGAAATATTACATTGCGAATAAGTGAATGAAATGTTCTTTTGTTTGGATAAGCACCACTACTCAAGGATTGCATCTCTTAGGTGCGTGGCGACGAAGGTATAAGATAAAAGTATATTGCACATTCGGTTAGGTGGTACGTTACTATGACACATATGTTAAAATTAAATCTTAACCATATGTATACGGCAGCAGATGGTTGACAGGTAAAAAGACTTCTTTGGCTATACTCCCTCCATTCCAAATTATAAGGCATTCCAAGAATCTTAGAGAGTCAAAGCATCTTAAGTTTGACCAAAATTATAGAGAAAATTATAAAAATTTATAACATCAAATAGGTATACTATGAAAATATAATTAATGAAGAATCTAATGATACTTAATTGGTGTCATAAATATTATTATCTTATCATATAAATTTGGTCAAACTTGAGATCCTTTGACTCTCCAAGATTCTTGGAATGCCTTATAATTTGGGATGGAGGGAGTATATCTTAGTGTAACATACGCACTAAGTGATCTATGTACATGGAAGTACTAATTAAGAATACATCTTTGGAAAACTACATTTGTGTGGTCCATATGCATATGAAACCATATATATGATGAGGTTATATTTTCTCATGGGTTCGTCAGTCAACTTGTGTGTAGTTTGCAAGGGTGGTCATAGCATTTTCATGTTCTTGTCCTGCTACTTTTCTTTTAAATGGTGCTTCATGCGCCTGTGTACACATACAAACATATTACATATGTCTACCAACTTGGAATAGGGCAAGTGAAAATAGATATATAATTCACTCTGACATCAGCCTCTCCCTGCAAGTCTTCTCCCCATATATAGCAGAGGGAAGACACACCAAACCGCAAGGAAAAGTAGCAAAAGAGAATTACAAGAGGGAGGAGGAGGAGGGGATGGAGGGAGCAAGTCTCCTTTGATTTCGTTCTTGCTTGTCTTGAGGTCAGCTCTTGGTGGATTCAGCAAAACACACATGGTAAAAGTTTCTCGATGATCTTTGCTCTTGCTTCCTTAATTCATCAATTATTCGGTCCAATCGAACTCGAGTCTTCTCTTCTCGTTCAGGCACATATGCTCCCATCTTTTTCTGATCAAAACATGCTGCTTGGATCTGCTTGACACATGGCGGTCGGCTAGCTAGCTAATATGTTTCTCTTATATTTTGTTCTGCATCTGCAAAGGCGTAGAGCAGGGAGCAAGAGATTTCTTGAAGAATCTGCAAGAAGTCGATCGAGGATCCGTCGAGTCCGGCTGTTCTAAGAAAGTAAGAAGCAGCTCGATTATCGAAACCCTACTAGCAAGCTAGGAGTAGAAGAGAATTGAAGCTGGCGAACAGGTGGTGGGACGAGGGGCGGCTCGGCCTGCCGGAGCCATCCCTTGGCAAGAACCAAGAAGAAATGGCACCTTCCTCCAACAAGGACGGCGCCACCGAGCAGCCGACGAGCGGCGGGAGCGGCGACGACCGGGAGAACGGCACCGGCGAGCCCAAGGAAGGCGCGGTGGTGACGGGCAACCGGCGGCCCCGCGGGCGGCCGCCGGGGTCCAAGAACAAGCCGAAGCCTCCCATCTTCGTGACACGTGACAGCCCCAACGCGCTGCGCAGCCACGTGATGGAGGTGGCCGGCGGGGCCGACGTGGCCGAGTCCATCGCCCACTTCGCGCGCCGCAGGCAGCGTGGCGTGTGCGTGCTCAGCGGCGCGGGCACCGTCACCGACGTCGCGCTCCGCCAGCCCTCGGCCCCGGGTTCCGTGGTCGCGCTCCGAGGCCGCTTCGAGATCCTCTCGCTCACGGGCACGTTCCTGCCGGGCCCCGCGCCGCCGGGATCCACGGGGCTCACCGTGTACCTCGCGGGCGGGCAGGGGCAGGTCGTCGGCGGCAGCGTGGTTGGCACGCTCACCGCGGCGGGGCCCGTCATGGTGATGGCGTCCACGTTCGCCAACGCCACCTACGAGAGGCTGCCGCTGGACGACGCCGAGGAGGAGCCTGGGCAGGCGCCGCCGCAGCTGCCTCTTGGCCCCGGCGGAGGACTGCCTCTGATAATGGGCGGGATGGCGGATCCCTCGGCGATGCCAATGTTCCGCGGTGGCGCCGGCGGCGTGCCGCCAAGCCTCATGCCAGGGGGCGGCACCGCCTCCGGTGCGGGCCTGCAGCTCGGGCACGAGGGGCTTGCATGGGCTCATGCACGGCCACCGCCATACTAGGAGGGGATCCATCCATGCCATGACGGAGGAATTGAAGTAGAAATGGAGGATCGTTCATCGCCGACAGCTCATGGACGACGACTGCGACTCATCATCATCATATAGTTACTTGTAGCTAGCTAGAACTGAAGATCGAATTAAGCATGCTGCCAGGACGGAGCTAATAAAAGGCTCTTCGATTGATCAATTCTAGCTAATACAGTACTCTGCTAAGAAGAAGAAGGTAATATAAACTACTGCTACATTATATATACTACTACTGCAAACTGCATGCATGTGACTGTGTGTGGCTGTGCCAAATGTCAGCGCAAGATACGATCGAGCTTGCTGCTTGCATTGTTTCCATTGTGATGTTTGATTTATATTAATTAGATGCAGCATGATAAATAGATGATGGATGCTTATTATATACTGTACGTCTCTTTGATCTCTCTTGTGCAAAACTCTGCCGCGAAGATGATCAGCTCCACTATTTATGCACTAGTGAGATTTTTGGGTCGATTTTTATCACTTCAAATAATTGTGGTCTGATATGATGATGACAATATAATACATACTGACACTTGTCACACTGGTGAAGTACAAAATGAAGCCTTTTGGTAAAGATGAACTTCTATCTAGCTTAATATTCCCAGTATATATATGGTATTTTTTGTGAATGGATGCATGCTTCTCAGCGATGATTATACTAGCTCTCGCAAGGGGTTAATGTACATAATAATGTCTGCCTATATATGCATACACACCCGTCAATATGTGTGTATAGTATAAATGCGGGGCTGTGTAGTACATGTTTTAATCACGCCAGCGTTGTGGATCCCCTAGCTTGGCCCCGTGTTGCTCCCTCTAGGGGTGGAAGCGGCCGCGGACGCCTATGCCGGATTCGGAGGCTATGGAGCTTGAGCTGTTGAGGCCCCATCACGGGTCATTGACTGACGACGAAGGCCACAACGCTCAACCTCCATCAGCTGATGTGTCACTGTTGGCACAATTGGAGGTACAACTATGCATCCCGCTTGAGACCCTGTTGATCAGCAAGCCGAGGCTGAGGAGATCCAGGACTCCTGCAACGGTGAGGACGGTGCGACGGAGTGGGAGGCTAGCTGCTAAGACCAAGGCTTCCAACCCGACTGTCCAGGCACAAAATATGCTGAAGCAAAAGCTTGGGATCGCTGAGGCACAAGGTCCGGGCCCTCGGGATTTGGACAACATCAAGGCCTTCTTTGCTACGCCGTTGTCGCCCTCCAAACACGAGGCCCTTCAGGCACTCTTAGCTCCAGATTTCGATTCGGTGGCCATGGAGCTGAACCTCACTGGCCTTGACGACGCTTTCTAGGCACTGATGCCCCTTGGCTTGTTCCTCCCCTTTGGTCACTAAGTTGTTTTCTTGTGTAATCGCTTTGTAGTTTGTAATCGTTCTCTAGTGCCGCGTTGGAACTGTTTTGCCTTGGTAATCTTCGGATTATCATGGCCATGTTGTGTCTTTGTTAAACATTCTACTCCTCCTTAATGAGATCCGTGCACACAGCACGTTCGAGAAAAAAGCTTGTTATCGGTGGCGAAGCTAGAATAAATTAGAGGGAAGTGTCCACTTAATTACCTTATGGGTGTATAGACTTGTGTCATAGAGGTTTGTGTAATTTTAGCTAAAGTCACCGTTTTTATATTTTTGAGGGGGTGCGCCCCCCTAATTACAAAATAGCTTCACCCCTCCTTGTTATATATGGTGCTCCCACCGTTGTTTTAATTCATAATAGGTATTGTCTTCTATAGAAAGATTATTTCATGTCTTGGTACATGTCCCGGCAATAAGGAATCTATATATATAGGGCTCAAATGCATTTCTTTTGTAGTGAACTTTGGCTTCGTGTATGCATTTGTTAGCTTAGGGCCTGTTTGGTTAGAGGTGTTAAAGTTTAACAAACATTGTAGCACTTTCGTCTTATTTGACAAAAAGTTTTCAATTTTAGATTAATTAGGCTTAATAGATTCGTCTCGTAAATTACTCCTAATCTGTGCCGACATGCATGCAATTATTCTACACTTAGTACTCCATATATTTGTCACAATATTGATGTGATGGGAGTTAAACTGAATGATTCAGAAACCAGGGCCTTAATTCCTGGAAGAGGTATTATGCCACCATGCAGCCTTCTCTGTTCGACGAAAACACATCAGCTTGCACAGTTTTGTGCCAATTAATGCTTTGGGATTTACAGCGTTACACACTGCTACTAATGCTAAATCTAGGGTACATAACATGTGCACTACTGAGGCTTAGCTTCTCCTGGTTGTGTGATATAATAATTCGGGATAAGAAGGGGGTCTTTTCTGTTACAATGCAACCAAATGCAAACTCCTGCTGAGGAAAATAACAACCTTCACAAACTAAAAGAACAGCACACACTATATGCGGCAGGGATTTCTTCATATATACATGTCTATATATATGCTCTCAAAGATTGCACCGATATGCCAAACAATTAAACACATACCATATGGATATATGTATAGTCATAAAATAAAACAGATCAACGGTTTATACACTTGTTGTTAATTAACATGTCCACATAGCACATATGTTTAATTCTTCACATTTAGGTTACAAATGTTTAATTCTTCACAGGCATTATATATATATATATATATATATATATATATATATATATATATATATATATATATATATATATATATATATATATATATATATATATATATATATATATATATATATATATATATATATATATATGTTTTCCTAGAGATGCAAGGCGAGTTATCCATGAACCCACAAGTCGACTTAATTTTGCGGTTGTGCGGATAACCTGCAAAATTATAATAGATTTGTGGGTTCACGAAAAACCTGCCTAACATCCCTATATTTTCTGCTAATTAATTAATACCCTGTTCGTTTTGCTGGTTTATTCTGGCTGAAAGTACTGTTCGCTGGTTTGTTGTGAGAGAAAAATACTGCTGGATGGCTGCTGATTCTGCTGATCCAGCGAAACGAACAGGGTGTAAAACGTCAGCAAATGTTTCATTCTTCACATGCATGTGCAGAAACTAAGTACTATCGTCTCTACATATTTCGCTCTGTTTTTTTGACCGATGGCCACTGTGAATTATGTGTGTGCCTATATATATTGAATAATAACGAAGGCAACTAAATTTTAATTTTTTTTCCAAAACTACTTTACAAATTTACAAATTGAGATATTTTTTTACAGTCAAATGTGTAGTACATCAGATAGCTTGTTTATTTGAATATTCGATTAGAAAGAGTAATTGTATTACTCAATGGGGATACGCAGTACCCTTTTTAAGATCCACACGATGCATGTTGTCATTTTGGAACGAAAAAAAATGGAATAGTGGCATGCACGCGCAGTACGGTGAGGCCGGCCCATGCATGAGAGCAAACTAATATGCTCGATGCAATGCTAGCTAGATCTTTGAGATTAATAAAGGACACACAGCAGTTAAATAATCTTTAGTAATTGATAAAGTATACTCATGGCACATGGACATAAGAACATGCATGACTACATGAGGTAAATTAGCTTTTCAGTTTGTCGATTGTATCGTACGACCAAAACTTGCGTACTTTGATACTACTTTCCACTGTATGTATATATACATGCGACTCTCCATCCTACTGCAGGAGCCCCATATTCGTCACGAGTTATAGCTGAGTTGTCGAGCCAAAAATAACTAATAATATTAATTAAGTAGTTGCCATGGAGAATTTATGCATACATTAATACATACATGTATTTGTGGCAATGCATGATTTTATTGGTGTACTCTCTCCTAGTCATTCGAACTTATTATCCTTTGTCAAATCACCCTAAATTTGACTAAGTCTAAAATAAACACAATGAAAATATATTTCATGATAAATATATTTATTGGTGTTGATATCTTTTTTTATGAACTTGGTCAAATTTACGATGTATATAAGAGCATAATATGCTTTCTCTTATGAGCAGAGAGGGAGTATAGCTGGATCAAAAAATATATATGTATATATAAGAGCAAAGCGTAGAGAAGCTATAATTGGGAGAAAATGGGAGAACGAAATGAAAAGAAAACTTCAACACAATGCCTCCTGACAACCGTTGAGTATAAAAAAACTGACGTCACTCTAAAACTTGAACTAAATTTAAATTAGTATTGTGGATGATAACCATAAAACTTCTATGCCCTCTATTACAAATTATAAGACATTTTTGCTTTTTTATATACGTACTTTTTGCAATGTCCTCGTATGTACACTATCTACATACATAACAAAACAATAAAAAACCAAAGTATCTTAAAATTTGAAATAGAGGGAGCATAATTTATTTAATTAATATTGCGGATGTTAATATAATTTCAAATGAACTTGATAATTTTTTAAAAAATATATCTTAAACAAAAACTAATATAATCTAAGTTTTCAAACAGACCGAACAATAGCAATGCCTAATCGGTCAATGAGAGAACTTGAGGAGCAGCGGGAACTCGTTATTAGTTTGATCAGACGACCGACGACGTATGGTATATCTCCAATGTAATTGGGGACCGTGGAGTGGGGACGATTCACCCCCTATACGTTATACTATAGTGTCTGCCAATGCAAATGCATCACCACAATTGAGAATCCATTTGAACCTCTTTCAAAAAAAAAATCCATTTGAACCTAGGGTTTAAACTCTATCCATCTGCCTACCTCTCTAGGTAGAGCTAGTTTATATTTAATTTACTGTAGTCGCTCTGTTCGATCAGGTAAGGGAAATATTATAGTAGTATAGTATTATTGAATTCGAACTAGCTTGTACGTTTCTTCTTGCTGGATTTGCCTAGCTTACTACTGATGCATGCTCTTCCGCCGGTTGCTGGATTTGTAGAATCTTATATTAGATGAGTGTTCGAAGTTACTAATCAAAATTGATCATCTTTATTCTCCCTATTCATTTACTAACAGAATACCTATTTAGATAGTATATAATTAGTGGTGAAGTCAATCAGGACTTGGTTTAGGGAGAGGGGGACAGATCACAGATGTCGATAGGTGACCATTTACTATTTAAGGTCATTAAAGAGTATAATGGAAAAATAACAAAAAAAAAGTACAATGGATAAACAACAAAGTTATAGGGGCAGCCCCCTCCAGCCCCTACTTGGCTCGCCAACTGGTTCACGTTTGGGCCTAGTCGGTGCGAAGTCTGAACCCAGCTCGTGTCCAACAAAAATATAGTCAAAACTCATCTCTCCCCAGTTACCCGATCCACTTTGTTGATGAGCAAGCCGATGGCTCAATGGTCAGGTTTGCTTAGTGGAGCACTCGTGACTTGTGTTCGAGCCGTGTTCAATGCAAGTTTTCGCACTAGGGGTTTTTCCCCATCTTTAGTGTGTTTACAGTGATGAAGGTGTCGTGCCTGTCATTTAATGATTTCATAATAATTAAGGTGTTGTGTCTATCGTGGTTGTTGGAGTCTGATGATCCAAAGTACCAACTCCGCCGCTTCAAACTTGTGAGCTCTGCTACATTCTATTCTCTGTCGTGGCATTTGCGCACAATATAGTTTCCCTCGTGTGCCCATATACTGTGATGATAAATTCATATCTGTGAACTGAATTCAATTGAGAATAGACAATGATTTTTGAATGAATTCCATGCTCATTACTTCATGCATTTCGCCAAATGGTGTTTTTTCTGCTACCGTGCGCTCCGTGCCATCACTATCATCGTCTACATCTACCGCAGATGTGTGGTTTGGTTTTAGGAGTCATCCCATGCTTCGTGAGGTGATGTATCGTGAATTCATCCCATGAATTTTAGTGAAATTAACTCATTCCTCATACATATACTAATTATAGCTGGTGAGAACGACTCATTCCACTCTATAAAACAAGGAGTGGGAAATCGGACCAACCGCACCAGACGTCTACTATGATCACGTTGCCGGAGCTGGGCCACGTCTGCATCTGCACCGGCGCCGTGCGGCATAGAGCGCGCGCGTGCGGGCCTTCGGCATCGCATCCGTTCCGAGAGCAACGCGGCCCGGTGGCTGCCGACTCGATTCGGCCTCCTAGCGCCGGATACATGCGCTCGTTATATTATACTGGGGATGGGCCGGCGAGGAACCGAACAGTGGAAGGGAAGTAATCTGTCTTTACACATGCATGGTCATAGGCTCATGGGCTGGGCTGAATCTAAGGATAAGCCGTATCCCATTTGTAGATCCACCATTTTGCATGCATATATCATATATATATATGCCCGTGAATACGTGTGCGTGCTCACCAGCTTATATGTGATTTTTTATTAGAAATAGATAATCGAGTAAATCTCAAGAAAAAAAAGATAATCGAGTCTAAGAAATTATGCACAAGCAAGCACAATATAAAATGTAGGAGGATTCCACCTTTTTTTTTATTCCGCCTGAGTCCTGACGACGTGCCTCCACCGTCCAGCTCGGCGGCCCACGCTGCCCTCCTCTGCCGCCCGACGCCGGCCTCAGGCCTCCCCACGGCTTGGGCCGGTAGGGGGTTAAGTGGGCTTGTGTAAAATATCCAGGCAGTTGGCGCACACACGAACACATCCCACTCCGGCACTCCCACGGCCATGGGCAGATTCGTCACCTCTCTTGTTCCGCCCGCGTCTCTGCCTGCGCCCGCCGGGTTAGTTAGCGTTCACACAATTAGCCCAGCCCATACTGGTTGCTGAGCTTACGTTCAACGGATGTGGCGGTGTGAGAAGCCGCACGAGCTCAGCATAGCTCCAACACCTCCAGTTGGCGTGAGAGCGACCTGGGTGTGACCGGTGTCGGAGCTGGTGTGAGAGCGACCTCGGTGTGACCTCCAGCCAGCGCCACCAACATTAACGACGTCTCCGACAACCTTTGTGTATTTCGCTCTCTAAATCATTATTTAGAAAATCTTTTATATAAAAATCGATTTCTATATTTTTTTTATCCTTTAACAATTTTTCTATATCTTATGCATACTCTGAAGAGTTATTCTCATCTTTTATTTTTGAATAGCGAAAAATCCAGAATAAAAGATGTCATATTTATATGACCATTTAGAAAAGCTGTTCGAAGAGGGTTTTTCACCAAAATCTCTACTCCTAGCATTTAACATTTAGAAAGGACATGGAGAGTCTCTTAAAGATGCTTTGTATCCTTTTAAATGTTAGGAATAGAATGACTCTCCGCGTGGTGATTTTGAATAGTAGTAGATTCACAACATTGTCCTTGTTAGTGGATGCACGACATCTAGTCCTCATCTACTGTATCTAAATAGAAGGAACTCACTAACAGATTTCTCTGTGATTTCGTGAAGCCACGTCATCAAGTTAGTTCCCCGACTCACTAACCTTCAAGCGCATCTAAAGACCTGATGAAGCGTCCCGTCCTATGTCCACGCCGGCACTCTCCGTTTCCGATCATGGCACGCACACTAAATAACTGCTGTAGTCCGCTGGTCTCCCTCCAGTGTTCCCCCTGTTCGGCTGAGCTTATCAGCACGGCTTATCAGCCGTAGAACAGTGTTTTTCTCTCACAGTAAATCAGCCACAGCCGGCTTATAAGCCAAAAAAACAGCCTGCCGAACAGGGTCATTGTAGTCCTCTGGTCGGTCTCCCTCAACCTCATCGTCCTCTCTACACATGTGCTGCTATCCCAAATAATCTGCCTGCCCTTCAGCTCACGATAGAACAACTTCACACCATTACTGTGAGTCTGCGAGAAAGCGATTGTCTTATCAACTGAACTCTATCCAAGGAATAGTAACAGAAGGACATGGCTAGGGCAGCGAAGACGTCGTGGATGGTGGCGACGGGCGTCGGGGCAGTGGAGGCGCTCAAGGACAAGGACCAGGGCATGCCATTGCCTCTGTAAGTACAAACCGTGGTCCATCCATCCATCAGACGAACCGCACTGCTGTCCGCTAAGACAAACGCTACCTGCCACCTACGCCGGATGCCGGATGAAACGCGCTGCAGCGCTAAACGGTATCGGTTCCGCTAAAGCAACCTACACACTAAATATAGAGCGGCACAGTACTTTTACCGGGAGCCCACGGCAGGCGCGCGGAGAGGCAGGCGCTGCCGCTGCTGCATGCTGTTCATGCGTTAGTGGTGGGTCCCATTCATTTTTCAAGCTAAAAAATATTATAACTCATAAACTAAAAAACCAAATTAAATTCCGATTACACCATTGAATTTGTTACAATAAATACTTCAAAACTAGATCTCATATGGATATATTTAGATAAAGTGACAAGTAGACCCCACAGTAGATAGATGATGATATAGAGGATGAATGGGTACGGAAGAAATGAGTATAGAGGAGAGAATCTTGATGACCAGGCAATATAGAGGATGATATAGAGGATGAATGAGTGCGGATAGCCTCAGGCCGCCAAGGCCAAGGTGCGCGGCTTCGCGCAGGCCAAGCCAGCACCAGCGCCGACGGAGAGGAGCTGAGCGGCCAAGGTAGAGAGGAGATGAAGACCACCAGTCATATACCTCAGCTGTGTTACGTTGGTCCTGTGTTGTAATATGAACTATCTGTCCCTTCTCTGCTACTAGCCACCACCGCCGCTGACGCCTGAAGGCTGTACCAAGCTTCGGTTCGAGTCCCGTCTCCCGTGAATCCAGCTTGCAGGCATGGGAATAGGCGACACAATACGCTACTTCAACATGCCGGCCCAATTAGATTTTAAAAAAAATAGTAGTCATTAGTAATTTATTTGATTTCTATATCTTGCCTTTAAAATTTAGTATCATTTCCCCTCTTATTCTATCCAATCCTTACTTATCATCCGGTCCGGTGGATGATTTTCTTAATAATCCAACAGGCATTGTATTATTACCTGATTCTCTAACATGCGTTGTGCCATATAGTCATGTGCTATTTGCTACAGTACCTGATAATCTCCGGTGACAACCCAAGCAACGCTCGCTTTCGTGCACCACTTTTTTCCTCACGTCCTGCTTTTAGAAAGAACGATTTTGTATTTTAATCTGTATTTATTCATAATGGATTGCTATATACAGCTTCCAAGTGAGGATTTGAATGGTTTCCTCTTCTCTCTCTATATACATTTCATTATCAAGAGATACCGTTTGATTGATACACATTTTTGTCAAGCTTCTTAATTAGTCATTGAAGATGAGTCGTTGTCTCCCATGTTTAAGATTTCAAGTTAAAATTATGAAGGAGCCAAAGATTATTACACTATGAGACATTTTTCCTCTACATGCTCCCTCCATAAATTCTCTTTCTATATAACACTACAAATTCCACAGCAACACGCGGGCTACCATCTGGTTTTGAACAAGTAGCTAGGCCCTTATTTAGAACCGAAGAGGAAGCATAATAGGAGCATTGCCACTTTGCGCAAAATCGGCAAATGGATCTTTCATCCTCAACAGAAAGAGATTTTGCACTACTAAAAAGGCATTGTGAATCCATCCCATCATAAAAGGAAAGAGCTATAGCCGCAGCCACACGTATCTCCAGGTGTCGTGTATCACGTCAGATGCTCTTTATTTCTCCATCAGGTGTCGTGTGTCACGTTTAGATGCTCTTTATTATTTCCATCTTTTTACCAGCATATATGTTTTGCTGAAACTATAGCCATTGCAATCTGTTTATATCAGATATAGTATTCTGTATTATAATATTTTGTTTAAATTTGATGTGTCCGTAGGAACGCACAGTCTAATATACCTATTACTAGTAGTATCAAAGCTAGCGCAGCTAGAAACTTGCAATATTCCGAGTCCCAGGATGCTAGTATTTCTCATATACTCTCTCTATCCCTGAAATACAGTGCATTTTAAAAATATCAAGACAACCAAGTTAATGTTTGGAATGCTTTTAAAAACCCAATTAGGGAGATGTATATAACGCAGACATTCCTCAACTTTAAGGGAATTCCTTTTCTTTGAACCAGCTCGCGTTATAAAATTACTTGCCCCAAATGCTTTTGGGTGAACGTGACATCTCTTTTTCATAAAAAAAAGGTGACATCTCTTTTAGGTGAAACTACCGCAGAATATTTAGCATCTGTTGTTGGTCCTGCCCTTATGCTGCTTTTTCATTAAAGCGTGAAAGAGGCGTGTTTGTTGGTACCGGTGCGTTTTCCAGATTCCATATCCATTTCTACGTGTCCAACGTTATGTATGCTCAATTGATTGAATAAAATAAGGGACTCGCTAAAATTTAGGTGCCTAAATTTTAGTTTTCTTTCGAATAATGGTTATTGCATATATTTTATATTAAAATTGCAAATTTTGTTCGTTGTAATTTCTGTATGCACAATCTGATGATTATAACTATGTCCTTTGTCAGCAGCTGACTGAAGAAACAATTATGCATTTGTTGTTCTACTGCCCCTTTGCATTAGCCTGCTGGGACTCTCTGAACTTTGGGTTTGCCGACAACCTCCCAGTTCCTCAGATTTTTGCTGCCTGGAGAGTCTTTTTGAATGCTCCTTTTGCTCTGGATATCTTTATCCTGGCCTGTTGGTCCATATGGATGATGAGGAACGATGTCATATTCAGAAACAAGGTCTCTTCAGTTCAAGACTTTAAAAGAAATCTCACGGTTGAGGCTCTTTTGCTGCTACACAGATCAAAAGCAAGGTTTACCCCTTCTTTAGAATCATGGATTCAGATCAATTTGTAACTTTCTTAATTTACTTTCTTTCTTTCTTTGTGTCCTGAACCCTCTCCCCTCTTTCTGTTCTGTTTCTGTTTTGTTCCTGTTCTGTCTTTCTCCCTCCTCTGTGAACTTTGTTTTACCTGTTGTTGTTGTTTTTTTAATAATTACAGTAGGAGCTCCTTGCTCCTCCTGATTCGTCAAAAAAAAAACAATCTGCAATTTTCAGTAACGAGAATAAAAAAACATTAGACAAAATCACAAACGTGATAAAATCTGATTTGTGTTACGACAAAATTTTCTATAGGTAGAGGAGGACAAAATTATTTCCTTACTAACAGGTAGACAAGGATAAAAAAATTAATATGTTACAGCACAAAAAATTAATATGTTACGATACAAAGATAAATAACAAATCATAAAAAGAACAATTTACTAGTACTAGTGGGTGCTACAAGAGTGTTGTCTGAAATTATCTTTAAATTTAAGCACCTGAAGTATATGAGAAGTGATAAAAATAAAGCCAGCCTTTACTTTATTTTGTGCAACAAAAAGAAATTGAGGAAATCCTGCGTGTGGGCAGGGATGATGGGGATATCTGAAGTGCCAGCAATAATATAATCGGTGTACAGTACAACGGATCTGAGCGCACCACGGTACCAAACCGCTTGCATGGACGGCTCCGATGGAATCCAAATATAGGCCATAATAGTCTGCCATTGTAGTAGTACGAGCGCGCGCGGCTGCACGTCGTTGTTGCAGTTGCACCTGCTCGTGGCCCGTCCGTGAATGAATTGTCTCCTGGGAGAAGAAGTCGGCGTGTGGAGGGTGACAGCTGGGCGTGCCGCCTGCCGGCGCGGCAGCCTTATTCTCCATCGAGCTCCGATGTACTGTAGAGTATGGCAGCATGGGACGATGGATCACGCACGGCGCTACTGGTACTCCCTCCGTCCCAAAAACATGTAAATCTCGGTTTTCGAGGAGTCAAAGAATCTTTAAATTTGATCAAATTTATAGATGATATTATCTACATTTTAATCTCTAATTAGATTTATTATGAAACTATATTTCATAACTAATCCAATTATACTTATTACATATCATAAGCATCAATATGTTTTTATTTATATTTAGTCAAAGTTAAGAATCTTTGACTCCTCGGGAAGCGAGAGTTACATTTTTTTGGACGGGGGAGGTAGTAGGAGTATTCCAGTAGTACTCTACTCTCAGGCTCTTGTAGTTCCCAAAATATTTTTATAAAATATTTCAGATTCCTGTCATATTAAATTTTTAGACACATACGTGAAGCATTAAATATAGATAAAAAATAAAATTAATTATACAGTTTAGATGAAATGGAGGAGATGAATCTTTTAAGGCTAGTTAGCCTATGATTGGATAATGATTCCCAAATAACAACGAAAATGCTACCGTAGCGCTACAGCTATATTTTCCAAAATATTTTAGGAACTAGACCGGGGCCTGCTAGCTACTGCTGTCCTGATCCGTGTAAAGCCTTGATAAGTTTGTGACTGAAAAGTTTTTAAGGTGTCGTATCGATATTTTCGGGGTGTTCGCTGGTCTGGTCCATCCAGACGAGTCGGCTGATACCCTCACAAAACCAGCTAAAACCAGCCAAGTTTGACACCAGCGAACACGCCCTTTATGAGGTGTTAGGAGAGGTAGATCGGATACTAATAAAAAACTAATTACATAATTTGTCTAGAAATCGCGAGACGAATTTATTAAGTCTAATTAATCTGTCATTAGCACATGTATGTTACTGTAGCAATTATGGTTAATCATGGACTAATTAGGTTTAAAAGATTCATCTCGCAGTTTCCATACAAACTGTGCAATTAGTTTTTTATTTACATTTAATACTCCATACACATGTCTAAACATTCGATGTGATGGGGTTTAGGTGAGAACTAAACAGAGCCTAATTGTCCAAGGCTTGTAGGTTCAGGGCTTGTTTAGTTGGCCAAAAATTGTCCCTTTTGTGGTATATGCATGGGGTATCAAATGTGGACTAAAAATAAAAAAAAACTAATTACATAGCTCATCTGAAAATCGTGAGATGAATCTTTTAAGCCTAATTAAGCCATCATTAGCACATGAAGCCGTCATTAGCACATGTAGGTTACTGTAGCACTTAAGGCTAATCATGAAGTAATTAGGCTTAAAAGATTCGTCTCGTGATTTCGAACCAAACTGTGTAATTAGTTTTTTATTTTATCTACGTTTCATACTCCATGTATCGCAAAAGGAGAAAAAAAAATTTTGGCCGGCTAGCTTTACATTCATTTGTTTTTGTCCGCTTGTCCTCGGTCCTGATCCTGCTGCTCTGCTTCTGTGTCCAGCACTCCAGGCCCCGTTTACTTCCCATGCGAATCTCAAATATTTCCTCTTATATATATCACATCGAATCTTTGAATGCATATATAGAGCATTAAATGTAGGTAAAAAAATAACTAATTGCATAGTTTATCTGTAAAGTTCGAGACAGATCTTTTGAGTCTAATTAATCTATGGTCGGACAAATTTTACCAAATAACAACGAAAAGTGCTACAGTAACTTTTCATCCAATTTTTCCCAACTAAGGCTGCGTTCACTTGGCATGCGAACCCAAAATATTTCCTCTTCTACCCATCACATCGAATCTTTGAACGTATGTATGGAGCATTAAATGTAAGTAAAAAAATAACTAATTGCATAGTTTGTCTGTAAAGGTCGAGACGAATCTTTTGAGTCTAATTAATTCATGGTTGGACAAATTTTACCAAATAACAACGAAAAATGCTACAGTAACTTTTCAGCCAATTTTTCTGAACTAAACACACCCTAAACACACCCCCAGTCTCCAGCCAGCGTGTGCAGTGCCGGAGTCGGACTCCATCCCCGATCGGGCGACCGGCATGTGCACGCATTATTCCGCCGCCGGTTGTCCATGTGCATGTGGTAGTGGTAGCTGGCTTGTGAGGGTGACAAAGCCACACGTCCACACGTATCTGTTGCCATGTGGATCAACGTACACACGTACGGTCTTCTGCTCATATACATAGTATCACTTTCGTCTTATTTGACAAATATTGTCTAATCGTGGACCAACTAGGCTCAAAAGATTCATCTCGTGATTTCCAACTAAACTGTGTAATTAGTTATTATTTTTATTTATCTTATTTGACAAATATTGTCTAATCGTGGACCAACTAGGCTCAAAAGATTCATCTCGTGATTTCCAACTAAACTGTGTAATTAGTTATTATTTTTATTTACATTTACTACTTCATACATGGGTCTAAAGATTGATGTGATGGAGAGAGAGTGAAAAAATTCTAACTTTTCATGTGCATCTAAACAAGGCGCTATATCGGCCAATAATCGCGCTCCCTGCTTTGAATCCTTTGATCCAACATCCATCTAGGAGCAATACTGCAGCTGCATCTGCAGGTGCTACAAGTCTATCTATCTATAACAGTAAACAGCATGTTCGTTTGGCTGAAAATAAACCGCTGAAAGTACGGTTGGCTGAAAGTAAACAGCATGTTCGCTTGTTTTGATGTTTCACCTTGTATTGCTTTTTGTTTGATGTTGCAAACAATTTTCTGATGGGAGTGCGTTGGGGCGGCTTGGTTGGGGGGCAGATGGGAAACCCGCTCTATTCGATTCGGGGGCGGACGAGGTTGGGGGCGTGTTCCGTGCGCGGGGAGCGGAGGAACGGCGGTTCTGATCTCCACTTCTGTTCCGTGCGGGCGGGGCGGGCATGATCCCGTGTTGTAGGGGAGGCACGGTACTAAGGGATGCGGCGTCCTTTTGCGTCCGCGGCACTGTCCAATGGATCGGCATCCATCGGACGTCCGGGTGCCAGCACTCCCCTATTTTGTATCATAAATATTGATGTTTTCTTTATAAAGCTTATTAAACTTCTATATACTGCAAATTCCTCATGGCTATACAACTAAAACTTTCTTTCAAATAAGCAATGGTAGTAAATTTTTATGCTCTAATCTATAATTATTAGGCCTACACATTCTGAAAAATCTGTAATTTTAGCCCCTAATTAATCAATGTACCCTAAAATTATTTTTATGCTCCTGAGAGGGTTGTAAGGATCGAATGACCCAAGGGAGGATGAAGAGGGGTGTAAAAGGTAATTGTGACGACCTTAGCTTAAACTCTAACCCCCCAAGCACCTTGGCAACTAAATTCTTCTACAAAGACAATCTAATACACCTTTAGGGCAAACATACTAATCATATCCTTAGCTTAGATTCATACTAAGAGTAAGGTCCTAGTTTTGTAAGAATAAAATCTAAGCTAAGCACACTAACATAAATACCAGTTGTCACACAAGAAACTTGCAATCAAAACAAGATAGAGCATGTAAGGGAAAGATAAAAGCAAAGATAACCAGATTTCTCCTATGGTATCGGATTATTGTCACAACCCTCTACTTCATGTTAGAGCATCTTAAGTCACTAAGATTCGGTTAAGCTTATACAATAGCAAATATTCATTTGCCACTTTTGGCATGGCCTCACAATAGATAAAATACATCTCCCTATTACATTTTTCTCGTGTTATGTCCATATCTTCAATTTAGAAAATTAGTACTTGTTCGAGATGAAGAAAAGAAAGAGATTAAAGATGATTATAGTTTTTTAAGTCAACATCAAGGTCCATATCTTTTTAAACCAATGTCAATGTCTGGCACATATCTATATATACTATAAAGACAAACCACACTAAGCTAATTATCTTGATCCTCCTTGCACCACGTCATCCACTTATTCTTTGCAATTAACACAAACCCCACTAAACTATTATCTTGAACTTCGTTGAGCCACGACATCTACTTATCTCTTTCAATTAATACCGTCTGATCATGTGCATGCATATGTAGTAGTAGTTCGTCTTCCAAGTTCTTTTTTTTTGCGAATAGGGGGGTTCGTCTTTCAAGTTTATGCACGTAATATAGTAGTAGATATATTTAGTTGTGCACGTCAGAATGCTAATATATAGATTCCTCGTCCATACCGGCGTGTCGGAACATGATGACCTGGCCCCGCTTATATCTGAATTATTGTGGCTCCGTGCTGTATGGAGTGTCATGTGTACTTCCTCCATCCGTAAAAACATGCAACTATGGGTTGCGTGTCAGAAAAAGTAGTTCATGTTTTACCAAGTTTATAATGAATAATATTTATATTTATGGCTTCAAATTAATTTATTATAAAAATATATTTCATAATTAATCTAATGATATTTATTTGATATTATAAACATTGATACTTTTTTATCTATAATTGGTTAAAGTGAAGATACTAAAACATGACACTGTCCTAGAATTATATATATATATATATATATTTTTTGGACGGAGGGAGTACACGCATCGGTATACGTCGTCTGTAAACCGTTCATTTTGCAACAAAAAAAAAAAAAACCACCGCCGCGAGTTCAATGAGGAGAGAGAGTCAACCCGTCGTCTCGTGAGGCGACGGGCGCGGCTCGTCCAGGTATCGTCGTCGGCCGAGGATAGCGCTGTACTACGAGGCACGCCGTCTCCAAGCTTGGGTGCGGGATCCGGCCGTGGCTCGCGCCATTTTGCTTCTTCTGCGTCAAAATCGGTTCCGTCAAAATCGGCTGTGGCAGCGGGGGCGGTTGCGTCGGCTTGCTTTCACCAATGGCTGCGACAACAGTGTTGTGGCCGCACCATCTCCGGTCGAGGGTATGGCGCGGGTTCCTCCATGGACGGATTTGGTGCGGCCGACACATCCCCAAACCATGCGAGAGCGAGACTGCACATCTGAAAATAGCTAAGTTTCTGAAAGTAACCAAGTTTCTGAAAATAGCCAATTTTCTGTGATCTGATATCTAATTCACTGACTGCTGAAACATTTTATGTGATCTGGCTGCTACCGTGAAGACTGCTGCCGAGGAGACTGAAGGCTGATGCCGAGATTCTAAAAATAAATCTAAGTATGTGTAAACTTGGAAACTTGTATTGTTGCTGGCAAGATATGGGGATGGAGGCCACAAAGGATCAGTTCCTGACTTCCTGTCTTGATCAGAGTCGGTGAAATCTGTCTTTTAATCAGAGTCAGTGGTGCAAGCGTCTGAGGTGTAGGGTGCCTTATCCAGCAAGTTCTTTGTGGACAATGCCAAACACACTCCCTGTCGTTGTGATGAACTACTATTTAGATAATACACAGACGAGGAAGCAAGCAAGCACATGCAGCGGTCCCATTTGCTTTTGTCTGATATGGCCTTGTTTTGAAAACAGTAAACATGGCCATGAACTATTAAGTTATGCAATGACTGACAGCAGTAGATGGTTGATTAAGTTAGTATTTGTTGTCAGTCAGTTCATCTACTTGTTCTATGCTTCTGGATTTTTCTGCGCTTGAGATGATGAAGAAGCTTTTCACTTGTAAAAGAAACCTCACTTGGGTTTCTAATTGTCTGAATGTTTCATATATGTAGAAAGGTCACTGAGATATATTAGATCAGTAGTGCTATAAACTGAACATCTATGTTTTTTCAGATGCTGTCAAGCTGTTGGATGCTGTCATAGGCACAACTGATGGTTTTCCCTGTTGCGTGCATGCTTCTACCGTGACAGAGGCTCTTTGTTTGCTTGTAGGTGAAAGAGATTCTTGAAAATTATAGCATTAGCATTTGTAATCTTTGGTTGCTTGTGGGTGTGAAATCATGTTGTATCAAATATCAACACAGTGGTATACTGAAACAATATTCATGATTGGTCTAATCATGGCTATGTGTTTGGTTCCACGGACTAAACTTTACCTCCTGTAACATCGGATGTTTGGACACTAATTTAGAGTATTAAATATAGATTAATTATAAAACTAATTGCATAGTTTGAAACTAATTTGCGAGACAAATCTATTAAGTCTAATTAGTTCATGATTTAACAATGTGGTGCAGACAGTCAAATAGATGATTTCTGCCTATGGGTTGTATAAGTTGGTTGTTTAGTTGTCTGTATTGTGAATTTCAACCTTGCATTACTTATATGACCATAAATTGGCATCATTTAGAAGTGTGGGAACAAATATTGTATCAAATGTTGCAGGATTTTGTATCCTGTAAAGGTTATATCTTACTACAAACCCGTGACTTGGTTGGTCAGAGATTAATAAAAGATAAAACAATCTTAATTGTGTGTGAGCCCTAAATAAAAAATATTAATTGTGTAGTACTAAGCATAATATGAAGTGGACCGATGCATGCACGTTTTTGACGTTGCAGTTCTCTATTGCGTTTTGTCTCCTTCCATCGGTCGGCAATCTGCATGGCAGCGAGTAGAAGCTTCTATCGGTCCATCCATCTGTATTTGAATTCAAATTTAAATACGCAACTATATACAAATCTAAATTCTGTATTAAACGCTTCAACCGGAAGTAATTTGTCTCAACCTACAAAAAGAATTACTAGGGAAATAACCTTTCCATGTAGCAGAAGCCATCTCCATGTGACCATGTCAGCAGGTTTCATCTCCATGTTAGCGAGTTTTTTTTTTCTCGAATACGCAAGAGCATCGCGTATCATTGTATTAAGAAGATAGAAGTTTTTTTAAAAAGATACAAGAGAGGTTGTTTGCAGCCCAGCTGATACCTCAGAGGGGCTACATTTTGGCAAACACAGCCTTGGGATTCATTGGGATCAACATAAAGTACGCGCAGGCCTATGGCGCCATGGTCGAAGGCCGGCGAGCTGCTCCACCTATCATCGCCGTGCATGCTGGGAACAACTCATCGAGAGCCTCAGCGTTTGCATCCGAAAGGGGGCCCTCGAAGTAGGACTCGTACGAACGCTTGGCCACAGAGGAACTCGGTCAGAGGAACTCGGTGCTGATGGTGCTAGGAACCCCATCTTCTTCATGAGCAGTTCTTCGCCGAGTTTGGACGTCGGGATGTGGTCCAGCTGCTGAGCAGCAATTCGCCTGCTCCTAAGGGGCAAGGTCCGCGTTGGCGGCGGCTTCTGCTTGGGCGGGGAGTTGATGAGAGGAGGCTGCCTCATTACCAGGACCTCCTCGGAGAACCTGGCCAACCGCTTCGCGGCCTCCCTCAGTGCGGGCGTGTCCTCAGTGCTTAGCACAGTTGTTGCTGGAGCACCGCCCGTAGCCGTGCCGTTGGCAGCCTCAGGTTGCGGACCAGCAGCCATGTACTGGGTCGTGGAGCGTGCCATCGTTGGGGAGGACGGTGGGACCTCCATCCCATCAAGTCATCAACAACCTGCCCCGCCGTGGTTGGAGCTGCATCAGAGGCTGGGAGCAGATGGTTTCCATTGGCCGCCTCATACCTTGGGGACGTTGCCGGCTTGGCTTCAGTGGCCGGCCTTGGGTCCGATGCCATGGCTGATTCCTCTTGACAGGGTGAAGGGGCACCCTAGCTGGAGGTCACTTCCACCGGGTCGACCTCAACCTGCAGACCGCTGCGGTCGTAGAGCAGCGCTGCCTCAAGAATCATGGGATCCGAGGCAGGATGCCGTCAAATGTCCTAGCCACAACCAGGATGTGTTGCGGAGGCGGACTCGAAGTTGTATGGGTCCCACAAGTCATGGACCACATGAGCTGTTGTCGATTTCTCCGCCGAAAGTACCATGGTGGTTGCTGCCGCCATTGTCGTCGTCTGCGCGGTGGCCAAAGGCAGAGAGGCTAGAGTTGTGCCGCTCGCCCGCGAGCCCGGCAGCGTGCCTGGGATTGCCCGGAGCCCGGCTCGCCCTAAGGAGCGACGCTAGGCAGAATCCGCAAGTGAGCGAGAGCACTTGCAGTCCCTGCCCAGGTGCCTGAATCCTTGGCAACAAAAACATCGTCGCGGCAGGCGGCAGGTGGCGATGCGGTGGGTGAAGGACAAGCAGTTCAGGCACCGGCCATGCAACGGCTCTGGGATGCCACGCTGGCATGGCCGCCTGCTTTTGGTGATGTCAGCGGTCGCCGGCGTGTCTGCTTGTTGGGGTAGCATCTCCCTCCACCCCTCTGAGTCCGGTGGTGAGATGCGTCGCCGTCTTCGTGGCGGCACTCGCGCGCCCAGGCGTTGGTGGTCGGGGATGCGAGCAGCAGCGCCCTGGCCCGCCGCGCCGCGTTCACCCAGTCGTTGGTGGGCTGGGGCGCGTGTGGCGGTGCCATGGCCCATCGCACCGCGGTCGCCTTGACGGAGCGCAGCGGTGGTATGAGCGTGCCCACCCTGTGTCGCGACGCGTTGTGGTTTCCTCCTGCGCCTGTGCCAACGTCGTTTTCGACCAGCTCGAGGCCCGCCTTGGAACTCGCCAAAAGCCTCCGCTGGCAACTCGACCGCAGCGTAGGTGGCTGGAACGGGGCGGTCCACCCGTACTAGGGAGCTCTGGTGGATGACATCTGCATAAGAGGGCGGGGTGGGAGAGGTGTCGAGGTCGGAGTCGGAGGAGTCTGAATCCTTGGACCAGCGCCTGCCCTTGGACCGACCAGGTAAGAAGGGGGCCGCGTGTGGGGAGAGGGAGGTGGCCGGCATCGAAGGGGACGGGGCCGCCCCGATCTGGCCCGCGGGGAGCCCCCGGCGGCGACGGCGGCGACGTTAGGCCCCAGGCCTCGTGGAGAGGTGGGAGTCGCCGTCGTTGAGAGAAGCGGCGTGGAGTGGCCGTCGTCGTCAGGGGTGGTGCTCCTAGCGCTGTCCTGGTGGTGGGGCGCCGATCCCCGTGCTGGGTAACCGCCTCTGAAAGGCCAAGTTTGGTTTTGGTAATTAATGACACCATGTTGCTAATGCCATGTGTTAAGTGTTTTGGGTTAGGCATAAGCAACACATGTGATGAAGGTATATGTGGCAAGGAGTGTGGCCACAAGATCATAAAGAGGTAGTGCATGGACATGATGATCAAGTGGAGAAGAAGGATCTAAGAGCGCAAGGCAAAGGTATAATCATAGGGTTTTCCTTTTGCCGGTCTAAGTTGAGTAGAGAAGTGATTGACCGGGTTTAGGATACATAGCCGACTATCAAGAGGGGCAATCACGGTTAGCTCGGGAATCAAGTGCCACTAGATCAATGTCTCGGCGGGATTCAGGCGTTTTCGAGGAAATAAAATGCCTATTTTCTATTGCGCCGGAGGCAAGAAAAGGTGGCGAAAGTCCGAAATGATTATCACTGAAAATACAGTGACCGGACGCTGTGGTCGAATTGACCGGACGCGGCTGGCGCGTCCGGTCAGTTCAAACCACAAACAGACGCGCGTGTGAGAAGGGTCGCAGACCGGCGCGTCCGGTCATGCACCCAAGAGTTCAGCACGGAGGGCAGATGCGATCGGACGCGGTGGCGCTTCCGGTCACGTTCGACCGGATGCGTCCGGTCACGAGTGGTCCGTTACTGGACTCCGATCAGACGCGGCTGGCACGTCCGGTCACATGCGATCGGACGCGTCCGGTCGCGATGGGAGCTTACTGGACTCCGACCGGACGCCAGGTGCAGCGCGTCCGGTCAGACGTTGGGGCGTGTCCGGTCAGGGCAACGGCTACTTCTGACGCGCACTATTCACGCTTATCCTGTACTGACTGGACGCGTCCGGTCACCCTGACCGGTGCGTCCGGTCAGCGCGATTTCAACTGTGTCGTCCGATAACGACTAGTTGCGTACCCCTTCGCTATAAATAGATGTTGTCCGGAGTTTGAGGGTAACTCTTGCACATTTTGAGACCTAGAGACATCCTTTGAGCTAGAGAACAACCCCTCCACTCATCTCTTTGCTTGGTTGCACATCTTGAATGAGATTGAGTGAGATTCAAGTGCATTGCTTGAGAGATGCATTCTAGAGGCACTTGATCTTCGAGTTGCTGCGGATTTCTTGTTACTCTTCCGTGTTTCCCGACACGGTAGACGGCTTGGAGCAGCGGAGGTGATTGAGCTCGCAATTGGAGATTGTTGGAGCCCTCACCAAGTGTTGTAAGGGGTTCTTGATCCTTCCCCGTAGGAGTTCGCAAATTGGATACTCTAGTGGAGCTCGTGGCTTGGAGGATCCCCATCTTGTGTGCGGTTGTGCGGCGCCCGCCGAGGGCTCGACTCTTGATAGTCGATTAGCTCGTGAACCGACAAGTGGGTGCATCGCCACAATGAGGAGTAGCTTGCCGGGAAGCAAGTGAACCTCGGTAAAAATCTTATGTCATCTCTTTGCCGAGGATTTCTCTTGTGGTTGATCATTGTGATTGATTCTTCGAGTGCATTACTTCTCTACATCGTTGGTATAAGAATCAAGTCACTTGCTCTTTACTTTCTTGTACTATTCCTAGTGTAGTTTGCTTAGTATAGCTTTATCACATAGGAGTAAGTAGCTTAGTGACTTAGTCTTGTTGGTGTGTATTAGAGATCATAGCCTTGCTTCACTAGAATTATATAGGTGGCTTGCATAAAGTAGTTGAGCTAGTGCTAGAATTAGCTTAGCTTTCTTTTATACTAACGTGGTTGTTTAGTGAAGCTTGTAGATTTTTAAATAGGCTATTTACCCCCCTCTAGCCATTTGGACCTTACAGCCTCGGCAGCTGAGGCCGGCCCCGGCGGCGGAGGGGGTGCCGGTGCGCCGTATTTGGGCCTCGCGCGAGCTCTCAGGGCTCCAGCGGCGACGGCCTCAGCCACCGGTGTCGTAGAGGGCGGTGGGGCGCCGGCAGCGGGGGCAGCAACCCGGCCGCACCGCGTAGACGTGGGTGGCGGTGGCGGCGGCCGTGTGCCACGCTCCCCAACGCCGCATCCCACGTGAGGGAGAGGAGGGGAGGGGGTGGGAGAGGGGGAGGGAGGATGCGGGCTCCACGGTGGTCGACGCCGTCGCCGATGGCGGGGATGGGGCTTCCCACGGTGGCTCGTTGCGCCCCTACTGGAATCCGCGCAAGGGAGGTGAAGGCAGGAGGCGGTGGACTTGGCGAGGGGTGGGGAGGGAGGGGAGGGGAGGGGACGGCGGGTCCGGGCGCTAGCGCCAGGGTAGCGGCCGGCGCCGGCGGCGCCGGCGACATGGAGGGGACCACCAGGGGTGGCTAGGGTTTGAGCCACATTAGTTTTTCAAGGCCAGGGCCCAATCATGTTAGTGAGTTTTCCTTAGGGACTAAAATGCCAGGGAAAGATTATTTTCCTAGGATTCCTTGGAAAACCGTAGGGCACTTTCTTCTTTGGCGTCAAATTCGTCCCTAGGAATCTTTCCTGACCAACTACCGTAGGAAAATAGTTTCCCTAGGTTTTTTCTGCCGTTTCTTAGGAATTTGAACCTTAACAAAACTTGCGAATTCCAATAGTGCTAGCTATTGTTTACCACTTGCTTTGTCGTGGGTTGAAGGAGCTAGCGCCTAGAGAGCGCAGATACCTAGATTCGTCAAGAATTCTGTTACTCATTCCGTCAAAAAAAACAATTCTTATTTTTTCAATAAGTCGTCTATGTTGTACTATGTAATTCTAGAAAAATAGTTTGACCTTTGACTAAATTTATATAAAAAGTAAAAATATTCATGACACAAAATAAGTATCATTAGATAAATTATAGAATATATTTTCATCATAAATTTATTTGGAGATATAAATGTTAATACTATTTATTATAAATTTGATCAAACCTGAACTAAATTGATCGGCACTGATACCATAGTTATATTCTCTTGTGGACGGATGGAGTATCGGTGAACACATTTGTATTAAGAGCAAATAGGCATATATATTCGCCTTGAGCCCTTGACGAGAGCTTAACCCTAGATGATCCATGGTCTCCTGTACATACATCTATACGCTGGTGGACCCAAAAAATTATGTATGGGACGAACTCTAACACTAACTAATTCAAAAATCACAAAAAAAAACGCAGAACACACACATACAAATCACAATCTGTTATTTCCCTAGAATTCTTTATGTAAGCATTTAGCACACTCCCAACGCAGAAACTATGGTAGTTTCTATAGCCATTAATTATACTGCTACGTAGGCAATTTCCTGACGTGGCAGGTCATTCATCGGAGAGGAGATGGAAAAATGACCAAATGGTTTCTAAAGTAGTAACGACGTGGAATCGAGACCGAAGAAATGAGTTTCAACCGCGCATCAGGTTTCTTCCCGGCATCTCCAGATCCCGTGTGCCAAAATCCTTCCCCCGCGCGCGCTCCAGGTGGCGGAGGTTGGATGCCACGACGCCGACCTCCAGCGCGGCCGCCCAGCGCCGCCACCCGCCATGCGCACCTCCAGCGCCGCCACCCACCATGCGCACCTCCAACGCCGCCGCCCGCACCACTGCCCGCCGCATGCGCCGCGGCCACCTCGCCTCAGCTCGCCCTCTGCCGGCGCAGACCACGTGCGGCTGCGGCCGTCGCCATGGACGGAGCTCGCACAACCGCTACGGACGGAGCTTGCACGCCACCGCCGCTGGGATATCGCCGTAGCCACCGCGTGGATCTCCCCTCGACAAGCGCCAGCAGCACGGAGGCTACCCTTGGATCCACGTCTTCCACGTCGTCTTCGGAGGCCGTCCTCGGAGGCTGCCCTCGGATCTTCGTCGATGAGGAGCCCGCGTGGATCTCCCCTCGGTAGGTGTCAGCAGCACGGGGCCGCTCGTCACGTTCGGCCGCCACCGCCACCCAAAAACCTCGTCCCCAACGCCGCCCGCCCTCAGATCCGCGTCGTCCATGTTGGGCTCTGGCATCGCGGCCGCCATAGCTGCAGCAGCCGGGGTGTCGCAGCGGAGGGAGACGAGAAAGCGACCGATGGAGGAAAAGGAGAGGAGTCGGCGTGGGTCGATGGGGAGGAGGCGAGGAGCTTGAGCTGCTTGCCGGCCACACGAGACGACCAGCCCGTAGAGGATTTGGAGGTGAGAGAAGCTCTAGGAAACGATTGGGCAATTTGTTAGCAGGATACGGCTGAGAAATACTGCATCGGGAGTAATGGTTTTATCAAGGTTAATGGGATCGGTGCCATTACAATTCTGGCGATTTTGAGAAATACCATTGCTATTAGTCTTATTGTAAGCGTGCCATTACAATTCCACTGGAGTCTGAAAAATGCCATTATGTACACTTGCCGCGACCTATGGCCCACATGTAGGTGTATACAGCTAGTACGTACATTCGTATGGACCCTTGTACCCCCAGCTTCTTCATACATGCGCCCGTTTGACTGGATCGAGTCAATCCATCCATTCCCCACCGCCTCCTCTCTATCTCTCTCTCACTCGAACCCTAGCTCGTGGGCGGCGGCGACGACTGTGAGCAGCGGCGGTGGCGGCGACTGCGACAGGCGGCGGCGGCGACTACTGCTCGCGGCGGCGGTGATCGCGACTACCGCTGGCGCTGGCGTCGACCACAACTACCGCTGCTCCTTCCCTGCCCCATCTGCTGAGCGGAGATGGCATCCACAGCTGCCAGTTCAAGTGCTAGCCAGGTTGGTGGTCTCCCACGGATCGATTGCCCCAAATGCAAGATCTAGGTCATTAGGCGCAAGAGCAAGGCTGGCAATATGTATTACACTTGCCCCAACAATTTTTCGGTAATTTGTCTTACTTTTCCTTTGATGTTGGGTTCCATGTTCGTCCAGCTGCAAATAGTGTTAACTGGGTTGGGGTTTTGATTGTCAATTGTAGAACGATGACACTTGTGGGAACTACTGGGGATCTGCATCATCAATTTCTGCCTCAAGAGGACCACCTCCATCAGCAACAACAGGATCAACATTATGAACAGATGCTTGGGCACTGCCAGTGTTGGCTGGGTGTGCAGGTGTTGAAATGTAGATGTGCTCATCATCAACCCCAACATACTCCTCTTCATTGTCAAAGATGTCTAGCTCCCTATCAGGCTCTACGTTCGACTCATCAGCAGTACAAGGATTGGCATTAGTAGAAGCTTGGGCATTTGGAATGGCAGCAGAAGAAGCATTTGCATTTGGACTGGCAATAGTTAAAGCATTTGCATTTGGACTGGCAGCAGTAGAAGCATTTGCATTTGGAATGGCAACAGTAGAAGCATTTGCATCAGGATTGAAATTAGTAGGGTTGAATGCTCCATCATCAAGTGGAATAACACATAAAGGCTCTAACAACTCATACTCATGTGCATCAGAAAAAGCATTATCAAAGACTCTTACCAACACACAGCAACACATTTCAGACTTATACATGTCAAACAAATCTATCATATGAATCTCACTGTCTAATCTGACATCTTCTTGCACATTTTTGTCAAAGAACCACAGAGATGCAGACTGGTTAGAGGCCCATTTAACTTCATTCCGCAAGCTTTCCCTCAACAAGTCTAAAGAAAACGATCCTATCTCAACATCCCACTTAATCACAGAACCTTTGGTGTAAACTTTCCTACCCAACACATCTGTTGTATTGAAACCTTCAACTTTAATCTCTAGCGAGAAGAGGTCGGTCCTAGCAGGAAGTAAGCGGATGAAGTCAACGAGTCCTACAACAAATTGCAGTGACAACTAGCCTATTCGTCGATGGAAAGTCATGTCAGATCGAAATGGTTTCAGATGCGTACCTCGGTATGCTGTCGTCCATTGCCGCAGCACGGTTACCATGCGCCTCGTCCTCCATGGAGGACACGACCGCCATAGTACTCAAGCTTGCACCATGATCTTCAATCTACTAACCGCGAGCAGTAGTCGCCGCCGCCGCCGCCCACGAGCTAGGGTTCGAGCGAGAGAGAGAGAGAGAGAGAGAGGAGGCGGTGGGGAATGGATGGATTGACTCGATCCAGTCAAACGGGCACATGTATGAAGAAGCTGGGGTAAAAGGGTCCATACGAATGTACGTGCTAGTTGTATACACCTACATGTGGGACACCGGTCGCGGCAAGTGTACATAATGGCATTTTTCAGACTCCAGTGGAATTGTAATGGCACGCTTACAATAAGACTAATAGCAATGGTATTTCTCAGAATCACCAGAATTGTAATGGCACCAATCCAATTAACCCTTTTTATCAATCGTGTTCTATGTTATAGAGACTACCGGATAGGTTCTGCATTGGGAGCCTATTTGATACTATCATAATTGTACTATCATTACAGATTGCGATTTAATACATAATTTATTAACAATTGTGATTTCCCTAGGAATTCTTCGTGGGATTGCGATTTGGACAATAAATTAATAGATTGCGATTTGTTAATTATCATCATATGCATATATGTAAGTATTAGTGTTGGAATATAAAGTAATTGCTCGTCTACCCTAATTAAACTGCTCGGTACATGCACGTTAATAATATACTCTTAGGGCACTTCCGATGTAGACTAAGGATGATTTCTTATGCTGTCACATCAGTATTTTGATGACATGACAACTAAACGAAGAAAGAGAAGAAAACTGTTACACGATGTCTACACGTGAAACGAGATGTCTACACGTGAAACGAGAGGGAAGAAACCAGCGATTTTCTCGATGGAAGAAATGGCGTCGTTACCATATCCCCTCTACAGATCCCATGTGCCGTTGTCCGCGGAGTCGTTCGCGCGGAGCTCGCCGGGGCGCAGTCGCCTATGGCATAGAAATTATTACCCGATAGTTTCTGCATTTTTATCCTATATACATATAAGAATTCAATATATATATATATATATATATATAGGGAGAGTATACTCTATAGCTAGCTACAAAATAAGTTATTCTGTAGCCACCTCCATTTACGATAATTTTATATACTAATTTACGATAATATTAGTACATATTTACGATAGTTGGGTTACTATAACACATGAGGATATTTACCATAATGTTACAGTAAATCACATAGTAAGGAGTTACTGTAATATCGTAAATTAACATAGTAATTATCGTAACTCAAAGTGGCTACAGAATAAGTTATTCTGTAGCCAGCTGCAGGGTAGTAGTTCTATATATATATATATATATATATATATATATATATATATATATATATATATATATATATATATATATATATATATATATATATATACACACGCTGGTGACGTATGCCGTGATTTCATTTGTCTGTAAACGAAAACGATGCATGGATTTGCCATCTCCATCTCGTGTCTCGTCTCGTACATAAATAGTACGACAGTGAAACTAGAAAAGGAGACATAGGGCCCCTTGATGCAAGGGCTATGCCTAGTTAGCTAAATTTAAATTAGCTCTAGTAATTCTTCAAAAAAAATAGCTCTAGTAGTACATCTAAAACTGGAGGACTAATATGTAGGCTACTTTTTTAAATATTTAAATAGTTATTAACCAAGCTAACCAATAATAAATAATATTGATTATTTTTTCACTTCCCCTATATTTTAGGTACCTGAATTTTAAGATAATTTCAGACAACACTCTTGTACCTCTAACTAGTACAAATAAATTGTTACTTTTGTAATTTGTTATTGTCTTTGTATTCTAACATATCAAATTTTGTCATTGTCTTCCTATAGAAAATAATTGTTAATTGTTAATTGTCTTTGTACCAACGCAAATAAGATTTTGTCGGGTTTATGGTTTTATGTAACAGATTTTTTTATTCTCGGTTCTGAAAATTGCAGATTGCATTATAGAAATTGCAACAAACAGAATCTGCAATTTTAATATAAAATATTTGCAATAACCGTCGCCTGAAAAGAAACTAAAATTCAGGCTCCTGAATTTTAGCAAATCCCTTATTTTTTAATTTCAAATAGTAACTAGCTAAACGGCCTGAAAACGGCCAGCCTCTAGCAAGCTGCGCTTGACTATATGTACATATACTTTGATCCTCCTCCCTCATCTTCCTCCTCCATAACATCCTCGTTGTCATCACCGGCACGAGCAGCATTAGGAGTGGGAGCTAAAGGCCTTGTAGCTTAGTGACAAGAGCGAAAAATCACAACCCTAACCGTTTGGCTCACCATGCGTAATCGTGAGCCACCCAAACATGCATCGTGATTCAGAAATCATTTGGTCACGTGTTGTTTCGTTTCTCATCTCGCACCTTACGACTGAGGCGTAGACGCCGTCGCCAGGTCTATGCTCCTCCCTTTTCTTCTGCAGTCCGACGCTACTCCATCTCGCTGCCGCCAGGTCCGTGCTACTGGCCTACTGCAACCTCCTCCGTTTGAGGCCTCCCGCGAGGTCCTGCCCAAACAACAATGCCCGCCGCCCGCCGCCGCGTGACCGGCGTCCGTCCACCTCCTCATACTCGTGGAGGTCCTTTGATCCTCTCCTTCTGCTCCCCGCTTTTCGAATCTCACCCCCACCCACGGACTTTGCGCCCCTGCCCACTGTCCTGCGGCCATGCACGCGTGCTGGCATGCTGCGAGTCATCTTCTTCCCTGGCACCGTCCCCTCCCGCCCCAGTTGCCTCGCTCGATTGTGTCGGCACTGGCTCGGATGTTGAGTGCTTCGTCGACGTCGGTGCCGAAGACGCTTCCTGACGGCCTCTCCATCTTCTTGTGCGCTCCCCACATTGCTGACTTGCACGAATCTTGAAGGAAAAGGCGCCGCACAATAATGACCGGCGGGCCTGATCATTGTGGACAAGAGCCTCAGCAGCACCTCTGGTCTCCGTGGAAGTGAATATTTCAGAATTTAATGGTGTTTGTGCTTTCGGGAGTGCGAGAGAGAGCCAGGGAGCCGAAGCAGTCCACCTTAGGCCCTATTTGGTTTGCACATGTTAAAGTTTAACTCCCATCACATCAATGTTGCGAGAAATGCATGGAGTACTAAATGTAAACTAATTGCATGCATGTCGGCACAGATTAGGAGTAATTTACGAGACGAATCTATTAAGCCTAATTAGTCTAAGATTGGAAACTTTTTATCAAATAAGGGCATGTTCACCCGGCTTATAATCCGTCTTTTTCGGCTTGTTTTTTCAGCCGGAACAGTATTTTTCTCTCATAACAAATCAGCCAACAGTGTTTTTCAGCCGGCTTATCAGCACAGCCGAACGGAGCCTAAGACGAAAGTGCTACATTGTTGGTTAAACTTTAACACCCAAATAAAACGGGCCCTTAGTTGCCACCAAACCCGTGGCGGAGGTGCAGTGCAGTTGGGAGGTGTGGCTGTGATCGAGCGAGCTAACTATATAAAGCATCCCCAAATAATGCCCGGGCGACGAGACGGCCAGCCTTGATCCATCGCGAGCGCAAGGGCGAGCACCGGCGCCGGGAGGACTGCTGCGATGCGGGGCGACGCCAGCATTATCGATGGGGGGCCGCTCCTCGGCGGCCGGCAGGCCTCCCACGAGCCCGACACCCCGCCGGTGCGCACCGCGGGGGACGCCGCGCGCATGGTCTGGGACGAGTCCAAGCGCCTCTGGGGCATCGGCCTGCCCATCGCCGTGAGCATGCTCAGCATGTACGCCATCAGCTCCATCACCCAGATGTTCATCGGCCACCTCGGCAACCTCCCGCTGGCCGCCGCCTCCATCGGCCTCTCCGTCTTCGCCACCTTCGCGCTCGGCTTCCTCCTCGGCATGGGCAGCGCGCTCGAGACGCTCTGCGGCCAGGCCTTCGGCGCCGGCCAGGTCGCCATGCTCGGCGTCTACCTCCAGCGGTCCTGGCTCATCCTCGTCTCCGCCTGCGTCCTCATGACGCCCCTCTTCGTCTTCGCCGAGCCGCTGCTCCTGCTCATCGGCCAGGACGCCGACGTCGCGCGCGAGTCCGCCAGGTTCGCCACCTACATCGTCCCCTCCATCTACGCCATGGCCATCAACTTCGGCGCCAGCAAGTTCCTCCAGGCGCAGAGCAAGGTCACCGTGCCCGCCTACATCGGCTTCGGGGCGCTCCTCGCCAACGTCCTCCTCAACTACCTCTTCGTCTACGTGCTCGGCTGGGGCCTCCCCGGCGGCGCCGCCGCCTACGACGTCGGCCACTGGATCATGGCGCTCGGCCAGGTGGCCTACATCCTCGGATGGTGCAAGGACGGCTGGAGGGGATGGTCCGTCGCCGCCTTCCACGAAATCTGGGCATTCGTCAGGCTCTCGCTCGAGTCCGCCGTCATGCTCTGCCTCGAGATATGGTACATGGGCATGATCACCGTGCTCACCGGCGACCTGGAGGACGCGCAGATTGCCGTTGACTCCCTAGGCATATGGTACGCACGACGGAGTGTATACCAATACCAATAATAGATTAGATAAGAATGCTTCTTGCATTCCTTTGTTTAATCTTTTCTTTGGGCACAACTACTAACAAATCATAACTACTATATAATCTTATATATCTGACAAACATAGCTCTTTCTCCTGTATGTTATCTTTTCAGCATGAACATAAACGGATGGGAGGGCATGATCTTCATCGGCCTCAATGCCGCTATCAGGTCCAATCCAGATAATCTACTTCTTTCCTTATACTCTAATGTATAATATAGCTAAATATATTCTGTTCTGGCATAATAATTAATATATATTTATATATGCTTGCTGTAACCGGGTACTGTGATACTGAAACAACCTCTGCTCTGCTGCGTTTCTTGGCCATTTACTATTTTCAGCGTCCGGGTCTCCAATGAGCTTGGCTCCGGCCGTCCAAGGGCCGCATGGAACGCAGTCATGGTGGTCGTCGGCGAGGCGCTGCTGATCGGGATCGTGTGCATGGTCCTCATCCTCGTCTTCAGGGACAGCTTCTCCATCGTATTCACCAGCGACGTCACGCTGCAGCGAGCCGTCGCCAAGATCGCCGGCCTGCTCGGCCTCACCATGGTGCTCAACAGCGTGCAGCCCGTGGTTTCCGGGGTCGCGGTTGGGGGCGGATGGCAGGGCCTCGTCGCCTACATCAACCTCGGCTGCTACTACATCTTCGGACTGCCGCTGGGCTACTTGCTCGGCTACAAGTTCAACTTCGGAGTCGGGGTAATTAATTCTCACTACTGCATGTTGTTTGCTTGCAATCAGAAGCTTTTATGTTTGCATGAATGAAACACACGTAATTAGCCAATCCTTGTAGTGATTTAATTAATTATTATTTATTCCCTCACTTTCTAATTTTATCTGCGACGATGATGATACTCGCAGGGGATTTGGTCTGGTATGCTTTGTGGTATCACACTTCAGACTATCATCTTGCTAGTTGTGGTTTGGAGGACAGATTGGAAAGCAGAGGTAACAACAAACCTACTAGCTCCATTGTTTTTGTTACCATCCCCCCCCCTTTTTTTTGCCAATTTTTTTTTACCATCCCATGGTTCTTGCAAGCAGTGGTATTAACTACTTGCACATGGTTGATCTCCTTTGTTTTGGCAACTGCAGGCCGCACAAGCTTCAAGCCGTGTACAAAAGTGGGGCGGCAAAGGCACTGATGAAGTCAAGCCTCTCCTGGAGTAGAGTTAGTGTAGTACTACTATCACGCACGCTTAGGGGTTGTTTGGCACCGCTCCTCGGGGCTCCTCCATATGAGCCGGAACCGTTTCAGAGGAGCCACAATTTGTGGCTTCTCTAAAATAGCTCCAGCTCCTCTACTTGTCACTGAAAAATGGCTCCTCTAGAAAACCGTTTGGCAGGGCTCCTCCGCAGGAGCCGAAGCTGGGGAGGAGCCTCGCCAAACAAGCCCTTAGTTTGTTGCCCCGTGACACTTTGCAACTATAGGAGATATATCAAGCTCATTTCATTTGAATAAACAAAAATATGCTTGAGCACTAGGCAGCTGTAATTTTTAGCATTGGGCAGCTTTAGGAAAAAATCGCTAAATAGGTGAAAAGAAAATGGTTTCTCCCGTGGAGCCGCAGAAAACCCGGTTAGATGAGATGCGGAAGTTAGACGAGACGTTGGCGATCAATGGAGTTAAAAAAAGGAGTCTGTCTACCGAGTGTTTGAGACCTTGAGTGTTGGGGCACTTGATTTTTCTTTCACTGTTCTTCTTCCTCCTCTTGACACGTCACCACCACGCCGTAGAGCTCTGATAAGACCGTACCGCACCCACAGCGACCTCTTTCTTCCCCTCCCCCTACCGTTGCCGTCATGGCCATGTGCACCCCCGCCCCAATTTGGCCTGGCCGCCACCACTGTCGCCGGAACCCTAACGCTGCCCTCTCGCTGTCCCCACCGCCTGACCAGCCTGCCTCCCCTAAGGCTCTTCTAAACCCACCGGACATGGAGAAGAAGTGGGGTGGGGCCGAATTAGGAGAGAGATCGAATCGAGTGTTGAGAGCTTGAGAAACACTCGAGTGCTATAGAGCTTTCCCGTAAAAAATAAGAAGCTTCTCATGGCGCTCTCGTTCTTGCTTGCGGGCCAACCTCAAAATACCCTCGTCCTTTGCGCTTGGGTGTGGTGTGGTGGCAAAACGGGTCGTGCTCACGCCAAGGGGAATGGAGGCCGGGGCTTTGGGTCTTCGGAGCACGAGGTGCTCAAGCGTCGAGGGCTTGACGGACGCGCCAGAGCACGAGGGGGCGAGCACGGCCACGGAGTCACCGGGGCGCCTAGTGTGTGGACGATGGCACAATTGTGAGACGTGGGACAAGACAGACGACCAAATGGATAAGAAAAAAGAAAAAAATTAAAGGAGCAAAAAGTAAAGAAAAAAGAGAAATGACATTACGTGGTTGTTTGGATCTCTAAAATATAAACATGTTGAGTTTTAATCAATTCTTTAGAAAAAAACAGTTTTAGGTAAGTAAGTTAGTTAGCATGTGTTTATATTAATAATATGTTTACATCTGCTAACCACAAAAAACAGGGAGACGCGAAAATCGAGGTTATCCAATACGCGTTCTTAGAAAAAAAATGCTTGGGAGTCATTTTTACTAATTCATGTTTTTTTGGGGTTTTGTGAAAATTAGGTTTTCCTTGTACAAGAGTTTATTAGATGATCCAAACAAAATTTTAGGAGCAATTATGGTAAAACAAGTTTTATGAAAGTTGGTTTTTGTAAAACTGGAGATTCAAACAACACCTATAATCATTTTTGTTCTTGTTATCCAATACGCGTTCTTAGAAAAAAAATGCTTGGGAGTCATTTTTACTAATTCATGTTTTTTTGGTGTTTTGTGAAAATTAGGTTTTCCTTGTACAAGAGTTTATTAGATGATCCAAACAAAATTTTAGGAGCAATTATGGTAAAACAAGTTTTATGAAAGTTGGTTTTTGTAAAACTGGAGATTCAAACAACACCTATAATCATTTTTGTTCTTTTTATCTACTTTAAAAAGTTGTTTATACAAATATTCTATTAAAACAGCTTTAGTTTTACTGGTAAAACTGCTTAAGTAAGTTTTAGCGGTAAAACTGCTTATGTAGCTAAAAAATTTCTCCATCATCTCCAACAGTTTCTAAATAATCACTTAGTAAATTAATGAGTTTTCCAAGAGACTAAAAAAAGTTGGAAGTTATTTATTGGCCTCCTTCAATGGTTTCCAAAATCCTTTTCCTAAAAGACAGAAAGTAATTTTACATCAGGAATCTTGAAGTATTTCTAAATCACTCATACTCTCTCTCTGGTACATTTGTATCAGAACATTGTCCTATGCTTATTCTTTCACACATCCTTCCACATTGTGCGCCTATTTATCCGCACAACAGGGTTGATTTTTCGAGTGCCAAAAGACGGAGAGTTAGGATTAGCTGTTATTGAAGGTGCTTTTTTTTTAATCTGGCACAAAATCATGGATTAGAAGATTGTTTTGGACTCTTACTCCCTCCATGTCCTAAAGAACGTAGTTTTAGATATTGACATGGTCTCTAGAAAACAACTTGGATCATTACTTTTTTCTATAAAATATAAAATATAGTCTATATATACTTTTATAAAACTATATTTCGAGATGAATCTACTTATATCACTTTCATATTTTTAAACTCAACTCAAAAAAATTATTAATAGTTAAAGTTTAAAATATTTAATTTAAAATAACCTCAAAACGTCGTTCTTTAGTAAAACGGAGGAATATACTTTTAGGCTGTCTTCAGATGCTTCAAAGTTCTAAAAATTTTATAAGATTTTACGTCACCACCGCAATATTCAATACAATATTTTTGGTTGGTGGAAAGGTATTATGTGCGTATTTTCCTCTCCTTATTAACTCTCATGACCAGAACATCAGAAAAACAATAGTTTGGTCGTAAATCACGATACGAATCTTTCGAACCTAATTAGTCAATAATTAAACACTAATTAATAAATAAAAATGAAAGAGTTACTGTGCTTAAAAAAAATTTTAGAGCCCCACACAGCCTGTAAAAAACACTACTTTTATGAACGTACGGAGCACATGCCGGCACACCTGTCTTCGCGGGGCGCGTCGTCATCACGAGATGCGTTTGGGCTATGGGGCGGGAGGAGGCGAAGCAGTGTACGGGTAGCTGCAAAACCCGTGGCGGAGGTGCAGACGTGCAGCACCAGAGCTGGTGCAGTTGGGAGGTGTGGCTGTGATCGAGCGACCTACCCTAATAAATGCAGGGGCGACGAGACGGGCAGCGAGCGGACGCGGACACCGACACCCCCACACACCCTTGTTGCATCGCGAGCGCGAGCGCGAGCGCGAGCACCGGCGGCGCCTGGAGGACTGCTGCGATGGGGGGCGACCCCAGCACCATCGAGGGGGCGGCGCCGCTCCTCGGCGGCCGGCAGGCCTCCCACGAGCCCGACACCCCGCCGGTGCGCACCGCGGGGGACGCCGCGCGCATGGTCTGGGACGAGTCCAAGCGCCTCTGGGGCATCGGCCTGCCCATCGCCGTGGGCATGCTGAGCATGTACGCCATCAGCTCCATCACCCAGATGTTCATCGGCCACCTCGGCAACCTCCCGCTGGCCGCCGCCTCCATCGGCCTCTCCGTCTTCTCCACCTTCGCGCTCGGCTTCCTCCTCGGCATGGGCAGCGCGCTCGAGACGCTCTGCGGCCAGGCCTTCGGCGCCGGCCAGGTCGCCATGCTCGGCGTCTACCTCCAGCGGTCCTGGCTCATCCTCGTCTCCGCCTGCGTCCTCATGACGCCCCTCTTCGTCTTCGCCGAGCCGCTGCTCCTGCTCCTCGGCCAGGACGCCGACGTCGCGCGCGAGTCCGCCAGGTTCTCCATCTACATCATCCCCTCCATCTACGCCATGGCCATCAACTTCGGCGCCAGCAAGTTCCTCCAGGCGCAGAGCAAGGTCACCGTGCCCGCCTACATCGGCTTCGGGGCGCTCCTCGCCAACGTCCTCCTCAACTACCTCTTCGTTTACGTGCTCGGCTGGGGCCTCCCCGGCGCCGCCGCCGCCTACGACATCGCCCACTGGGTCATCGCGCTCGGCCAGATGGCCTACATCGTCGGATGGTGCAAGGACGGCTGGAGGGGATGGTCCGCCGCCGCCTTCCGCGACATCTGGGCGTTCGTCAGGCTCTCGCTCGAGTCCGCCGTCATGCTCTGCCTCGAGATATGGTACATGAGCACCATCACCGTGCTCACCGGCGACCTGGAGGACGCGCAGATTGCCGTTGACTCGCTAGGCATATGGTATGTGCGATTGGAGTACTGATCTATTAGATTATTATCAGGATCCCTTCTTTGTTTAGTAATCTTTTTGTATATTATTACGCACAACTAACTAACCAATTACCAAGCACAACTGACTCACGAACATGGCTCTTCTCCCTCCCATATATCTTACAGCATGAACATAAACGGATGGGAGGGCATGATCTTCATCGGCCTCAATGCTGCTATCAGGTCCAGATAAATCCACTTGTTTCCTTGTGCAAAACTCTATATACTTGCTGTTGCCGGGTACTATTATATATTGCTATTCCTAAAAAAAAAACTAATATTACTCTGTTGTGCTCCTTGGTCATTCAATTTCAGTGTCCGGGTCTCCAATGAGCTTGGCTCCGGCCGTCCAAGGGCCGCATGGAACGCGGTCATGGTGGTCGTCAGCGAGGCGCTGCTGATTGGGATTGTGTGCATGGCCCTCATCCTCATCTTCAGGGACAGCTTCTCCATCATATTCACCAGCGACGCCACCCTGCAGCGAGCCGTCGCCAAGATCGCCGGCCTGCTCGGGCTTACCATGGTGCTCAACAGCGTGCAGCCTGTGGTTTCAGGGGTCGCGGTTGGGGGTGGATGGCAAGGCCTCGTTGCCTACATCAACCTCGGCTGCTACTACATCTTCGGCCTGCCCCTGGGCTACTTGCTCGGCTACAAGTTCAACTTTGGAGTTGGGGTAATTCTCACAACTGCATGTTTTTTTTTCCTTGCAATCAGAAGATGCAATTGCTGTCCATCTTTATGTTGCATGATTGAGACACACATTTTAATTTTAATTATAGTCAGCCAATCCTTGTAGCAATTTAATTATATTCCCTCACATTTTAATTTTATCTCCGATGATGATGATACTCGCAGGGGATTTGGTCTGGCATGCTTTGTGGTGTCACACTTCAGACGATCATCTTGCTAGTTGTGATTTGGAGGACAGATTGGAAAGCAGAGGTAACAATCTACTAGTAGTTTCATGGCTTTTTGTATCATCCCTTCTTGCAATTGCAAGCAGAGGCAATGGCTGATAACTGCTTGCTCATGATCTTCTTGTTTTGGCAACTGCAGGCAGCACAAGCTTCAAGCCGTGTGCAGAAGTGGGGCGGTAAAGGCCCTGATGAAGTGAAGCCTCTCCTGCAATAGAATTAGTGTAGAACCATTAAGTTTATTTTTCTTGCCCCACGAACACTTTGCCGTTGTAGGACATACCAAGCTCGCTTAATTTGAATTGAATAATCATGCATGGGCACTGGTAAGTGTTGTATTTAAAAAATATTTTGCACTTTGATGCACTATGTTTTGATGATGATTGAGCTGAAGTAGTTGGATTGCTCTCTCCATATGACTATGTGAGGTGTAGTTGGGTTGCTGTGTGGCTGAACTCTGAACTAGCTTGAACCGTTGAACTCATAGATCTATACAAATAGTTTTTCGCTAGCTGGTACAATGGTGGCAGGAATGTTGTTGGTCAAGATAAGATGAGATAAGATCCCTTAATTTGAGAAACTCTGAGTAGTGTAGTCGTGTAGAGTAGAGGCAAGGAACTAAGGATGGAGATGAGTAGTGTAGTCGTGTAGAGTAGAGGCAAGGAACTAAGGATGGAGATGAGTAGTGTAGTCGTGTAGAGTAGAGGCAAGGAACTAAGGATGGAGATTAGAGTACGCTCTTTATTTTACGATTAATTATTCTTTTAGATGTAGACACATGTCCGTCGATGGGTAATTTCATCAATTTTAATATACGCTGGCCAAACATTTATATATAGGTGAATACATATTTATAGTATGTTTTTAGAAGAAAAAATGGAAATATTGCCAAGCAACGAGAGAAGTAGAAGCTTATGTGATTAATACGGTGAATCTACATTCATATAGCCGGCACATGTTACTGTCTGATGCAACGACAGATTTTGATTGACTACCACTTAAACGCACAACACACGCAAACATACAGACATCGAACGCACGCACATGTGTGTATCCTATTTTTTTCGAAAAAAATTCTAGAAAAAAAAGTGACATCAAACGCCCACGCAAACGTGTGTATCCTACTTTTTTAAAAAAAATCTTAGTGCTAGAAAAAAATGTGACATGGTTTAAATCCTAGTGGTTAGGGTCCTACCGGCGAGCCCTATCATTAGAACATAGTAGATCCTTTCGCACGACAGATAATTGTTGCTTGCGGGGAATCCTTGAAAGCGACGAGTCAACGCAGCCGTATCCAATAAAATAAAATATAATCAATCTAAAAGGATTCCTTAGGTGTTTTTTATGAAAAAAATTAGAAACCTCTGCTCTACAACCTCAATGACGCTGCCCATATGTGGCCATGTACAACAAGTGAACGAGGACCAATCGATCAGTAGATTATTTTCTCCTTTGCCGTGTGATATTTCTATACCGTGTCTTGTGCACATCATTTTTTTCAAGGACCGTAAGAGCTTTGCCACGATTTTTATTAGATAAAAAAGAGGTTTTAGTACAAAACAGCTACTTAGTCTAAAACAGCTACTCGACTAAGCGCTAGCCGGGATGGAAAGAAACACCAAAACAAGATAAAAAAGCCTGAAACAACCCCCGATCAAAATAAAACCAATTGAAGCACAACCCGCCAACACCTTACAACAACAGAGGCCCATGCTTAACACCCATGCTTAAAGTCTCTTGCGTTCAGACTTCAGAATCAAACATTCAATGTGAAAATCAACTCTGGCCGGTTACGTACTCCCTCTGTTCCTAAATAAAAGAGTCATTCTCGCTTTCTAAAAAGTCAATAACTTTTAATTTTAATCAAATATATTTGACAAAATATTAACATTTACGGTATATAATTAGTACCATTAGATAGATCATTAAATATACTTTTATAATATACTTTTTAAAGATATAAATGCTACACGTATTTTATATAAATCTAGTCAAAATTGAAGAAATTTAACGCTTTTTTTATGGGACGGACTAGCACAGACAGTGGCTATACATTCCCCTGTGGACTTCAAAATTTCCAGCACTGTTCCTTATTATTAATATACAAATCGGTAGTTTCCTGCTCAAATTCGTTTAGGAAAAAAAACTTTCTAAGGTTGTTACAGACAGTAGCTATCGCATGAGCAGCCTTGTTACGTAGAGTACAGTATTGATATCTTCTTTTCCTCGGGAACCGGAAGAAAAAAGAAAAGAAAAGGAGGAGGAGAGATAAGATATTTGAAGGCAAACACTCACCGAGACGTGGGCCCAGAAGGCCGGCCCATGACATCGTCAAACTGTGACGAAATCATCATAACACACAACAACCTGCCTGCCTTGTCATCCGCAACTCCATCATCCTCGCCGCCGCCTCCTCTTCCTGCGCTCCGCTCCACTGGTGGTAGGGAGTGCAGCAGATCCATCCAGTGGCCTGGCGCCCTGGCCCGATCCCTTCGCTGCTCGGTAAGGAGCTCCCTGGCCTGGCCCTCGCTGCTCGGACGGATCGGTTCCCCCTTCTCGCGCTGGTGAATCGCAGCCACCACTCTGTTGTTCCGAATCCAATCCGCCCGCCGCCGCCGGCTCTCCTCGATTTCTTCCGTTTTGTTTTGATTGCTTGCTGTTGCTGCTGCATCGTGCAACTAACTCGTGCGTGCCTACCCTACCAGTTTAGGATTCATTCTTCGACGTTTGGGATTGGTTCGGTTGGGGATGGCGCGTCGCCTGATTAGCCCCGCAGCGGCGTGCCGAGGCTGCGGTTTCGTTAGGCCCGGGTTTCTGGCCGCCTTCTCCTCCTTCCATGTGATTCCACTGCCCCTATCTAAACTCTAGTCTGCAGTCACTGCCCTCCCCTCTCGGTGTCTCCATTCTTCTTCTTCTTCCAGTCCTCCAGAATTTTCGATTCTAGTTACCAGGTCACTCTACTTGTTAGACCAAGTTAGCATGTATACTAATATGAACTTCGATAGGCACTTGAATTATCATAGACCAGCTGTTTTTTGCATTGTACATTTCATTCATGTTAGATTATATTGCCTGCTTTGCCCACCGGGAATTCTTCCTCCATGTATTACACTCTTTCTAGTGCTATTACTGGTACACGCTTCTTCTGACATAACCAGATAAACTGCTTATTGTCTTGTAGTTGTCGCGACTAAGTGTTATATTCTGCAAGCCAACTTCTTGTAGTCAGTGATTGCCTAGTGACCTCCTTCACTTTTTGGCAGTATCGAACCTTGCCATCGTGTTCACCGAAGAGGACTTCCTCAGTAAAGAATTGCTTTAGCAACACTTACAATTCAAGGAAAGAGGTAGCATTCCTCGCTTTTTTTTTTTGTCGGATTCTTACTATAGTTTGTTGAATGCTGTTACCTGTTTTCAGTTATACAATCTTTTTGTGTGTAACCAGCGCTAATGTATTCTTCATTTTATCCTGTTGCAGGGTTCACGTTGGATACGATCCGAGCCTCCCTTGTCACTAAATGTTAGTACCTTCCTTCATGCCAACTATTTCTTATCATTATTGAATATGTACATTTATGCATATATGTTGTGAGCTGCTACCTGCTAGGTTAGAAAATAGCTTGGTTCTACTATGTGCTAATAAGAATTTTTTTTGGAAGTTTCTCTTGTTCTTTCCGCACACACAGGAGAGCTGAATTTTCTCTTTTGACTAGTAGGATGTAGTAATAACAGTGTATTTCATTAATTTATTCAGCTCGTGGCATGCAATGTGCCTACATGGCTCTTCCATTTATATTTTCCTTACCGTTTTTTCATATCCATAATTCAGAGGGCAAAGTTTGTTGGCAAGAGGACATCTTGTTCTGTTGCAACAGAGCCGCCTCCTGCTGCCACTGAAGAACCAGACATGGATGCCCCCAAGGAGATATTCTTGAAAGATTACAAGGCACCTGATTATTATTTTGACACGGTAACTACATGCCTTTTCTAATTGCTTTCCCGCACAGCTTTCCGCATTTGAACGTTTTCGTTAGAAATTCTCTAGTTGCTGTGCCCTATGTGAGGTTAGCACTAGCAGTTTGGAATCCAGTTTCTTTTTGGAATAGCTGTTGTTTTAGAAATCAACACAGTGTCCAACATAAACCTTTGACAGTTACTGTTAAGAAATATATCCAGTACAATTTACCCCTAGTAGTACTTGAACCTAGTTTTGATGAAAATCTACCATTTTTCCCCCAACTCACTGATCTAGCCATGCATCCTAGACAAACATGTTCTCAAATGGGGCTAGCATGTAGATAGATGTGCACATGCATAGTAATCTACTTATCTTGATACCATTAGTCCGTGCTTGGGCTATGTTTCTTGTAAATTGACTGTTGATTCCTTGTTTTTTTGCCTGGTTTTTGTTTCTAATTTTTTACTGTCACCTAATTGAACTGCAGGTGGATTTGCAATTTCAACTTGGTGAAGAAAAGACCATAGTTACATCTAAAATAGTTGTATCACCTGGAGTTGAAGGTCAATATCTAACCTTGCAACTATTGTCCTGTACTTTCTTTTATTTGGCAAAATATTATCATATGGTACCTCATCAAGGCCTCTACATCTCTCTTGCATATCTTTTTTTTTCTTCTCCATTATTTTTCCATTTATATCATGAGAAGTAACTTTGGAGCTTAGATGAGCTCCTCGACTTCCTAACTAACTTTCAATTGTAATATATTGTAGCTGGCATCTCAGCTCCACTAGTTCTTCATGGGCGTGACCTCAAGCTGTTATCAATCAAAGTCAATGGTACTGAATTAAAGGTGATAATTAGTTCACATAGCGTTTCCATTGTGTTTAGATGTTTTAAAATTGCAGGATAACTGATTTTTTTGTCATCCTTATTACAACCAAACTGCTATAGTTTCATCATGAGTTTGAACATTGATAACCATCTCCTCGTCTTCTTTTAGATTAGATTCTTTTGGCACATATTTGTACAACAGTAGGCAGGATATATAGCATGTATTTGGGAAATATGCTGACAGGAATATCGCACGATTACCAACAAACGGTGGGAAGAAACTAGTTTTGTTCCAGGTCAGAATGATTGTATAATTTATAATTCTTTCCAAGGGGAAAAATGGTAATCAGATGGAGGCTTGCACTTGAATTGCACTGGGCAGATAACAGGGGGCCCATATGTTTGAAAAATTTGAAGGGATTGTGATGAAATGACAGAGGCATTTCCAGAGAAATAGTTGTTGTATATAGTAACATTCGGCAATATCCATAGTGGTCTCTTGTGGTTTGTGACATTAGATTACTTGCTCCATCCTATCATGTTTTCCTGTTGCACTATTGATATCGGCAGTGAGTTAGTGGGATACTGTATATTTCACTGGATTTCTATCCTTCAAATATTTCTTAGTATGATAGGGATTGCCTAATACACAACACAGTTATCAGAAACCCTGCTGCAGTTAATATGTATTATTTTCTTTGAAAAAGTTTTGCCTAAAAAATATACATTTTATTCTCCTATTTTGTTCCTCACCTGCCTGTATCTACTTGATAATTAGGGTGAAGAGTATAAAGTCAATTCTCGCCATCTGACACTTTCGACACCACCTGCTGGCGTATTCAACTTGGAAATTGTTACAGAAATATATCCTCAGCTAAACACATCATTGGAGGTACTGACTGCTTTTAGAGGGATACAGTCCTACTAGCTAATCCATTAGATATAATGTAGGCTAACAGCTAGGGTATCTTTTACTCTAATTTCTTGTACATTCACAGGGGCTGTACAAGTCTACTGGTAACTTCTGCACTCAGTGTGAAGCAGAAGGGTTTCGGAAGATTACCTTCTTTCAGGTAGGTCTTACTTTCAGTAAAATTACTATATAGAATGGTGTTAAGGTTTACCTACTGTTTATTAACATCAGATATCGTATATTGATTCCATGTTTGCTTGTGGTTTGATATATGAGGCATCAAATATCATGTTGTCTCTATAAATATGTTCTTTTACGAGGTGTTGATATTTGATTAATACATGCTCTGTATTTGGAAATGTTGAATGTTATCACAGGATCGCCCAGATGTTATGGCAAAATATACTTGCCGTATTGAAGCTGATAAAACTTTGTATCCGGTATTATTGTCCAATGGGAATCTTATTGAGCAGGGAGACCTTGAGGTACGCTAGCTTCCTAAGTCCTAATGCAATCAGTTCATCACTCAGTAGAGCTAAGGGACAATCACTGTATGCCATTTTTTCTTTTTTGCACTGTAGGGTGGAAAGCATTATGCACTGTGGGAGGATCCCTTCAAGAAACCAAGCTACCTGTTTGCTCTAGTTGCTGGTCAGCTGGGATGCCGGGAGGATTCGTTTGTTACATGCTCCGGCCGCAACGTAACACTAAGAATTTGGACTCCTGCCCAAGATTTACCAAAAACAGCACATGCTATGTATTCTCTCAAAGCAGCAATGAAGTGGGATGAGGAGGTTGCTCCTGTTTCATTGCCTATAACTTCCCACAGTTTCTTTAGTTCAAATCAGATAGCTGATTCAGTTCTTCATGCCACCTGCCAGGTCTTTGGTCTGGAGTATGATCTTGATTTATTCAACATTGTTGTTGTCCCTGATTTCAATATGTAAGTTCTTTTCCTATTTTTATCACGATGCTGCCATATATTTTGGGAATGCTTTTTTTTCCTCTTTCCTCTAGTGTTGTGGGTTTAACTTGTGGAACTTGATACTTTGGTTAAATGTTAACAAGCCAATTGCCCAGTTGTACAATATAGCATGACCCAAATTGTCCGTTGATAAAGGTAACTCTGTTAATTGCAGGGGAGCGATGGAAAACAAGAGCTTGAATGTAAGATTCCGCCTTTCCTTGGAAAATTTCACACATTAATTTGTTTTTAACACTGGTTTATGAATGAACAGATATTTCAATCTAGACTTGTATTGGCATCACCAGAGACTGCCACTGATGGTGATTATGCTGCAATTTTGGGTGTTGTTGGACATGAGGTACACAAATTTGTAGATATATCCGCTCTTTCTTTTTTTAGTGAATTCAATTATACTTACAGCTCGTTGCTTTTCCAGTATTTCCACAACTGGACTGGGAATAGGTAACTGTCTTAACGATATCACAATAGTGGATATTCTTTTTATTTGCAATGATGCTATCATAACTCGTATTTAATTCCTTTGTGACTGATTAAGTGATTAATAATTGTTCTCTTTTCACTTCTTTTTTTCTTTCTCTTTTCTCATTAATTGGTGCTTTTCCTGATGAGATTAAAGCCATGACAAGCAATGGCTTGGGATGGCTAAATGGGAATGATCTTTTTTTTCCCTAACAAAAGGAATGACTTCCTTATCTCTATGCTGTTGCAGAGTAACTTGCCGTGATTGGTTCCAGCTAACCCTGAAAGAAGGACTGACCGTTTTCAGGGATCAGGTATACTCAGGCAGTCGGCCATGTGTTAGCTGCTGCAAGTTTGTTTGTTCATCTTACTCTTCTAATTAAATTATTTGTGTAGGAGTTCTCTTCGGACCTTGGCTGTCGCACAGTAAAACGAATTGCTGATGTCTCCAAACTCAGAATCTATCAATTCCCACAGGTTTTCTTGATCTACTCTATCACTGCATTCTTGTTAGATTGTTGCTGAATGAAGTAAACTGCAGCATGCGGCAGCTCGATTTTATTTTGACCAACCTGTGTCTTCTTCCCTTATATCCAGGACGCTGGGCCTATGGCACATCCTAT
>CM039604.1:45998773-46028703 GCA_022457205.1 Saccharum spontaneum
AGTACTTGTTATAGGGTGCTGAAGTTGTCAGAATGTACAAGACCATGTTTGGAGCATCAGGGTTTCGAAAGGTAAAATTCGAGCTTCGACATGAAATGCGAGGGTACAAGTGTTGTTATGAACCGTAGTTCATTTGGGAATAACCATTGCCAGGAAGATAGCCGGGCAAAGTTGGCGTGGAGGGAGACTAGAGTATTATTTTTTTTCTTTGGGGGAGGGGATTAGATTAATTATTCTTCATTGCCTCCTTGCTTCATACATCACCTCCCTTTATATAGAGGGTATTCCTCAACTCCCAAGTAAAGCCCAATCAAATCCTAACAAATCATATCCAATTCCGATCCTATCTCTAATTGACCTAAATCTAATATTACATCTAACTGATCCAGTCCCTATAGCTGATCCTATGGGCTCCTCCCCTCTAGTTGACACCCCATAACAAGTGTACAATGCTATCTCCATTTAAACTTTAGCATGATCTCTAATACACATCCATGACCATTACTTTTCTAATTGTATATATGTCAGCAAAAACCATAAACAAAATGAAATTACTTTTCATGTAAATCTGCATTTACCTATTTATACGCTACAAGCTAGCTAACTTTTATCCATATCAGTGATCATAATTTCTGGATTTTCCTTCAAGAATTTCTTTGTGCATCATAATTCTACAATAAGTTGATGTTTCTTAAATGTATAAGAAAAATTCGTGACATTACCTTACCGTGAATCCTGTGCATGTAATGTTTCCCATGGGATGTCTCCTTTTTTTTTTTTGAACTGAAGCTGTGGGCAAACCCCCCGCGTGTCTGGTACAATGTTGTACACATATCTTTTACTTTCCACGTTTTCCTCTGCAGGGCATGGATCTTTATTTCAAAAGGCATGATGGGCAAGCTGTCACTTGTGAAGACTTCTATGCAGCCATGTGTGATGCAAATAATGCACAACTGCCAAACTTTTTGCAATGGTAGTAGACACTTATCTTCCAATCATGCTTTTTAAGGGTTACTTGTTGCGATCACTATCTAATTGTAAACCATCCAATAGGTACTCTCAAGCAGGTACGCCTACAGTCAAGGTGGCATCTTCATATGATCCTAGTTCTCAGACATTCTCTTTGAAATTTAGGTAAGCTTCCTCATTCTCTGGGTTCGAAGTACTTATTGACCTTTAGTACTTACGATTAGATATATGTTAAACTGTCATTCCAACTTTCTACTTACATTCATTTTCATTGATGCTAGTGCACATGGGTTTTACATACCCTGATAATGTTTCTTCCTATATTGTAGTAATTTGTGAAAATAGTACATTTCTAAACCATCTGACTTTTCTATTTTCTCAGCCAAGAAGTACCACCCACTCCTGGCCAACCGGTTAAGGAACCTATGTTCATACCTGTTGCTGTTGGACTTGTTGACTCTACTGGAAAAGATATGCCCCTCACTTCCGTTTACAGTGATGGAACTCTCCAAACACTCTCTGCTGATGGCCAGCCTGTCTTCACTACTGTGCTTCAGTTTAAAAGGTAAAAACGACCGTGATTATCTTCCTTCAAGCTTTCCCCCCTCAAGAAATGAACTTAATTAGCAGGGTTTGATTTGTGAATCTTTGCATATTATGCAGATAGGCTGGTATTTGTTCATTCAGTGCTACACTGTTGATACTCTACTACAATTGCGACTCTTTTTTTTTTTTGTATTTACATTCATTCAGAAGCCCTTTGTAGGACCTCAAATTATGTGCAATAAGATTTTTAGTCAGTAAGCCTGTGGTTGCCTGTACATAGGCACCTAGTTGTAGTTTTCTAGTTGTATCAAATTTAAGTGTCTCGGCATTTTTTTTTCTGATACTTGAATGTGCTTTTATATTATTCAGAAGGAAGAAGGGTTTATATTTAAAAACATTCCCGAGAAGCCAGTTCCTTCTTTGTTGAGGGGATATAGTGCTCCTGTCCGTCTAGATTCAGATCTGAGTGAGAGTGACCTATTTTTCTTGCTTGCCAATGACTCAGATGAATTTAACAGGTATGTTCTGGATCACAATGCTAAAGATATTTTCGGTTTTCTATTAAAGAGTTCAATCTAATGATCTGTCTATTCCCTAGATGGGAAGCCGGCCAAGTTTTTGGCACGTAAGCTGATGCTCAGTCTCGTTGCTGACTTCCAGCAACAGAAAACACTGGTCCTAAATCCAAAATTTGTTGATGGAATTAGATCAATTCTGCGCAACACAAGCTTGGATAAGGTAAAATTATTTGCGGCTATTGTAATATACAGGATACACTTCAATTATAAAATGGCTATTGTAATCTGTTACAGGAATTCATTGCGAAAGCAATAACTTTGCCTGGGTCAAGGGGGAGATTATGGATATGATGGAAGTTGCAGATCCGGATGCAGTTCATGCTGTCCGTAACTTTATTAAGAAGGAGCTTGCCTTGCAACTTAAAGATGATCTTCTTGCAGCTGTAAGTGGCACCAGCCAAGTTGCTACTATCTCTGTACCAAAAAACTTGGTTGGCATTCTAGTTTTGTTCCAAGTCAAACTATCTTAAGTTTGCCAACTTTATAAAAGAATGTACCTATATTTATATTACCAAATAAGTACTATTAGATCCATCATGAAACATATTTTTCATAGTATATCTATTTGGTGTCATTAATACGGACAATCTTCTCTATAAACTTGGTCAAACTTAAAGTAGTTTAGACTTAGCAGAAATCTGGAAGACATGTTATTTGGGATGGACGTAGGATTTGTTTGTGTTATTCTTGTTCTCCCATGTATCAGCTTTTCATTTAAACTTTTTGTTAGGTGAAAAGCAACAGGAGTTCTGAGGCTTACACATTTGATCATGATAGTATGGCTCGCCGTGCATTGAAAAATACATGCCTTGGTATGTTCTCTTTGGCAAACTTATTGCGCTCCAACTGAGGAATCACGATCGAGAGAACATCACCTAATTCAAGTTTTCTGATGTTCCTTGTAGCATACCTTGCCTCATTGAATGAGCCAGATTTCATTGAGCTTGCACTGCATGAGTACAAGTCTGCGACTAACATGACAGAGCAGTTTGCTGCATTAGCAGCATTATCCCAAAATCCAGGCCAAGTTCGTGATGATGCCCTGTTGGATTTCTATAACAAGTGGCAGGATGACTACTTGGTAAGATACATGACTGCTTATACTATATCTGTTATTGATAAATGTTTTTATGAACTAATGTAGCACACAGGTTCTTTGAAAAAAAATGTAGCACACAAATTAAGTGGGGGTACCTGTTGTTTGTTTGTTTTGTTCTGATAGGTTGTAAGCAAGTGGTTTGCTCTTCAAGCTACTTCAGAGATTCCTGGAAATGTTGCAAATGTTCAGAAGTTGCTGTCTCACCCTGCTTTCGACATGAGGAATCCCAACAAGGTTGGTGGTGCCATCAGCTTAAATTTTTCATGTGGACTTTGAGCACCTGAGTACCTTACTAAGATTTTTTTTTAAAAAAAAAAAAACTCAGGTGTACTCGCTAATCGGAGGATTCTGTGGATCACCTGTGAACTTCCATGCGAAAGATGGCTCTGGGTACAAGTTCTTGGGTGAAATTGTTTTGCAGCTTGACAAGATAAACCCTCAGGTTAATGTCAAGTACCTGTTCTGTAATCTGGACCACGCTCAAATGTTTGAAGAATTGTTAGCTAATGTGGTTTGTTCGTGGGTGTGAAATCAGGTGGCCTCCCGCATGGTTTCAGCATTTTCTCGGTGGAGGCGATATGACAAGACCAGACAAGATCTTGCCAAGGTGACGTACTGTATTTGTGTGCAGTCTATGTAGAGTCCAATTGATAGGGTAATGGTATTTTTCACCAAAAAAAAAAAGATAGGGCAATTGTAGTGACACCTTGCTTCATTTGTGGCGCAGGCCCAGCTGGAGATGATCGTGTCAGCCAATGGACTCTCCGAAAACGTGTACGAGATTGCTTCAAAAAGCTTGGCAGATTAGTTTTGGGCAGTTCCAGGGTAGTGCTGAGTGGGAGTGCTTGATGAAAATCTCTTTTGTTGGCAAAATGACGAGTATAATAGACAGGTGTGCTGAACTTGCATGAACTGAACAAATATAGTGTGATGACTGATGATGCCCGCTTTGCGGGGGTTTGGAACATGCATGCGCTCGCTCGTCTGTTGGAATGCAACTGTTGGTTTTTAGCTCCTGCGCTCAGCGGGCCGCTGTGGGGCAGAAACCATCTGCAGCACGACGGTTTCTGTCTCGAACTCACTGTTATGTTATCGATCGGTCTTGTGGAGCCCTAGACCTGGACCCTTTGCCTTGCTGGCAGCTCTGGAAGGTCTGGACCTTCCCAGCCATGCCCAGGCTCTTCTAGCACACTCCAGCAGGTTTCAATGAGTGGTTTTGGCTGATTAGTTGCCACCGTATTTTGTTTGGTTTGCAAGTCTTAAGAATATAAAGATTTAATTGTTCGTAGATTTTATTCATCTGTAGATGCACAGAGCCAGGCATACTATGTGTGTTGGTATCGGCGGACGGATCGGAGCAACCGAGCAAAAAGCAAGCGGAAGGCGATTGGACTCTGGTGGACTGGTGGAATAGGAATAGGATGGCATGGGAATATGGGATGGGACGGAAACGAAAGTTTTCGTGAGTCGTGATGGTGCGCATGGTACCAATGGGTAGACGCGACCGGAATAGGAAGACAGGACGGGGCTAAAAAGCTCTTTCTGCGCGTCGAAATCGCGTGGGTGTGGTGCCCTCCACCGCCATTCCACACGGCATATCTGATCTCTCGGCTGTGGAAGCATCAGCACGGGACCCCGGATAGCATCAGCCATCAAGCATAGCAAGCACGCTACTCATGCCTATAGGCTATAGCATCGTCCAATCGCAGGCTAGATCATTTCTCTCTTGATTCTTGAGTCTTGGTCCATGGGTATATTCGCGTATTGTTGTACTAGTTCGGTGATTGCCATTGGAAGAGATTGTCCAGTACGTACATCCCGGCAAACATACTTGATTGGAGGAGAGTATCTGAGGAAGAGCCTGTCCCGAATAACCAAGCCGAATGCCATCCAAGGAGTGGATGGAGTAAACAAAGTACAGTCATTTTTTATTGGAGAGTCAATAAAACTTAACCACTAAGAAAATACTCCTATTGATAGGGAGGAGAGGACAGAAAGAAGCAACGGACGCCCACGCAGTCGTCCGTTCAAACGCAACGGCTCAAGGAAGAAGAAACCGAAGAGCAGCCCGGCAGCCTTTTCTTTACTCCATTTATTTTAGCACACAAAGCCATAGGCAGCGTCGCAACCGTAACCGTCCATCCGTCCCAAGGCCAGCCGCCACGCCACCTCCCCAACTGACAGGCGGGCCCCACCCCTCAACCTCCGCCCACTATTTAGGGGTCGTTTGGAACACAGGATTTCCAAAGGAATTTCAAAGGAATCGAGTTCCTTTGTTTTGCTTACGTCATGCACCGTTTGGAATGGAGGAACCAGCCTCCTGATTCCTCTGGAAAGGAATGTTTTGATTCACAAAACGCAGGAATGAGAACATCCAGTCAAAACCAATGGTTTCGCTGAAGTCCGAGGCATGCTATCGTGCGAGTGAAACGGACGGGACTAAGGCGCAGCAAGACAGAAGTCGAAATCAATGTGACTGTCAAATTAATTTCAACAAATCAAAACCTTTTTTGCAAATATAAATAAAAACGGGTCGGAGAAATCGAACTTAGTCCCGTCCAATATAAATAAAAACATGTCGAGTCTATTAAGCCTGCTATGTGCCTCCAATATTTTCTTTATTATTCTTAATTCTCACATTCCCTTGCTCACAATTCCTGCGTTCCAAACACCTCATTCTATTCCTTTCCCGTGTTTTTCCAATCCTCTGTTTTCATACTGCATTCCTATTCCTTTCCTGCATTTCCTTCCATTCCTCTGTTTTGCGTTCCTCCGTTCCAAACAGGCCCTTATACCCTCCCCTCCCGTCGGCATCTTCCCACTCGCTCATCAGCGATCCTTCTCGAGCGTCCCTTCCCGTCCAACCCATCCCCGCCCCCGCAGGCAGGCAAAGCAAAACAGCCGCGCGCCATGGACTCCCGCCGCTACGAGGTGGAGGTGACGGTGGGGTCGGCGAGCAACCTGAAGAACGTCAACTGGCGCAACGGCGACCTGAGGCCGTACGCCGTGCTGTGGGTGGACGACGACGGGCCCAAGTGCTCCACCCGCGTGGACCCGGACAACGGCGAGGACCCCGTGTGGGACGAGAAGGTCGTGGTCCCGGTGCCGCCCGCCTCCGCCGCGCGCCTCGGCGACGCCGTCCTCCACGTCGACGTCGTCCACGCCGCCAGTGGCGGCGACGACGCCGACGAGGTCAAGCCGCTGGTGGGCTCCGCAAGCCTCCCGCTCCGCGACGTCCTCGACGACGCCGGCGGCGTCGTCGGCGGGCCCAAGGTCTCCCGCACCCTCAGGCTGAAGCGGCCCTCGGGCCGCCCGCAGGGCCGCCTCGAGGTCCGCGTCGCCGTCCGCGAGGCCCCGCCGCCGCGCTACTACGACCCGAGCCCGTACCCGGCGCCCGCGTACGGGAACCCCGCCGCCGCCGCCCGCGACCCGTACTACGCGGCGCCTCCGGCGTACGGTGGACAGCCGCCGGTGGGGTACCCGGCCGCCGCTCCTCCGTACGGTGGTGGTTATGGTTATGGAGCCGCCGCTCCTGCTCCTGCTCCTGCGGCGGCGTACGGCGCTGAGGCTGCTGCACCTGCCCAGAAGAGCAGCAAGATGGGGATGGGGACGGGCCTGGCGGTGGGCGCCGCGGCGGGGCTGCTGGGCGGCCTGGCGCTGGCGGAAGGGGCGAGCTACCTGGAGGACAAGTTCGAGGATCGCGTCGCCGAGAGGGTGGAGGAGGAGACCTTCGGCGACGGCGACTACGACGACGACTACTAGAAGGAAGCAGGAGACGTGCACACTGGTGCGGAGTGTATCAAAATGAAATCCACGCAAAAAAAAAAACGAGTAGCTGAAATCAAATGCATTCAAATAAGTCAGTGTCAGACAACCCCAGTGGAAAACAAAACATCAAAACTTGAACCATGGCTCTGGTAATCCCCAACCCTACCATTCGATTGAGTACTTGGTTTGATTGTACAATTTGAACCGTATCTATCTTGTGCTTTCCATGTCGTACGTGGGCGCCTATCTTTTTTTCAGTCTGAAAAAGAAAGATGTCAGTGAAGGCCACATGACCGTACCCTTGCTAAAGATCCATGGCCGCCAACGATTGGCGTGGAAGACGGTCAGGGAAGAAACAATCGAGCGTTCAGGCTTAACGAGACACTCAACGTCTCAACGGAGAACTAGGTTTCACAAAAGCGAAACAAAACACAACAATAATCCAAATGAAATTGTCGTTGAGCTGCTATTGATTTGGGTGATGATATGTATTGCGCTGTGAGATTCGTGTGTTGTGGATGCACGAACGATGGTGGCAACATTTCCACGTGAGCTGTAGGTACGAGTGCGACGCTAGCCGTTCTCGTTCCTGAATTAAATTATTGATTATTGATTGGATTACGTACACTACCACGGATTCTAGAAGAGTGCTTCTTTTCCGCACTAAGAAGAGTGCTTGAAAAAAAAAATGGCCAATATGCTAAAAAAAAAAAGGCCAATGAATTTGTCTGCGCAAGACCCTTCCAATTGGGCCAGGTAGGGATGTAGGTGGGCCTGCCTGCAGGCGGCCTCCGCTCCAGCCGCTAATGGAAATCTGTAAGGAATTCCAAATTTCCAATCTCTAATCATGCAGGCTTGCCATAGCCTGCTTTTGTTGCCGGAATCGGGCTTTGCGACAAACGGAGTAGAAACAAGCAGGTTGTGGACACCTGCCAAAGCCCAAAGCCCGCGCAAGGCCGAGAAAAATGAACATGAGTCTATTATGTAAGTGGTGGTGGAAACTAAAAAATTAAGACGGGATTTGACAGGAAATTGTGAGAAAGAAATACATGAAAGGTAAATGTTTGACCTAAATTACCCATAAAAGCATATAATTGCCTTGTGTGGAATGACCTAATCTAAATCAAGAATATCTATTTGACAGGAAGGTCCATGAGTGTGGGGACTGGTAAATCAATTGATTTTTGGTTAGATGTTGACGGTCCTTAAGTACCAAATATAGTTATCAAATAAATAAAGAAAATGATCCAAATGCAACCAACACCTAGACTTAGGGTTTTATCTGACAGAATTCCACGAGTTTTGGTGTTTGTCTGTTTCTGCAGGGGTTATCAGAAAATACGGAGGAAAGGCCCACACGTCGGGTTTACATAGAGATAATAACGTATTCACCGATTTTCTATCATCTAGAAGACTCCAGAAGCCACGAGATCGAACGGGAAGCCGAACGGGCCCGGAGGCAGGGCGCCCGCCCTGCTCCCTAGGGCGCCCGCCCTGGCCTGAGAGCCAATCAGGCTTCGTCTCGCGGATTATGCTCCACCGACCTAAGGGATCAAGGAAAACCGTGCGATTAATGTCGGTTTGATCCGACGGCCCACGTTCACTTGAGGGGGCTATATAAGCAGGACCCCTGGCCCCTGGAGGAGTCACTCCCTCATTCTCAATTCTTCAAACCCTAATCTCAGGAGGAGAGTCTCTGATCAAGCCCTAGAGCCACCACATCAACTAGATCTCTAGTGTAGCATAGCTACATAGGATTAGAACTAGAAGGAGTCAATCTTCGATTGGTTTCCGGATCTGTCAAGAGGATTCTTGGTAATTCCTTTACTGTTCTTCATTGTTCATCTTTGTTCTTCAATATTATGAATACAACTTTGTTCTATTTCAATATATTGATTATGACTATGCTCTACTTGTTTATGTTTGCGATTATATTGTTCTTAGTTTATCGTAGTTATACGTTTGGCTTAGTTAGATTGGAATTATATACATGTTTAGGATCGTATAGCGTTTATCCATCGGATCCATGGGTAAATGATAAATATTGTGTAGGCGTGGTGCTTAGACCATATTTATCTGCGATTGCACCTTATATGCCGGATCGTAGGGTGGTCCGCGATGGTGACAGTTTCGTTGGTTCTTATATAGTCCCCCTCCCGTGTGTAAGGCAGGCAGAGCAACATTATTACGGGGGAGTGATTGCTATGTTTCTCATCTTCCTTGATAATATCACTATGCATGGGCGTAGTCCTTTCTCGCAATGATTGCCAAGTGTACTTGCACTAACTATGATATGCTAGACTTTATAGTTAAGAATAACTTAGGAAATATCCTTGTAGTTCGTCCTAATACCATGCTAATGACTTGCTAAAATATCTGTTGAGGTGCTTATCATTATTATATGTGGCTAGCTGATCAGATTAATTATCTTTGTCACCATTCATACTTTATCTATATTTTATGTGACACTTACCCCTGTATGCAAGAGATAGATAAATGCTCTCACTTATACATGCAATGATTGATACTCATTCCTATATTCCATTCCATAATCAACATTGATGTTAGTAATCCCTTCCCAGTGGTAAAAATATAAATAACGATACCTGGAATACTTCCCGGTTAAAATGCTACATCGGTATTAATCTGTGCGCTTGCAGATCTTATTTATTATTTATTTAGAAGAGCAGTTGCATATTTCAATACCGCGTCTCTCATGTCATGCTGGGGATGACAACTTGGCTTAAGTGGCATGAGGGATAGGTTCGGTATTTTTGGCGCCGTTATCAGAATTAGAAAACTAAGTCTACTTTTGGTAATGACGTTAAGAATGCCCAACAAGCATTTTTGGCACCGTTGCCGGGGAAGGTTGATTTACTAACAAGGAATGAATACGGAATTTGAGTCATCATTCGCATCATTAAGTGATTGAGATCATCAATTCTCCCATACAGATTTACCCCTGTATTTTTCCATTCTTATTGTTTTGCAGGGTGATGTATGAATAGAGGACATCTTCCAGAAAATTTTGTTGACAACCCCGAAACATTAATCAGAGGGGCAAGAGCCAAGCTCAAGAAGTCAACACTTCGACGTAACACTTCATCCAATCCAGAAGACCGCCGAAGTTTCATCCGAAATTTGTCAACAGAGTTCGCAGCCATGGCGAACAAGACGATCCGTGAGTTCTCAGCTCCCACTACGGACAACATCCGCACTGGACCTGCCGCGGCCATCGACAAGAACTTTGAGCTCAAGCCAGGGCTCATCAACATGGTACAAGCCAACCAGTTTTGTGGAAAGCCGCACGAAGATGCAAGTGCTCATCTCCAACACTTCCTGGAGATTTGCAGCACATTCACTATATTAGATGTTCCCAGAGACGCCATACTACTTCGCCTTTTCCCATTCTCACTATTGGGGAGAGCGAAGCAGTGGTTCTACGCGACGAAGGATAAGAACACTACGTGGGCACTCTGCTCTACGAACTTTCTGGCTAAGTTCTTTCCCATGGGCAAGACCAATGCTCTCCGTGGAAAGATTACAAGTTTTCAGCAACAACATGATGAATCCGTTCCAGAAGCATGGGAGCGCTTTCAAGATTACATCCTAGAATGTCCCCATCATGGAATGGAGAGCTGGCTACTTATGCAGACTTTCTATCATGGGCTCATCACTAGTGCTCGTGAGACCATGGATGCTGCAGCTGGAGGCGCATTTCTATCACTCACCATACCACAAGCTACAGCCCTTGTGGAGAAGATGGCGTCCAACCAAGGTTAGAACGAAGAGAGGACTCAAACACGCAAGAAGGGTGGAGGTATGCACCAGCTCAAGGAGGTAGACATGCTGTCTGCAAAGTTAGACCTACTCATGAAAAAGCTCGATGACAAAGCTGGAGACAAAAGAGAAGTCATGAACGTCTACGACTCTCACATGACTTGTGAGGAATGTGGAGATACTGGACACTCAGGCAATCACTGCCCTGAGATGCTTGAGGATGCAAGGTACATCAACAACAACAACTACTACAACCGTCCTCAACAAAATCAAGGTTGGAATCAACAGAGGCCTAACTACTCAGGTAATTACTCAGGTAATTATCAAGGTAATAACTCTTACAACAACAATAATAATTTTTCACCCCTGAGAGAGTTAGTGTCTAATCAAGGAAAGCTAATGGATAACTTGTCTAAGAAATTGGCATCCAATGATAAAATACTAGAAGACATAAATAATAGAATGGATAATTTCTCTACTGCCATCAAAAACCAAATTAGCTTTAATGATTGAATCTCAGTTAAATCAAATAGCTGCTGCTGTTCCTGCTACTAACCCCGGTATACCATCACAACCGGAAGGATTAGAATCTGCAAATCTTGTAGACATGTTTGATGCAGGTAACTATTGGAGTAATCCCGCTGTCGGAGTACATAATGACCTTCTGCCAGTCAAGAGAGGCGATCCAGGACGCCCCATCATCCCGATCTCCATCGGCATGGTGGACTTCCCAGAAGCACTCTGCGACTTTGGCTCCAGCGTCAACATTATGCCCAGGGTACTCTATGAAAAATTCTTTACATATCCTTTATCAGAAACAACTATGTGTTTGCAGCTTGCAGATCGGACACTAAGCTTTCCTAAAGGAATATTAAAGAACATGTGTGTCCGAGTTGGTACCTCGTACGCTTCAGCTGACTTCGTGGTGATAGAGACCGGGTCCGATGAGAGGTCACCAGTTATTCTAGGAAGGCCATTCCTGAACACCTCGGGAGCTGTCATCTACGCCAGCGTTGCGAAGATCAACTTCGACATCAAGGGGAGGAAGGAGACATTTTCCTTCAAGAACAAGATTGCACAAATCCCAGAGCAACCCCAACATGAACCAAGGAAGAGGACCAACAGGAGGAACAAGCAGAACAAGAACAACAAAGGATAGACCGAATCAGCTAAGATGGTCACTGCAGTTCAAGGAGGTCAAGATGGTCGACTCAAGTCGCCCTTCCTGAACAAGAAGGACGACCCAGGCATGCCAAGCATTGAGTGCTCAATCAATGGATACTCCTTTCAGAAGGCGCTCTGCGACACTGAATCAGGCGTCAACATAATGGCCACAGTCACCTATCAGCTCTTGTACGGAACCATGCCCTTAAAACCAATATACACTCAGCTCCAGATGACAGATCAGACATCCCGAAAGGTCGAAGGTATAGTAACCGATGTCCCTCTTAAAATTAACGATCATTTTGTCCATACAGACTTTCAGGTCATTGACATGGGAGACGACGAGTACGATCCACCCATCATTCTAGGAAGACCGTTCCTTAGCACCGTCAAAGCAATCATCTACATTGGAACCGGAGAAGTCCATATGCATTTCCCCTCTGAGAAGGTACGCCGCTACTTTAATGACCCTAACTATATAGTTAAAGATTCTAAGCAGGTCAGGACAAGAAGAAGGCGACGTAACCGTAACCAAAGGAGGCAAACCATCAAGGACATATGGGCAGACTATGAAGGAGAGGTCATAAGGCCCGAGGATACACAACAGGAGACCGAAGCACCAAGTCAGGTATGGAAAGCGAAGACAGTTATACAAGAAGAGGAGGCGCTGCCGGAACCACCATCTACGCCACCCAAATCCCAGGACAACTAATAAGAAAAGAAGTCCTGTCCGGAGGACTTAAAAACACCGAACGCCGTGCCAAGAGGTAAACTTGGTAGTTATCATTTTCCCTTTAATTATTGCTCAGTTAATCATGTTCATTCTGTCTAAAAAAATGTTGAAAACAGTAAGCCCATGTGAGTATGCGAGTGGCATAAAACCCATAAGTACATTCACTGTGGTGGCATAAAATAATAATAATAATAATATATTTTTTCTGTTCTATAAAAATGAAAATAAAAATAGAGAGTGACATTTATCAAGGAAGCTCAAACATGATAAAGGCTAGATATTTATGCTAACGCTTAATCAAGTTCCACGAAGCTTTGTTGTCTATTTGAGCTCCACAGAATTCAGGAAGACTAGCAGACGGAGGATATCCTAATCGTTGTCAGGGTGCTGCCGACATTCAAATACACCTCTGCACCTGCTAGCTACATCAGAAGAAATTACGTCAAGATCCAGCTTGGGGGAGAGCACCCCCATTTATCCCGATAAGTATTTTTATCTACATTTATACCTATGCTTTATTAAAATAAAAAGATGCATAATCATGAAAACCCAAATAAATATTTTATGTTTATATATATTTGCTTAGTTTAATAAATAAATAAAGTAGCTATGCTAAACTGAATCTTGAAAATAAAACTCTAGCATGGATATGATGAATAGTTGCTCTACCTAATTTTCAAATTTGTTTTCTCTCTAGTTTAGACATAACTGTTATAATTTAAAACTGGCTCTAAACCTGAACTAGTGGGAAGAGAACTTGATCTGAAGTCTAAGTTGTTAGCGGATATGATATGGGAAGGTTGAGCTGCTGTTTATCTGTTCCTAGAGATGCTAGAATTCTGGAGAATTTTATCTTTAAAATTTTTTAAAATGTTACATGATGAATTCCTGTATGATGAGAGTTTAAATTCCTACCACAGCCATATATACATGCTTGTTAGATTAGGAGCCGCACTTTTACTACTTACTGCTTATGGGCATTGAGTGTGGTCAAGCTGTGTAGACCCTTAGGAACTTGTCATGTGGTTAAAATTAAGATTCACTTGCACGTTCACTCATACATGCTGCTTCTACTCCGGAAGTACGCATCCACATATATCCACTCATTTCCATCTCCAGATTCACCCAAAATTATTCTACTCCTGACCCGGGAGAGAATAGCCAAAAACATTATCCCATTCCTGTTATTCCCTGTGAAGTTAATGCTCAAGTCATTTCTACTACCACTTGCTATATTTTCAAAAGAGGGAGATTGCTCTATATATATATATATATATATATATATATATATATATATATATATATATATATATATATATATATATATATATATACGAGGAAATAAAAATGAGCAAGTGCTCGGAACCTCGAAGAAAGAAAAAGTGAGACGAGAGGTAAAAATGGACAAGTGTCTGACAGTAGAATTAGGGGTACAAGATACCCACCTGAGAGAAAAAAAAAGAGAAAAAAATAGAGCATCTCATTCCCCTCAAAAGTTTTAAAAAGCAAGAAAGGTATGTATTCCCTCAAAAAGAGCATTAGACTTTTGTTATCACCATACACCACTCATTCACTACACATGCACATCTTGATTTGACTTATTGACTTGTTTCTCTGGATCCATGGTTTGACTATGCAATAAATATTCTATGAGTATGTATACTGTATCTCCCACCTATGAGCTCCAGATATCAAAGCCTTATTAGAGTAGGGTGAGAGAGAAGGCAATGTCACTACGCCTTATACCATAAATACCACATACTTTGAGAGAGAAGGCATATACCATTACTGCCTTGGTAAGGATCCAGAAATACCACAAAAGAGAGACCCGAGAAAGTCATAAAAGGAATCTTTGAGTTTTATTTGAAAAATTTACAAAAAACTCCAGAGCTATAGCTGATCAAGAATAAGAGACATGGCGTTTGACTAGACCGTTCTATCTTTTAACCACTCAAGATGCAGGTGACGGTTGCAAGCCCCATGGTGAAAGGTAAAATGAGTAAGTTTTAAGTCTTGACAGTTTACTCTAACTCAGGGATGAGACCTTATTTGAAAGCATATGTACCGTCAACGTTCAAAGGCGTTGCAGCAACTTCTGATCCATAATGAGTCTATCCTTGCTCAGGGACGAGCAAGCGGTAAGCTTGGAGGAGTTTGTTGACGGTCCTTAAGTACCAAATATAGTTATCAAATAAATAAAGAAAAGGATCTAAATGCAACCAACACCTAGACTTAGGGTTTTATCTGACAGAATTCCACGAGTTTTGGTGTTTGTCTGTTTCTGCATGGGGTTATCAGAAAATACAGAGGAAAGGCCCACACGTCGGGTTTACATAGAGATAATAACGTGTTCACCGATTTTCTATCATCTAGAAGACTCCAGAAGCCACGAGATCGAATGGGAGGCCGAACGGGCCCGGAGGTAGGGCGTCCGCCCTGCTCCCTAGGGCGCCCACCCTGGCCTGAGAGCCAATCAGGCTCCGTCTCGCGGATTATGCTCCACCGACCTAAGGGATCAAGGAAAACCGTGCGATTAATGTCGGTTTGATCCGACGGCCCACGTTCACTTGAGGGGGCTATATAAGCAGGACCCCTGGCCCCTGGAGGAAGCACTCCCTCATTCTCAATTCTTCAAACCCTAATCTCAGGAGGAGAGTCTCTGATCAAGCCCTAGAGCCACCACATCAACTAGATCTCTAATGTAGCATAGCTACATAGGATTAGAACTAGAAGGAGTCAATCTTCGATTGGTTTCCGGATCTATCAAGAGGATTCTTGGTAATTCCTTTACTGTTCTTCATTGTTCATCTTTGTTCTTTAATATTATGAATACAACTTTGTTCTATTTCAATATATTGATTATGACTATGCTCTACTTGTTTATGTTTGCGATTATATTGTTCTTAGTTTATCGTAGTTATACGCTTGGCTTAGTTAGATTAGAATTATATACATGTTTAGGATCGTATAGCGTTTATCCATCGGATCCATGGGTAAATGATAAATATTGCGTAGGCGTGGTGCTTAGACCATATTTATCTGCGATTGCACCTTATATGCCGGATCGTGGGGTGGTCCGCGATGGTGACAGCTTCGTTGGTTCTTATATAGTCCCCCTCCCGTGTGTAAGGCAGACAGAGCAACATTATTACGGGGGAGTGATTGCTATGTTTCTCATCTTCCTTGATAATATCACTATGCATGGGCGTAGTCCTTTCTCGCAATGATTGCCAAGTGTACTTGCACTAACTATGATATGCTAGACTTTATAGTTAAGAATAACTTAGGAAATATCCTTGTAGTTCGTCCTAATACCATGCTAATGACTTGCTAAAATATCTGTTGAGGTGCTTATCATTATTATATGTGGCTAGCTGATCAGATTAATTATCTTTGTCACCATTCATACTTTATCTATATTTTATGTGACACTTACCCCTGTATGCAAGAGATAGATAAATGCTCTCACTTATACATGCAATGATTGATACTCATTCCTATATTCCATTCCATAATCAACATTGATGTTAGTAATCCCTTCCCAGTGGTAAAAATATAAATAACGATACCTGGAATACTTCCCGGTTAAAATGCTACATCGGTATTAATCTGTGCGCTTGCAGATCTTATTTATTATTTATTTAGAAGAGCAGTTGCATATTTCAATACCGCGTCTCTCATGTCATGCTGGGGATGACAACTTGGCTTAAGTGGCATGAGGGATAGGTTCGGTATTTTTGGCGCCGTTATCAGAATTAGAAAACTAAGTCTACTTTTGGTAATGACGTTAAGAATGCCCAACATTAGACACCCTCATGTGGAAAGGTACCCCTAAAGGATAAATTTCCTGATCTATATGAAATTTGCAACAGCCAAAGTTGTTCGGTGAATGAGTTAAGTACCAAAAATTGGAGATTGAGTTTTCGGAGGTGGTTAGATGAGGGTCTGCAGGACTATCTTAGATGCTTATGCAACATCATTTTTAGATACGAAGTCAGTGACGACAAAGACATTGCAAATTGGGATTGGGAAAATTAGAAAAAATGTACAGCAGACACCTGTCTGTTGTATTAGCTATGGCCCTATAACAACAAATAAATTTGGAAGGCAAAACTGCCTCCAAAAATAAAGATGTTCATGTGGATAACTTTACAAAATGAATTCTGACCAAAGAGAACCTTACAAAAAGAAAATAAAGATGTTCTTGTGCCTATTGCATTTTGAAAGAAAATCTATCATTCATCTTTTTTGAACGCCTTGTTATCAAGTACTCCCTTTGTCCCTAAATATCTATCGTTTGCGCTTCCCGAGAAACAACTTTGATTAAATATATATTAAAAATATTAATATTTATAGTACATAATTAGTATCATTGGAAATATCTTTGAATTTATTTTTTTAATAAATTTATTTGGAGATACAAATTGTCAGTGTTTGGACCCGGGAGGGCCCTAAGCCGACGAGTGAATTTGTGTTGCATGCTCCCTCCTCCGGATGGTGATGCAAAGAGAATAACGGGGGGTTTATCCTGGTTCGGGCGGAAGAAAGCCCTACGTCCAGCGGGGAAAGGAGAGTGTTGTATTTCCTTACACCTAAGTGCTTGTATAGGGGTTACAAACCGTGAGAGAGGGAGCCGGTCCCAAGTCTCAAAGAAAGAGTACAATGGAGTGTTGCTTGAGATGTTGATCTCAGAAGTGGGGAGGTGTCTCGTTTTTCTGTCTTTCGTCGTCCTCTCCTCCTCCTTCTCCTCAGGGTGAGCTACTTGCCCTCCCCTTTTATAGACTCAAGGGGAGGATAAGACTTACAACAAACCCTAGGAGGTGCCTTGGAGGAGAAGGCGGAGCGAGTACTGTCGGTGTTGCTGTGGCGACGTGCCCCGGTACATGCAGGCCATCCCTGGGGCATCGTGGTGATGTTGATGACGGGACGGCGGTACATCCGAGGCGCTGCAGAGGACGTGCGATTCCCTGTGGTCGACGTATGGGTCATGGTCTCCTTGCTCGACTGATGGCGGTCGAGGCCGGGTCGGGACGTGGCTGAGGAGGGTCGACGGGAAATGGATAAGGCCGAGCCCTAGAAATCCCGGGATATGACGGTCGAACAGTGGTAGTCATGGCGGGAATAGTGGCTGCTTTTCGTCGCCCATCCCGGTATGGACAGTAAAAAGTAAGACTAGACGTGGACGCCGCTCCCACACCGGTGGCGCTGTGGCCACGTTGGTGGAAGTGGTTGCATTAAATGCTTTGTCGGTGAGTAGGTGGGTGAGGCAGGGTCGACCGACCCTAGGTCGTGCGAGTCGGAGAATTTCCAGGGGTCGAGGCCTCCCGTCGAGCGAGCCTCGTACGAGTCAGAACGCAGTCGAGGGCGTTCTGTCTGCATACGCGTGTGGCCCAGATCGGTGTATCCGTGTGGGTGGAACCTCAACTCGATCTCTCTTAGGAGGTTCTCAGGGCGCGGATTCCCTGGGGGTTTACTCCTTTTAATCGTTGTTTTTCGGTGCCTCTAATTTAGGTACCCGACACAAATGTTGCATGTATTTTCTATAAATGGAGTCTGTCGTTTGTGCTTCTCGACAAACAACTTTGATTAAATATATATATATAAATATTAATATTTATAGTACATAATTAGTATCATTGGAAAGATCTTTAAATCTAGTTTTTTTAATAAATTTATTTGGAGATACAAATGTTGCACGTATTTTCTATAAATCGAGTTAAACTTGTGGCACGCATACCAACGGCGACAGATATAAGGGCAGTCCCAATGGTGCATTGATGATGGTTTCTATCCTTATTAAATGACTTGCCACGTAGGTAAAATGCTGACATGGCAACATAATTAATGAAGAAATAGAGTAAAAATCATAGAAATGGTTTCTTCATGAAGAAATCAAGTCTACTCTTGACCCAATGCACCAAGAAACCATGAAATCATCATTGGAGAGAAACCACAAGTTTCTAGGGGGCTCGTGTCGCACTCCCATTGGAGGAAGAAGATAGAGTTAGGAGGAGAAAGAGAAAATAATTATTACTTACAGAAACTATGGGTTGGAAGGCAGTACTTTTTTTGGTGCGGTATCCTATGTTATAGAAACTACTAGTTTCTTTCATTGGGATTGCCCTAAAGGGACGGAGGGACTATGTTTTGAATATCCTTGCTTTCACCTTTGGGGAGTTTTAGTTAGATCCTATTCTTTCAATTAGTCTGGCTACAGGGGCGGATCTGCCGGGGGGGCTGCCGGGGCTCAAGCCCCCCCTACCCTGGCTGCGCCCATGGAGCCCCCCCTTAGCCCCCCCCATGAATTTTGCCGCCATTGATAGGAGGGAAGGAGGGACTGGAGCATAGAACGACGAAGGTTGAAGAAGACATCGAGCAGTTGGGTCAGGGGCTGTCTTTGTGGAAAGTGGAATCGTGGGCTGCATTGGTGGGCTATCTTTATGAAGCTGCCAAGTGCCAAATAGGCCCATTAGCATATAGGATAGGAATAGAATTGGCCTTATTTTTTTTTCCTTTCCTCTGCTGGCTGTCTGTTCTTTCCTCTCCGTCACTCATCCCGCATCGTGGCATCGGGCGTCGGCGGCTTGCGGCGGCGGCTAGGGTTCGCAGCCTCGCGGGCTCCTCGCAGACGGCACACGGCGGAGGCGCGGAGCTGAGGTGCCGGACTGCTGGAGGGCCGAGGGTGGGAGGGCGTTGGCAGGCAGCAGCGGCCGCTCCTGGCGCACGCGCACAGCAGCAGCAGGGCAGGCGCCCAGGCTGGAGGCGGCTGCCGGCGGCTAGCCAGCCAGGCAGGAGGCCGTGCACGGTGCACAGGCCGCGGCTAGGCAGGAACGAAGCAGAAGCAGCCGCCAGCGGCCAGCCAGCACCAGCAGGTATACCTCTTCTGTCTCTTGTTCTTTTTTTTTTGTAGATTTGCCTTTTAATTTCAAACTTTGTAATTGTTCAAAATTTGTTTAAAATTTAATTAATTGTAGATTGTTCAAAATGTCCAAAAAGAACATTGCACATATTTTTTCCTGGTTCAAGTAGTACATCTTTTGTTAGTTAGTTCTAAAAATTGTATATTTTACTTATGCGTTTTACGATGCACTTTTGATTGTTACCATAGTTATCATGTATAAGGTTTAAAACTGCTATATTTTAGCTTCCTATGGGATAGAATTGAGTGAAGTTAGTCTAGCTCTCTTCGGTCCAGCCCCTCCTAAAATTTTTTTCTAGATCCGCCACTGTCTGGCTATGGGTTTGTTGCAGTCTCCCTCTCCCATATGGTAAACAAGTTTGGATTGGCTGCAGTTTGTTGGACCATTGGGAGAACAAAGAATTTTGTCTGTTTTCAAGAAAAAAAAGAATTAAATATCTTGCTGAGATCATCTTCCCAGGTGAAGCATGATGCAACCGTCCTGGAGTCGGTAATTTCATCAGCAAGTTCAGTAGGAGGACGAAGACAACAATCTAGCCAAGGTATGGGGAGAAAATACAACTTTATGTTACTGTAAACTCTTATAATCTTCTTGGGCTTCTTTGGATGAGAATGAGATAGGGATAATTACTAATTGACAAAAAAAATAATTCAAATCAATTAAGATTCACTAAAGCTAATTTTTAGCTTGCTAATGATTAGCTATTGTATCAAACTTTACTAGAAATCGTTACGTTATTGGGAGGAAAAAAGAACGAGGAGAAGTCGAAAGGTCGTCTCGGCGTAGGCGGAATATGCACGCAGAGGCTATACCACCGCCTTGAATTGATCCGGCACCGCGTATCATGGGCCGGGCCTACGAGTAATACTGCTGTCTGCCTGTCTCGAAGAAAAGACTGGATTCGGAAAGCCCGAGTGGCTCGAAATGCCTCCTGCCAACTCGCGATGGCGTTGTTTAGATACCTAAATTTTCTCCAAATTTTACTATGCAAAAAGAAGATTCTCTATCACATCAAAATACCGACACATGTATGGAGTATTAAATATAGATGAAATAAAAAAACTAATTGCACAGTTTTGTTGTACTTTGCGAGATGAACATTTTAAGCCTAATTAATCAATGTTTGGACAATTATTACCAAATAAAAACAAAATTACTATAGTGTGATGTGGTGTTTACTATGCAAAATTTAGATAGGTATCTAAACCAGGCCCATGTGTCGCGCATTCAACCTCGTCACATGCGTGTAGTCGTGTAGATGTGGTAGCCTTTTGCTTTTGGTGTGTGCAGTGCCGTTCCGGCCGGCCGTCGATCTGCTACTACTACTCGTACGCTACAAATCTACAATGAATATGTATGGTCAGCTCGCTCCAACTGCTTACTGTAGCAATATTGCACTCAGTAGTAGAAAACAAACAATTAGTGACTCGAAATGTTGTTTTTTCTACCTAGAAAAAACATACTCCTATCTACAATAATCTCTACCTAGAAAACAAACAATTAGCGACGCGAAGAAATGTTGTGTTTTCTAATAATAATATACTCCGTCCATTCTAAATTATAAGTCGTTTTGATTTTTCTGGTAAATATATGTCTAGATGCATAGCACTAAAAAAATCAAAACGACCTATAATTTGGAACAGATAGAGTAATTGGTAAGTATGCTTTGCCCACATGCATACAGTTATTTTTGCCGGAGGCTATCTAGCTCATGCTGTTATTTCCGTGACAGTCGTTATGCTCGATACATGCAGGCATCCGCATCAGCGGTGGATCCACATATATCGCTGTGCATTTGATATATAGGCCATTAGGCCGTGCAGTGCTACCCAGGCCAGGCCAGGCCAGCTTGACAGTACTCCCTCCGTCTCTAAATATTTATTATTTTTATTTTTTGAAAAATAACTTTAACTAAAAAAAAGTAGAACCAGTACCAGAGGCTGCCACACGAGTGAGGTCTGGGGAAGAGAATAACCGAAGCAAAGTCTTACCCCCACAGAAATTCTGCAGAGAGACGGCTTCGAACCCAGAACCTGGTGACTCGGCGAGCTAGCACTCACCAACTGCACCAGGCCTGCCCTTCTAACTTTAACTAAATATATATTAAAAATTATTAATGTTTATGATACATAATTAGTATCATTGATAGATATTTGAATCTAGTTTTTTTAATAAATTTATCTGGAGATAGAAATGTTGCACGTATTTTTTATAAATCGAGTCAAAGTTATCGACATGTAAATCGTAGCGACCAACATTTAGGGACGAGCATGTACCATCCACGCATGATCCATCAATGGTATCAGTTCGTGCAGTGTCGACCATGCATATGCCACCGTTCCTCCTTGTGCCTGTTTAGTTCTCGAAAATTTTTAGGAAACGCTACTGTAGCAATTTTGTTGTTATTTGACAAATATTATCCAATCATGGACTAACTAGGCTTAAAAGATTTATCTCATCGATTTCGTCTAAACTGTGTAATTAGTTTTATTTTTTATTTATATTTAATGTTTCATGCATGTGTCTAAAGATTCGATGTGACAGGAAATCTGAAAATTTTTGCAAATTTTTTTGCAAACTAAACCAGCCCCTTGTAAGCATTCAGTAGCTCCCATACTTTAGTATCTACTCTCTCTGTGTGACTTTTCCAGATAAATATATATTTAGATAATGTATATCTAAATATTTAATAAAAAATATTTATCTAAAATATAAGAACGACTTATACGAACGGAGGGAGTACTACTGATTTAAGTACTATATATATGGCTTTGACTCCATATACCCTTACTCCTTTGGTCCCAAAGAAAGAACTTACTTTTCATAAATCATAAATTTAACTAGGATCTTGTTTAGTTCCCATTGTCTACAGTTTAACCTTTAACCACTGTAAAGTTTAGACCATTTTATCTCTTGAGGCTCCAAGTACGTAGTTGATCTAAATTGATGTATAAAGTTTATCTAACCACACAAGAAAGCCATTAATTCATTATTAGATCATACAAGTGAGCTAAATGGTCTAAAGTTAACCCTAAATTTTAACGAACTAAATTTATACCATAGGATCACAAAGGACCTAACTTTATAGAGAAAAATACCAAAATTTATGATACTAAAAAAACATACTATGACTAAATTGAATGGTACTGATTTGATATTATAAATATTGACACATTTTTCTATAAATTTAATCAATTTTACAATGGTTGTCTGCATCGATGGATCGCTCGGTCACGAGTCACGACTACCCGTCTCTACATTTCTCATGCATCCACAGGTCGATCGACAGAACGGTAGATGCAATATTCACTCACCTCCAGCTCGTCTTCTCCCCCTCTCTGCTCTGATCTGATCTGAGAGGTGAGCTGGCTGGTATTTCTGAGATTCAAGGATGATGGAGTATGAATTTAGCCAGGGCATGCACTTCTGAGCACAAGCATGCCATGCATGCATTATCATCCATACACACGCAACAAAACAACTTGATTCCCTGCAACGACTTGGCATAATATATCCCTCCTACCCAATGTGGCAACATATTTAATTCTCGTTGGCTGCTGCTCAAATGGACAATGCCAGTAAGGGGCGAATCTACAGTAAACCATAGGCCGACCCTGACGTTTTTTGAATTCCTCTGTACTGAAGGTCTGGTATAGTTTAGGATTCTATTTGTTGGTGGTATGGGGTGGGATGATCCCTCTTTTGTGCTATTTATTTTAGAGTTAGAGAGGGATGGGATGATCCCACGAGGGAATATTCTAGCTAGATTTGGGATGACTCTGCCCTTGAAAATCGAGGAGATGGAGTCACGCGAAGTGGGACGAAGAGGAGGTGCGCATGGGAGGAAGAAGAGTAGGCGAGCTCCAGCGGCGCGTGGCCAAGCTCCAGGCATGCATGCGCGTGGGTGAGCTCTGACCCCATCGGCGAGCTCTAGCTCCACGCGGCTGACGAGATCCAGCTGAGCGGCTCGGCCCCATCGGTGCGAACACGACCTCCTCAGGATGCCGGGTTGCACTCCATCGCCATCCCGAGCTCCCTGAACCATCTCGCTCCCAGCTTCTTCCTCCCCAGCACCTCTGTCTCTCTCTCCAGTGCCCTTCATAGCATGGGTCGCTCACCTGATCTCCCTCTCTGGTCATGACCCAGCCAAGGTGAGCCACCCGAGAGCTTCCCCTCATCCTCCTCTCCCTCCCATGCCCTCGGATTCGAGAATGATGTCGAGAATCACTGCCGGCCAAACCTCCAGCACCCACCACCAAACGAAGGAGCACAAACACTTGAAAGAGGAGGATAGGAGGAACAAAAGGAAAAAAAACTCACAGTTGGGCCTCAACTGTTAGTGGCTAATCCTACTTTTGATGTCTACAAACCAAACAAAAAACGTTGTCGCCCCATCCCTCTTCAACCAGACGCAAAATGGAGTCGTCCCATTCCACAAACCAGGGACATGATCATCTCATTTCACCTTGACTCTCAACCAAACGCTACCTAACTCAATCTTATTTGTTTGTTGACCTAGGTGACCCATTTTGCTAGAGTCGCCACTGATTATATACAATAGATATATAGATGATCATCACTCACTAACACACAAATGATTTTTATAATTACTTCTTTTTTAGGGGCTGTTGATAAAGTCAACCATCTCTATAAATGTTTTGTTGCACTATAGCTTCTGAATCACTCCTAAAATTTGATTTGACTAAGTATAGTAGGGGGTTTATATGTGAGGTAAGAGGTTAGGTTTGAATCTGCAGGGCACAATCTCTATAAATTCAAACAAAAAATGCAAGATTCGTTTAGGCAAAAGATTTTTTTACTTATTTTTTTGGCAAAGATTAATATGGCTTAAAAAATTCGTCTCGTAAATTTATCGTAATCTATGTAATTAGTTTTTTTGTCTACATTTAATACTCCATGCATGTGATCAAACATTCGATGTGATGGGTGATTTTTTTGAGAAACTGGCCACGTTTAGTTCCAGAAAATTTTGGGTTTTTGCTAGTGTAGCACTTTCGTTTGCATTTGGCAATTAGTGTTCAATCATGGACCAATTAAGTTCAAAAGTTTCGTCTCGCGATTTCTCATCAAATTGTGCAATTAGTTTTTTTCATCTACATTTAATACTCCATGTATGTACCCAAAAATTCGACGTGATGAGTAAAAAAAAACCAAAAATTTTTAGAACTAAACGTGGCACCCCCGCAGCAGCTGCGTCTGTCGATGGCGTGGTGGTAGCCATGAAGGCCGCGCGGCAGGCCATAAATGTGCGCCTCCTCCGATCCGGATCCTCCCAACCGAACCATCTACCACCCGTCGCTTTCCTCCACCTACGATTAGAGCCTGTTTAGTTTAAAAAAAATGAAAAAGTGCTACAGTATCTGTTACATTAAATCTTACGACACATACATAAAGTACTAGATATAGACGAAAGAACAAACTAATTACACAATTTAGTTATAAATCACGAGACAAATCTTTTAAGCCTAATTAGTCCATAATTAAACACAAATTGCCAAATAAAATAAAAAGTGATACAGTAGCCGAACCCAAAATATTTCACCAACTAAACATGCCCTCAATTCCATCGCCTCCCTGCTGTGCTGTCGTCTTCGTTCGTTCCCCGGCCGGTCGCCAGCCATTTTTTCTTGATTTCCTTCCTTTTCCCTGTCTACTACAGTCCGCACCTCTCTCCCTCTCGTGTCGTGCCGTTGTGCGGTGCTCCTGCCCCAGTCCGCCAGCCGCCCGTCGCCCTCCCCGGCCACGGCCGAGCAGAACGAAGAGCCCCCATTAATGCCCGACCCACCCACCTCCTGCTGGCCTCCCCTATATCACTCACCCTCCTCCCTCCACCCCGCTTCTCACTCACCACACAGGCACACACACTCGCACTACACTGGCGTATAGCTAGCAATTGCTGTAGCAAGCAGCAGCAGCAGAGATGGGCGTGGAGAACGGCAGCAGCCCCTGCCCCGCCGTCGACGCGGCGGTGACCGTGACCGGCGCCCGCACCGTGGCGCCCGCCAAGAACCGCTGCACGCTCGCCACCTTCGACCTCCCCTACATCACCTTCTACTACAACCAGAAGCTGCTCCTGTACCGCACCGCCCCGGACTTCCCGTTCCCGGACGCCGTGGCGCGCATGACGGCCGCGCTCGCCGACGCGCTCCGTGTCTTCTACCCGCTCGCCGGCCGCATCCGCCAGCAGGACGCCGACGGCGCGCTCGTCGTCGAGGGCGACGAGGGCGCCGAGGTGTTCGAGGCCGAGGCTCTGGGCGTCGCCGTCGACGACCTCGCCGGTGGGGACTGCAGCGACGAGGCGGAGAAGGTCATGCAGCTCCTCGTGCCCTACACTGGCGTCATGAACCTCGAGGGCCTCCGCCGCCCGCTGCTCGCCGTCCAGGTGAGTGCATGCCATTATATTTCCCAGATCTCTCGTCGGTCGCTATATTATGTGGATTATATTTGCGTACGTGAGTCACATTGTGGATATATACGTGACGCCTTGTTCAAGATCGAAACGTACAAATCCGTTCATTCATCATGATTCACGTTAAAACAGCAAACAAGATAAACTTTATATATATATATATATATATATATATATATATATATATATATATATATATATATATATATATATATATATATATATATATATATATATATATATATATAACTAAATGTACAAGTCTCCAAACGTAAATTTCAAAGCTATTCACTGGCAAATTCCTGGTGCATAGTATTACTCTTCACACCAATTATGTATTTTCTGAATAGTATACTTTACACGGTTTTTGACAATGTATAGTATCGAGCCCGTTCGCATCGCTGCAAAGTTATGGCTTCGATGATTCTCTGTGAGGGAAAACTAAGGGTGGGCAAAATATCCGATACCCAATTCTCGAACCCGAATTACCTGAACCCGGACCGAAGTACCTGAATCCGAATTACCCGATCATAATTTCGAATAGTGATCGTAAAAACCCGAAATTAGTTTTGGTAATTCGGGTAATGTTTTCCGGTACCCGAATTACCTGAAATATCTTAAATATTTGTTCTTCTATTCCTAACATGAACATGAAGACATGAGGTAGTTCAATGGTATATAAATATATTATTTGACATGGATTAATGTAGATTTATATTAACTTAATAAGTGATTTGTTAGTAATTGATATGAAGACAGATGCGATTTAAAAGACTATTGTTTATTGCTTTAAAATGGTACTTGAATTTTTTTCAAAATGGTTGGTTTTGTCAATTTCGGGTATATCGGGTAAAATCCAAACTTGAACTCGAATTATTGGGTACCCGAAATTTCGGGTAATGTTTTTTCGAGGAAAAAATCGGGTAGCAATTTTTAGTACCCGAATTTCTAACTACTACCCGAATTACCCGACTTGAAATTTCCAGGTAACCCGAATACCCAGCCTTAAGAAAAACACTAAAAAAAATACGGATTATAAGAGAAATAAACAGGACCATCGTCTTTCTGGAACGAGAGATGTACTATATGAGCCGATCCACATTAATTTTCACAATAAATGAGTCTTGAATGTCAATTGCACTGCTACCTACCCACTATACTGGCACATGGAAGCAGTAATTCATTGCAGCCATTGCTCGTACCAACAGCAACTGCTGTGCAGAGTAACCATTGGCCAGGCATAAGGCTGTACTACTACTACCCAATCAATTGAGATCGAGGGCCGTGTTTAGTTCTGGATTCGGTGTACGCGAGTTGGAACCGTGCCCAATAAAATATGTATTGTAGTATTTTATTTGTATTTAGTAAAAATTATCTAAACTTTGACTAATTAGGTTTAAAATGTTCGTCTCACAAAGTACAACAAAATTGTGTAATCAGTTTGTAATTTCATCTACATTTAGTACTCCATGTGCCGGTATTTTGATGTGATGGGAATATTCTTTTTGCACAGTGAAATTTAAGGTAGAAATTAGGAACTAAAAAGGCCCTTGTTATTACAGCGATGCATATGTAATATTCTTTTTACATGTGTTAATTGAGGGAGTGTTTAGTTAGGGAGAAGAAAATTTTCAAATATCACATCGGATGTGTCGGAAGGATGTCGGGATGAGTTTTCGGATAGTAATAAAAAAACAAATTACAGAACCCATCAGGAAACTACGAGACGAATCTAATGATACTAACTAATCTATCATTAGCACATGTGGATTACTGTAGCATTTAAGGTTTTTCATGGACTAATTAGACTTAAAAGATTTGTCTCCGATTTCACTAAGAACTGTACAATTAGTTTTTTTATCTATATTTAGTACTATATATATATATGTGTGTGTCAAGATGCTCTTTTATTGTAGAAGACATTTTTTTGCGAACTAAACACAGCCTGATTGATGGTGACGGTAGCAGTGGCATGGCACAAGAATGTTTGGACTTTTACTGCTGTTGTAATTTATTTATACAGGAAAAAAAAGAGAAAACAAAATCTAGGGTAAATCTGGTAACTGACCGAGTGACGCACCTGCATGCATGCAGTTCACGAAGCTCAAGGACGGTCTGGCGGTGGGGTGCGCCTTCAACCACGCGGTGCTGGACGGCACCTCCACGTGGCACTTCATGTCGTCCTGGGCCGAGCTCTGCCGCGGCGCCCCCGTGTCTCTCCAGCCCATCCACGACCGGTCCTTGGCCCGGTCCGTGCGCGTGCGGCTGGAGCTGCCGGCGTCCGCGGAGGCCCACGAGAAGACGGACCCGAACGGCCCCAAGAAGCCGCTCGTGGCGCGCGTGTTCTCGTTCCCGGCGCCCACCGTGGCGCGCATCAAGGCGGCCGCCAACGCGGCGCTCCCGCCGGGCGCCGCCAGCGCCAAGCCCTTCTCCACGTTCCAGGCCCTGGGCGCGCACATCTGGCGCGCCGTCTCCCGCGCCCGCGGGCTGGGCCCCGCCGACATCACCGCCTTCGCCGTCTTCGCCGACTGCCGCGCCCGCCTCGACCCGCCGCTGCCGCCGGCCTACTTCGGCAACCTCATCCAGGCGGTGTTCACGGGCGTGCCGGCCGGGATGCTCCTGGGCGGGCCCCCCGAGCTGGCCGCGGGCCTGCTGCAGAAGGCCATCGGCGAGCACGACGCCGCCGCGGTGGCCAGGAGGCTGGAGGAGTACGAGGCGGCGCCCAAGCTGTTCCACTACAGCGACGCTGGCCCCAACTGCGTGGCCGTCGGCAGCTCGCCGAGGTTCAAGGTCTACGACGTCGACTTCGGGTTCGGGCGGCCCGAGCGCGTCCGCAGCGGCGGCAACAACAAGTTCGACGGCATGGTGTACCTGTACCCGGGCCGCGGCGGCGACGGCGGCATCGACGTCGAGCTGGCGCTGCAGCCGGAGCCCATGCAGAGGCTGGAGAAGGACGACGACTTCTTCCTGCGCCAGGCGGCAGCCTAGCTAGCTGCCTACCAAGCTGAAGATGATCATTCGAATTCGAATTCGAATTCGTCGTGCATGCACGCGTGATTTGGGATGCTATACGAGGGATTGGTTGCCGCCTGCGCAGGTGTACTACTACTGCTGCTGCTCTCTGTCAGTGTTCACCCATCCAGTTCGTTGATCGTGCTTTATTAATTAGTAATTGTGTGGCTTGTTATTGCTATATACTGCTGTGTTTTACTTAGTTCCATGATTGTGCGAGCTAGGCGTGTTGGATTATACTGTATTTGCTGGACTGGAGCTGAATAAGGATGGATCAGACTTTGATTAGTTTGTGCAGGTTCATGAGCGATCGAGCATGGTCCAGATATCATCAGTCGTTGTAGTAATGCAGTCAATCAATGCAAGAATGGAGTATACTCCTATGTCTAATTATTATGTAATCTTGTTATTATGTACTTCCACTTGTACCATACCACTGGAATCAGTCAATCAATGCAAGAATGGAGTATACTCCTATGTCTGAATGTCTCGTACTTGCACCACACCTACTGAGGCCTCGTCTAGTTCCATGATAAGTTTTGGTTGTCACGTCGGATATTTTATGGGATGTGTCGGAAGGGGTGTTCAGATACTAATAAAAAAACTAAAAAAACTAATTACATAACTCGCTTGAAAACAACGAGACGAATTTATTAAGTCTAATTAATCCGTCATTAGTATATGTTTACTGTAGCACGACATTGTCAAATTATGAATTAATTAGGCTTAAAAAATTTGTCTCGCAAATTTATCGTAATCTGTGTAATTAGTTTTTTTTGTCTACATTTAATACTCTATGTATGTGTCCAAACATTCGATGTGACAGGATGAAAAAATTTGGGAGGAACTAAACGCCCCCTGATTACACGAACGAAAAAACAAAAAAAAAACAAAAAAAAAAAAAAAAAAAACATAAAAAAAAAACAAAAAA
>CM039604.1:46028803-46106474 GCA_022457205.1 Saccharum spontaneum
TTTGCATTTGGCAATTAGTGTTCAATCATGGACCAATTAAGTTCAAAAGTTTCGTCTCGCGATTTCTCATCAAATTGTGCAATTAGTTTTTTTCATCTACATTTAATACTCCATGTATGTACCCAAAAATTCGACGTGATGAGTAAAAAAAAACCAAAAATTTTTAGAACTAAACGTGGCACCCCCGCAGCAGCTGCGTCTGTCGATGGCGTGGTGGTAGCCATGAAGGCCGCGCGGCAGGCCATAAATGTGCGCCTCCTCCGATCCGGATCCTCCCAACCGAACCATCTACCACCCGTCGCTTTCCTCCACCTACGATTAGAGCCTGTTTAGTTTAAAAAAAATGAAAAAGTGCTACAGTATCTGTTACATTAAATCTTACGACACATACATAAAGTACTAGATATAGACGAAAGAACAAACTAATTACACAATTTAGTTATAAATCACGAGACAAATCTTTTAAGCCTAATTAGTCCATAATTAAACACAAATTGCCAAATAAAATAAAAAGTGATACAGTAGCCGAACCCAAAATATTTCACCAACTAAACATGCCCTCAATTCCATCGCCTCCCTGCTGTGCTGTCGTCTTCGTTCGTTCCCCGGCCGGTCGCCAGCCATTTTTTCTTGATTTCCTTCCTTTTCCCTGTCTACTACAGTCCGCACCTCTCTCCCTCTCGTGTCGTGCCGTTGTGCGGTGCTCCTGCCCCAGTCCGCCAGCCGCCCGTCGCCCTCCCCGGCCACGGCCGAGCAGAACGAAGAGCCCCCATTAATGCCCGACCCACCCACCTCCTGCTGGCCTCCCTATATCACTCACCCTCCTCCCTCCACCCCGCTTCTCACTCACCACACAGGCACACACACTCGCACTACACTGGCGTATAGCTAGCAATTGCTGTAGCAAGCAGCAGCAGCAGAGATGGGCGTGGAGAACGGCAGCAGCCCCTGCCCCGCCGTCGACGCGGCGGTGACCGTGACCGGCGCCCGCACCGTGGCGCCCGCCAAGAACCGCTGCACGCTCGCCACCTTCGACCTCCCCTACATCACCTTCTACTACAACCAGAAGCTGCTCCTGTACCGCACCGCCCGGACTTCCCGTTCCCGGACGCCGTGGCGCGCATGACGGCCGCGCTCGCCGACGCGCTCCGTGTCTTCTACCCGCTCGCCGGCCGCATCCGCCAGCAGGACGCCGACGGCGCGCTCGTCGTCGAGGGCGACGAGGGCGCCGAGGTGTTCGAGGCCGAGGCTCTGGGCGTCGCCGTCGACGACCTCGCCGGTGGGGACTGCAGCGACGAGGCGGAGAAGGTCATGCAGCTCCTCGTGCCCTACACTGGCGTCATGAACCTCGAGGGCCTCCGCCGCCCGCTGCTCGCCGTCCAGGTGAGTGCATGCCATTATATTTCCCAGATCTCTCGTCGGTCGCTATATTATGTGGATTATATTTGCGTACGTGAGTCACATTGTGGATATATACGTGACGCCTTGTTCAAGATCGAAACGTACAAATCCGTTCATTCATCATGATTCACGTTAAAACAGCAAACAAGATAAACTTTATATATATATATATATATATATATATATATATATATATATATATATATATATATATATATATATATATATATATATATATATATATATATATATATATATAACTAAATGTACAAGTCTCCAAACGTAAATTTCAAAGCTATTCACTGGCAAATTCCTGGTGCATAGTATTACTCTTCACACCAATTATGTATTTTCTGAATAGTATACTTTACACGGTTTTTGACAATGTATAGTATCGAGCCCGTTCGCATCGCTGCAAAGTTATGGCTTCGATGATTCTCTGTGAGGGAAAACTAAGGGTGGGCAAAATATCCGATACCCAATTCTCGAACCCGAATTACCTGAACCCGGACCGAAGTACCTGAATCCGAATTACCCGATCATAATTTCGAATAGTGATCGTAAAAACCCGAAATTAGTTTTGGTAATTCGGGTAATGTTTTCCGGTACCCGAATTACCTGAAATATCTTAAATATTTGTTCTTCTATTCCTAACATGAACATGAAGACATGAGGTAGTTCAATGGTATATAAATATATTATTTGACATGGATTAATGTAGATTTATATTAACTTAATAAGTGATTTGTTAGTAATTGATATGAAGACAGATGCGATTTAAAAGACTATTGTTTATTGCTTTAAAATGGTACTTGAATTTTTTTCAAAATGGTTGGTTTTGTCAATTTCGGGTATATCGGGTAAAATCCAAACTTGAACTCGAATTATTGGGTACCCGAAATTTCGGGTAATGTTTTTTCGAGGAAAAAATCGGGGTAGCAATTTTTAGTACCCGAATTTCTAACTACTACCCGAATTACCCGACTTGAAATTTCCAGGTAACCCGAATACCCAGCCTTAAGAAAAACACTAAAAAAAATACGGATTATAAGAGAAATAAACAGGACCATCGTCTTTCTGGAACGAGAGATGTACTATATGAGCCGATCCACATTAATTTTCACAATAAATGAGTCTTGAATGTCAATTGCACTGCTACCTACCCACTATACTGGCACATGGAAGCAGTAATTCATTGCAGCCATTGCTCGTACCAACAGCAACTGCTGTGCAGAGTAACCATTGGCCAGGCATAAGGCTGTACTACTACTACCCAATCAATTGAGATCGAGGGCCGTGTTTAGTTCTGGATTCGGTGTACGCGAGTTGGAACCGTGCCCAATAAAATATGTATTGTAGTATTTTATTTGTATTTAGTAAAAATTATCTAAACTTTGACTAATTAGGTTTAAAATGTTCGTCTCACAAAGTACAACAAAATTGTGTAATCAGTTTGTAATTTCATCTACATTTAGTACTCCATGTGCCGGTATTTTGATGTGATGGGAATATTCTTTTTGCACAGTGAAATTTAAGGTAGAAATTAGGAACTAAAAAGGCCCTTGTTATTACAGCGATGCATATGTAATATTCTTTTTACATGTGTTAATTGAGGGAGTGTTTAGTTAGGGAGAAGAAAATTTTCAAATATCACATCGGATGTGTCGGAAGGATGTCGGGATGAGTTTTCGGATAGTAATAAAAAAACAAATTACAGAACCCATCAGGAAACTACGAGACGAATCTAATGATACTAACTAATCTATCATTAGCACATGTGGATTACTGTAGCATTTAAGGTTTTTCATGGACTAATTAGACTTAAAAGATTTGTCTCCGATTTCACTAAGAACTGTACAATTAGTTTTTTTATCTATATTTAGTACTATATATATATATGTGTGTGTCAAGATGCTCTTTTATTGTAGAAGACATTTTTTTGCGAACTAAACACAGCCTGATTGATGGTGACGGTAGCAGTGGCATGGCACAAGAATGTTTGGACTTTTACTGCTGTTGTAATTTATTTATACAGGAAAAAAAAGAGAAAACAAAATCTAGGGTAAATCTGGTAACTGACCGAGTGACGCACCTGCATGCATGCAGTTCACGAAGCTCAAGGACGGTCTGGCGGTGGGGTGCGCCTTCAACCACGCGGTGCTGGACGGCACCTCCACGTGGCACTTCATGTCGTCCTGGGCCGAGCTCTGCCGCGGCGCCCCCGTGTCTCTCCAGCCCATCCACGACCGGTCCTTGGCCCGGTCCGTGCGCGTGCGGCTGGAGCTGCCGGCGTCCGCGGAGGCCCACGAGAAGACGGACCCGAACGGCCCCAAGAAGCCGCTCGTGGCGCGCGTGTTCTCGTTCCCGGCGCCCACCGTGGCGCGCATCAAGGCGGCCGCCAACGCGGCGCTCCCGCCGGGCGCCGCCAGCGCCAAGCCCTTCTCCACGTTCCAGGCCCTGGGCGCGCACATCTGGCGCGCCGTCTCCCGCGCCCGCGGGCTGGGCCCCGCCGACATCACCGCCTTCGCCGTCTTCGCCGACTGCCGCGCCCGCCTCGACCCGCCGCTGCCGCCGGCCTACTTCGGCAACCTCATCCAGGCGGTGTTCACGGGCGTGCCGGCCGGGATGCTCCTGGGCGGGCCCCCCGAGCTGGCCGCGGGCCTGCTGCAGAAGGCCATCGGCGAGCACGACGCCGCCGCGGTGGCCAGGAGGCTGGAGGAGTACGAGGCGGCGCCCAAGCTGTTCCACTACAGCGACGCTGGCCCCAACTGCGTGGCCGTCGGCAGCTCGCCGAGGTTCAAGGTCTACGACGTCGACTTCGGGTTCGGGCGGCCCGAGCGCGTCCGCAGCGGCGGCAACAACAAGTTCGACGGCATGGTGTACCTGTACCCGGGCCGCGGCGGCGACGGCGGCATCGACGTCGAGCTGGCGCTGCAGCCGGAGCCCATGCAGAGGCTGGAGAAGGACGACGACTTCTTCCTGCGCCAGGCGGCAGCCTAGCTAGCTGCCTACCAAGCTGAAGATGATCATTCGAATTCGAATTCGAATTCGTCGTGCATGCACGCGTGATTTGGGATGCTATACGAGGGATTGGTTGCCGCCTGCGCAGGTGTACTACTACTGCTGCTGCTCTCTGTCAGTGTTCACCCATCCAGTTCGTTGATCGTGCTTTATTAATTAGTAATTGTGTGGCTTGTTATTGCTATATACTGCTGTGTTTTACTTAGTTCCATGATTGTGCGAGCTAGGCGTGTTGGATTATACTGTATTTGCTGGACTGGAGCTGAATAAGGATGGATCAGACTTTGATTAGTTTGTGCAGGTTCATGAGCGATCGAGCATGGTCCAGATATCATCAGTCGTTGTAGTAATGCAGTCAATCAATGCAAGAATGGAGTATACTCCTATGTCTAATTATTATGTAATCTTGTTATTATGTACTTCCACTTGTACCATACCACTGGAATCAGTCAATCAATGCAAGAATGGAGTATACTCCTATGTCTGAATGTCTCGTACTTGCACCACACCTACTGAGGCCTCGTCTAGTTCCATGATAAGTTTTGGTTGTCACGTCGGATATTTTATGGGATGTGTCGGAAGGGGTGTTCAGATACTAATAAAAAAACTAAAAAAACTAATTACATAACTCGCTTGAAAACAACGAGACGAATTTATTAAGTCTAATTAATCCGTCATTAGTATATGTTTACTGTAGCACGACATTGTCAAATTATGAATTAATTAGGCTTAAAAAATTTGTCTCGCAAATTTATCGTAATCTGTGTAATTAGTTTTTTTTGTCTACATTTAATACTCTATGTATGTGTCCAAACATTCGATGTGACAGGATGAAAAAATTTGGGAGGAACTAAACGCCCCCTGATTACACGAACGAAAAAACAAAAAGACATTGATACAAATGCGGCACCAACGATGGTAAGTCATCGCATATCTTTTGCGGTTCACAAAGTTACGCAACATTCACCAGCCCCAGGCGGCTTCAGCGATGTACACCCATGTATTGTATCTGAAAAACACCATGTGAGGGATTAGATCGCAACAGCACACATCACCTCACAATCCCCAAATCCACCAATGCTCCGTTTCTTTTGAGAACCGAGAACCAACGCTCTGGTCATTAAGTGCGAAAAAAATGGGACCTTACAATCAGGCAATATACATCATCACATGCAGCGACACACATGGGCTGCGACCTTAAAGCCAGAACAGCCATGCTGCTACTTGGTAAGGTAGTATATGAGCAAGAAGACAGCAATGAAGGATGCCACCATGGTTGCCATCCTGCGGCTTGATTTCGTCTCGAAAACCTGTCAAGTAAAGTTATAGTGAGAAAAACAGGGAACTGGAGGGAGCAGCTGATCTACAGATACGGAAATCCTCACCATCTTGAACTTGTCCACCGTCCCAGAAAGAAATCCTCTCGAAGCATCCATATCATTACCCTGAACCGGAAATTAATGTATCAGGGTTCTATTGACAACAAGATAAGTGTGTTGCAGGAAGGAAACTAAGTACCATTCTGTCCAGCATCCGGTTATGATTCTCCACTTCTTCATGTATATCACCAGTCAACTGAACATACAACAGATTCAGTAAAAGATTAGTACAATCACAATATACCCAACATTCCATGATGCAGCAAAGTTCAAAGTGGTATCAATAAAATGTGTGAAACAGAGTAGAACACACAAAATTGAAACATGATGGCCTTTATCACTGTATTCATAAATCCCAGACGAAACATTGTATTTTACTGATGCAATTTCATGTGCCCTGTAAACACTATAACACCCAGATGAGAAGATCTGATCGTATGCATGAAATCCCAGGTGGAAAGTAATCTCAAGTCAATCCTGGCAGAAACAATGCAAATGGGTATATGTAACCATGTCATACCAGCTGGTTGGTCTAGAAACCTGTACCAGTACTAGTATAGCTATATGAATTATATGAAAATTCCAATTGCCAAACTATTGCTTTATAGTCATCTTAAAGATCTTTGTACAAAAATTAGTAATTTGTCAGCAATTGCTAATTCTGTTCAACATCAGTCTATCAAATTGACTAATAATCTCATCTTTACTTTTGAGGATGTAGCATAAATTTATTTATTATCAACACTAACGCAAGCTGTTTCAAATATTTCCAATCATTTACCATACTCAACACTGTAGCACTTTGCTTTCCTGTTTTTTAGATTCTGCCAGGTCCACTGAACCCAACAAAATATTGAAATGGTCTGCAAAGATAGGAAAGTACAGCATACATACTCTTTTGAGAACGCTGACCCTATCATGCAAACTGTCCAGAGCTTGATCATTCTCATGCTCATGAATTTCAAGAGAAGAATAAGCTGAAGCTCTCACCCCACCTTCTTCAATGCCATCAAATAAAGCAGCTCTATGGCTGCGGAAATCCCTGCAAAGAACAAAAATGGATAAATGGAATCATTACGGTTTTGCTAACAACCAAAGTAGTGGAATTATCTACTGGTTGTCTGTACTTCCAATGACTGCATAAGGAACATAGGACAAAGTAGTCATTTTTCATGGTATCTGTCTATTCTTTTCTCACTTTTGTATAAAATACGGCACTTTATAGATACCTAGTCTCATATCTTATGGATCTTGTCAAATTTCATGTAGATGGCATGTAACCACAGCTTTTCCTTAGATCGTTAATGGATAAAAGGTAATTTTGTACAAAGCCATTATCACAAAGCCTATAAATGAAATTAAGAGGAAAGAATCGTAAATTGGAAAATAAGGATAAGCTACAATCTGACGAGGAAACAGGAAGGCTGTATGCAAGCACTTGCTAGTTGCTGCTCTGTTGATTTTCTTGAATTACGATTAGACTGCAATTCACCAATTAAACAGAAGGAACGAGCAGTTTCAGTAGGTAAGTTAAACTACCAGTAGACCAACGAGCAATTTCAGTAGGTAAGTTAAACTACCAGTAAACCAAGACCAGGGACAGTGACAGTCTGAATGAGTATGCCTGTGCAATTAGTAAGTATCGCCGCTGCCTTGCGAAATGACTAGTGTTGGGAAAATCATGAGGAACTAATGAAAACAACGTTTACAAACATTGCCACAACTGAATGTAACCATCCATTTGCAAGTAAAATGGGACACCAGGAAGGCAGGAACAGACAAGCTTAACTTAGTAAGGGGATGAAATGGAAGATTATCATATCCTACACTATTGCCATGTTCTGCTAGGTGCTAGGAGCAGAAAACAAAAACCCAGCATTTAGCTTTGAATAAGTTCAATCAAATTGAGATACGACTAAACTGGTTGTTTGGCTGCCTGGGGAAAGGATCATGCATGATGGATAAAGGAGCCATAGATGTGGCAATCTACTGATTCGAAAGAACTCGCTGCTAAAGTTGGGCATCCAGAGGGGTAAACGGCATTAAATTCATAATAATTCGGCAACACCAAACACTAGTACTGTGGAATCAGCTGACGCGTCACAAGAACAATGGGATTTCCTTCCCCAGGAACCAGGGACAAGTGTGGCGCAGCAGATAGTACTCGGCAGGTAAGGTATGGGTAACAGGATCCACCAGATGGTGCAACGAACGGGATCAAGTATACAGATTTGCATGAGCAGAGTTGTACGGCACCAATACCACATTACTACTTCGTCTCAAAACGTCACATTCCTAAACACGCAAGCTCATTGCTCACGTTATGACATCAAGCAAGCGCATGTTTGCTGTAGCACGACATTGTCTAATCACGGACTAATTAGGCTGAAAAAATTCATCTCGCAAAATACACGCAATCTGTGCAATTAGTTATTTTTTAGTCTACATTTAATACTCCATGCGTGTGTCAAACATCCGATGCGATAAAGTTTTGGGGGAGGAACTAAACAAGGCCTTAATTAGATCATTATAATTCTCTAGCTTTCGTGTTTGATGTTTGCTATGTTAATATTTTTCAATTAACATATTCAAACTTGAGATTTTTTTAACTCCTCGAGAAATGAGATCCACATTCTTTTTTTGGATGGAGAGAGTAGTTGGATTTTTTTTCATTTCAAATTGTTTGTGGGCCAAAACATTCAATACAAGATTAAAAGAAGTCAATGCAAGAGGATAGCATCCTACACTTCATCACAAGTGACTTTGTGGCATATCACAAGTGACTTTGTGGCGTAGCAGTAGAGTAGGCTCTTGTGAGGCACCTAGTCCTAAGTTTGAATCCTAAAAATCACTTGACTTGTGACTCCACCGGTATGATTCTCTTGAAATTTAAAACACTTTTTTTTGCTATTTTTATGATTGGTTTTCAATTTTTGAAAAAAGATTTTTAGAGGCAGGCCCCACCTTATCGATTGTAAGGAAAATAGCACCCAACGAAGGACATTAAGCGATTTTGGTGACTAATGATGACATGATCAATTGGACTAAATGTTTTGCGATAATATACAAGGTGTTAGTCCTATCGATGCAAAGGATGGACATGGATACGGCGATGATGTGATCATGTAATTAACACCCTAAACAAGTCACAAGGAGCTGTCTTGAAGACCATAGAAGACAAGCAAGAAGTCCAAGACATCAAGTGGAAAGAAGCTCGGATGAAATGACGCGAAGAATTGAAGTCAAGAGAGCACTAGGGTGCCTCCATGCATGGTAGAATTGGAGCTTAGGAGGGTGCCCCGACAATAGGGCAAAAGAAGAACACCTCGTCTTATTTTTCAATGAGCAGTAGAGATGGTGAACCAGAGCTTAAGTTTAGAGAGGTCTATTGGAGGCATGGTGAAAAAGTTGAATGCACCAGAGTCCTTCGGTGATGCACCGAAGATTAAGGGTGCAAGACAGAGGCCACGTAGAACGGCTTTAGCCGCACCGGAATTGGCTAGTCATGCACTGGAGAACACCACAGGCCTTTGGATCTCCAATGGTCGGATTCAATAGCTAGTACACATGCACATGGTATCTTTAGTGCTCACTAGAAATCTAAAGTTCATGCACAACAGGTAGTTTTGGAAGTTGGGGCCATATATACCCCCATACTCGGCCACTTGGGATGTGTTGGAGTGCGCTGAAGTTGCTAGGGAGTTGAGGCTCTATTCCAAGTGCTCTAGCCATGAAAAGGCTTAAGGAAGATTAGGTTATTAGCATCAGTGCTTTGTGAAGTGCTTAGACTAGTTTAGACAAGCATTTAGCGCTTGCTCTAGGCTTAGGCTTAGTGCCTAGTGAGGTTTGTATACCTCTTTCTGCTCAATACTTGCTCACACCATACTTGTACTTCCAGGGGCTTGTAATCTTGTGAGATCACACCAACCATGTTTGTGGTGTGGTTACCGACGATGTACCAAAGGGAACGAGGCTGACATTTTGGTCAGAAGCTCGATAGTGAGGATGGTTGGAAGTGGTCCACAAGAAGTGGCCAGACAAAGACCCACTTGCGTGTGGGGAAGGCATGTGAGCTATCCATAGAGCTACCCAACTTGGAGCTTAGCCCTTGCGAGGGGCTCCAACGAGGACTAGGGGAGCTTCAGATCGTCACAGGAGTTTGCACTTCTCTAACCCTTTATGCTTCTGCACTTACTTGCATTTCTTAGTTTGTGTGCATTTCTTAGTTTGTGTGCAATCAACATATTTCTTTGTGGTAGCACAAAGACAATCTTCATCAACACATCTGCATTGCTCACCTTGGTCAAACCTATTGCATTGAGCTCATTCACAGTTAGATTCAAACATTGGGTAACTCTATGGATAGTCCACATGCCTTCCCCACATGCCTCTTTGATTGCACACCTAATCTTTTAAGTGAACCGAACCAATCGAGGTCCTAGTTCTAGTTTTATCGGTTGAATTACCGGTCTAACCGAGGTCCTAGATATAGGAAATTATAAAAGGACAAAAAGGAAGAAAGAAGAAAGAAGATTTATTTTTGCAAAAGAAATGTGTGGAAAAAACGGCCTAGGAGAAGAAGCTCTTCCGTGCGGCGAGGCGGGTACCTGAACCAACACTGAAGCCTGCACTGGGCTACCCCCGTCTACCGCACCACGGTTCACCCGGCGTGAGCTCTCCCTGTCTCTCTCCCCCTCTCTGCGCCGTCCCCGCCGCCGCCGCCGCCCTACGCCAGGTGCCGAGGCCTTCGCCGGCCTCCTCGCCGGCGACGAGCACCTACCAGGTATTCCCACCTCTTCTCTTCTCTTCCTGCGGTGCGAAACCGAGCACCCAAACCCTAACTGCTGTTTGATGCCTACTAGGAATAACTTCGAATTTTTGTACTGGGTCCTCTCCTGACCCCTTCTCTTCCCTTCCTGCTGTGCGAAACCTAGCATCCGAACCTTACTTAAAGCTATTTTGGCTACTTGTATTCGGATCTGTTCTAGTTACAAGTGTATACCATCTTAAAAAAAAAACTGTATACCATCTCAAAAAAATTGAAGTGTATACATGTATTATGCCTACTAATTTCGATTCTTTAGGCAGAATTATTGGGTGTTGTACACACATGTCCTTTACTGGGTCCACCCCTGCTTCTATGCTCCTAGACTATCCGGTACCACTAATTTCTGTATTTCCAGAATGCATCTTTACTGTTACGTTTTCTGTCTGCAGACTTGGAGCAAGCCTCTCAACATGTCGTGGGCTGCAATCGAGAATGATCCTGGTAAATTTATTTTCTGTTGCCAAAAAGTTATACATTTGTTTAGTTATTATACATTGCAAGTTTTTGTTTTTAACACATGTTCCAAGTATGGCACAATGATACGGGTTCATCATTGGCCCTGATTGAGTGATTGTCCTTTTAAAAGAAAAATCGTGCATTTTGTATAGAGAATCCATACCATACCAGTCATGTTGATTGATGATTGCCTAATGTCATTTTATTTTCGTTGGATTTTGATACTATTGTTTGGACCAACCTGCATTAGCAGTGTTTCATACTGCATTACAAAGATAAGCTTTTCATAACAGTACATGCGAGTTCCCACCTTTTTTTAGTAAGGTTGGGAAATTGAGATGTTTATGCCTGCTTGCATACATCTGTTGCACCTAATGAAGAGCAGCCACGTCTTTTAGGACACTGCCTTGAAGTAACACAAAGCTAATTCTCAAATTTGAATTCACAGAATTTCTGCCTTTTTATTTTGGGCTGCCTCGGAGTAACACAATACTCATTCTCAATTTAGAATTCCATGTATTTCTGCTTTTTCATATTGAGCTGTCACAAGAAACTCCTGTCTTTGGCATTTGCAATGGAGTGGGAGGAAAACAAAATTCTAGATCCTAGGCCACTCTTCCTCCCTATGTTATACATATGTGAACTAGCCACACTGTTAATTTCTTTTCTCACATTGTAACTGATTGGCCTTTTTTTTCTGGCAAGGGAAGACATAACTCATGAACTTTCATATCTTGTATATTCAGGTGTTTTTACAGAACTGTTGCAGCAGATGCAACTGAAGGGTCTTCAAGTAAGTAATCAACTACCCTGACTCTATGAGTCTATGTTCTTGATAAAGGTAGATGGTTAGCAAACAGTCACCCCATTATATACAGTTACAGTAAGATCGGGAGTCCGTTGATTTTGATATATGTTTACACCTTACCGAAGTAAGCATACGATGCATCTTTTCTTGTTATTGAAATGGAATGAATTGTAAGCAATTATCCACACAGATATTAGAACCAAGAATATCTGTCAATGTTTTGCTTGTTTAATACTTTCATTACTTTGTGACAGATGTTGCCTGATATAATTCGTGATGATTGTATGATAAAACAGCCATACTGAGTTGTTAAGGTCCTTTTAAGCATATAAATGGCCATCAAATTAGTTTAGCCTAGCTCTGTATGCTGCCTGAACCATGTAACTGGCTTTTTACATGACCACAATAGCCTTTATTTAAAACATGCTGTAATCTAAGCATACTCAGATAGTAAAACAGTGGCAGGTGTTTCCCCTTCATCTATTGATTCCTGTAGCTTGTTCTTGTACTTTTCAAGCTTTTAGTTGTTTCTAATAATAAAACTAAGAACAGAAATTTACTTTTTGCAAAACAAAGACTGAGGCTCTCCTATTTGGCTATTTCTTTTTTTTTTGTGAAACTTGACATCTCTTTTACATATTAAAAAATCGGGCAGATATGCTATGTTATCTTTTTCATTATCAGGTTGATGAACTCTACTCACTTGACCTGGATGCTCTCAATGATCTTCAGTATGTTATCCTACATCTAGCATTAATGTGAATTCCATTATTTTTCTGAGTTAACAGAACCTAATTTGTGTTGGCATTTGCCAGGCCAATATATGGGCTAATAGTGCTATACAAATGGCGACCTCCAGAAAAGGATGAGCGTCCTGTCATCAAGGATGCAATCCCAAACCTTTTCTTTGCCAACCAGGTCAGAAGCATTCGAGTTGGCAAGCAACTCCTCCCACCTTTATTCATCTGCATATCTGAAAATCAAGGATGTTCTTGACTTGCAGATAATTAACAACGCGTGTGCAACCCAAGCTATCCTGTCGGTTCTCTTGAACTCCCCTGGCATCACTCTTAGTGACGAACTTAAAAAGCTGAAGGAATTTGCAAAGGATTTGCCACCTGAGCTCAAAGGACTGGCTATAGTCAATTGTGCAAGCATTCGCATGCTAAACAACTCGTTTGCAAGATCAGAGGTCTCTGAGGAGCAGAAACCACCTATCAAGGACGATGATGTATACCATTTCATAAGTTATGTTCCAGTGGATGGCGTCCTGTATGAGCTTGATGGGCTAAAGGAAGGACCGATAAGCCTGGGAAAATGCCCAGGCGGTGTTGGTGATGCAGGGTGGCTTAGGCTAGCACAGCCTGTGATTAAAGAGCACATTGACATGTTCTCTCAGAATGAGATAAGATTCAGTGTGATGGCAATCTTAAAGAACCGGAAGGAGATGTACACAGTGGAGCTCAAAGACCTCCAGAGGAAGAGGGAGAGCCTCCTTCAACAGATGGGTGACCCTTCTGCGATCAGGCACGTGCCATCTGTTGAGCAGTCACTAGCGGAGGTGGCAGCTCAGATCGAGTCTGTGACTGAGAAGATCATAATGGAGGAAGAGAAGTCGAAGAAGTGGAAGACGGAGAACTTAAGGAGGAAGCATAACTATGTGCCGTTCCTGTTCAATTTCCTCAAGATTCTTGAGGAGAAGCAGCAGTTGAAGCCCCTGATAGAGAAGGCAAAGGCGAAGCAGAAGTCTCACGGCCCCAGTGCTAGGTGAAAGCTGCAATGCACCTACTGTCTCTTTTAGTTGGGGGTTCCTTGTAGAGATTGGCCCTGTGTCCCTTGTTTTCTTGGCCAGCGTTTGAACCTTATGCTTACCCCTAGTTTTAGGTAGCGCACAAATGCTTGCCGTTACATGTTGAGGTGAATGAAGGTGAAATGGTGAATGAATCTTGACGAGGCAGTGCCCCGTGGACTGTATGCAGTCATGCTGTATGAAAACCATGCATGGTTTACCCAGTTTTTTTCTCCTGGCAAACTAATGGTGTCGTTTGCTGACACATGTAAGCCTTGTTTGTTCCTGAAACGTAAAGGATGACACAATCACTGTAAGAAAGCCATGCATGGTTTGCCCAGTTTTTTTTTCCTGGCAAACCAATGGTGTCGTTTGCTGACACATGTCAAGCCTTGTTTGTTTCTGAAACGTAGAGGATGACGCAATCACGAACATGTCTACTCTTCGAATTTGCCCTAGTCTCCTGCAACGCGTCATACGATTTGTTTCACACCACCCATAGCCATAAGTTTGCTGGATTTGGAGTCTTTCTACCACCCATAGGTTTGCCGGAAGATTGGAGTTTGCACATATGCTTTCTGTTTTTATTTATCACTAGCAAATATGACTGTGCGTTGCAACGGGAACAAAAATAACTTAGAATTGAGATTAGTCTTGTGTTTCTATTCATTTTAGAATATCTGAATGCACACTTTTTATAACTCGTATTGGAACTGATGGCTTGGACATCTATTCAATGATCACGCCATGCGTTTCAATTTCTCTTAGACTCGGTCACCGTGACTGACTGTGGACGCATGCTACACTAACTCTTATGTGTGCGAGAAACTTGAAGATATTAATATGTGTGCGAGAGACTTGAAGATATTAATCAATGATCATGTTTATATGTTATACACTCTAATTTATTCTAGCACGTTCAAGAGAGATTTTGAAGATTTTAATCAAGATACAATCTAATTAATTTATTTTAGAATTACCTAAACATGCTGTGTTTTAATATTAAGTATGGATATGTATATCACATATAGTGCTAGCATGGTAGGAGCTCATCTGTGTGTACGTATTTTAATCAAGATACAATCTAACTAATTTATTTTAGAATTACCTAAACATGCTATGTTTTAATATTAAGTATGAATATGTATATCATATATAGTGCTAGCATGGTAGGAGCTCATCTGTGTGTACGTATATAAAAAATAGAGAAAATTCAAAGATCATATTATTGAGAGGAAAAAAAGAAAGAGAATGTATCAATGTTTAATTTGGCTGACCAGCTTAGCTACAGGGGGGAAGGTTTTAAAAAAATGGAAAAATCGAACCGCACACTATCTTACCAATTGGCTACGGAAAAAAAGAGCACGGCCTTATCTTCTTGCTCCACGTACATTCCACCGGCACGGCCGCGCCGCTTCTGTGCTTGCGGTACCTGCTCCTTGTCCAATCCGTACTCCTCCTCTCCTCCCTGCTCCTCATCTTCTCCGTCGCTGGGCGGACCAGGCCTGGACTGGCCGCGCGGAGGCAGCGGTGCAGGTGCCTCTGGCTGGCGCGCACGAAAGTCCTGGCCGGTGGTGTTGTGTATGGATGAGAAGGAATTTGATTCGCGGAGTGGTGTGAATCCAAAATCTAGCGACATTGTGTTGCATGTTCCGATTTCTGGTTGGAAAAAGTGTAAATACCTTTCTCGATTTGATTTGCAGTTCTTTCTTGGTTTAGTTTGTAATTGATTCATAAGTTGTCTCTTGTGGATTAGTTGGGAGTCCCGACCAAAATTAGCCAGACAATATGTTATACGTAACCTGGTGGTGGACTTGTTGGCTGGTTGTACTGTATTCGGTTTGCATAAGGAGATCGTGCGGTGAGATGTCTCATATTTTCCCTTTCTGATTCTGGATTCGTTCTCTATTATGGTCAGGCGGAGGGGGTGGAGGCAGACAAAAAAAGTAGAGGTGGAAACAAAAAAAGCTACAGAAATTTTCATAATTAAATATTAGGTAGAGATATACTCCCTCCGCCCCTTTATATTTGTCGCCGTTGGTATGCGTGCCACAAGTTTAACTCAATTTATAGAAAATACGTGCAATATTTGTATTCACAAATAAATTTATTAAAAAACTAGATTCAAAGATCTTTCCAATGATACTAATTATGTACTATAAATATTAATATTTTTTAATATATATTTAATCAAAGTTGTTTATCAGAAAGCGTAAACCATAGATATTTAGGGACAGAGGGAGTATACTCCTCTGATCCAGTTTATAAGGCGTCTTCTGACATAACACAGTCTTCTTAATTTATAATTATTAAATAGTATATTTGATTACAAACCTAATAATATCAACTTAAAAGTAATCTCCCACAACTAAAAAGAACAAAACCAAGACAATGGAATGGTGCGACATTTGTTGGGGTCGTCGCTCTGCCTTCACCGTGCGATCCCTGCCCACTTTCACCGTGCTTCCCCAGCGCGATAGAAAAGGAAACCGCCATCCCTGCGATCCCCGCTCGCTTTGAAGGAAACAAATCGATCACCTGAGGCCACATGCATGGAAGGAAACAATAATCATGCATGGAAGGAAACCTTTGAAGGAAACAAATCGATCACCCGAGGCCACCTGCATGGAAGGAAACAATAATCATGCATGAAAGGAAACAATCATGCGGTGCCCCTCTCTCGCTTGGTTAGATATCTTTCATCTCCACGTAAACCGGATCCTCGATCGACGCCAGGCCAACATCGACGCGCCCCTCCTTTCCTTCCCATGGTGCGCTCTTGCGAATCCATGCCACCCCTGAAAGGTCTTGATGGCTAGAGGGGGTGTGAATAGCCTTTTCAAAAATTCTACAAAGACAAGCTAAACAAGTTTATCAATATAACAAATAGCGAGATGCGAGTTTTGCTTAGCCTACGGGGTGTTTGCAAGCCACTTATCCAATTTCATAATTCTAGTATATTTGCACTCAACCGCACAACTTAGTTTACAACTAAAGCTAACTAGCTACATAAGCTAAGAGCTATACTAACAAGCTAGCAAGGTAACCAAGAAAATAATACAAGAGAGAGTTAGAAGGGTATCACCGAGGGACGAAGTATTGAGCCAACCAATCAATATGATCAAGAGATGAATTCCACAATACACAACCACCGGGATCGATTAATCACAATAAGAAAGTAATGACACAAGATTTATCCCGAGGTTCACGTGCTTGCCGGCATGCTAGTCCCTGTTGTGTCCCTCTTCACCACGTGGTTCGGTGGCTAATCGGTCACACACCGAGCCTCTTAAAAGGCGCCACAAGAACCTACCAAATGGCAAAAGGTTGCAAATGACACGAGCAATCCACTAATGTTGCCTTTGGCGCTTCGTCGAGGTAGGCACAAACCCCTCACAATCACCGGAGGTGGCCAAGAACAATCACCAACTCTTGCCAACGCCTCCAAGCTGCTCCAAGCCGTCTAGGTGGCGGCAACCACCAAGAGAAACAAGAATCCCACAGCAAATCAACCACCAAGTGCCAACTAGATGCAATCTCACAATGCAAATGCACTTGGATCGCTCAATCTCACTTCGAATATGCAAGGAAGCAAGAGAGATGAGTGGGAGGGGAGTTGCTTAGCTCAAAGTGCTCACAAATATGTCAAAGAGTGCAAGAGAGATAGCCTTGAGCCGGCCAACGAGTATTTATAGACGTACCCCTTCGAATAGAGCCGTTAGGAACTTGAAAACGCTGCAGTCGCGTTGACCGGACGCGCTGGTCCAATTGACTGGACGTGCCGATCACACAACGGCTACTTTTGCGAAGCACCGACCGGACGCGCGAAGTACGACCGGACGCGCTGGTCCCGTAATGGACCGGACGCACTGGTCAAGCCAGAGCAGCGCTCCAGAGAGTCAGCGACCGGACGCGCTGCTGGACAAACCGGACGCCACAGTGCCAGCGTCCGGTCAGAGTCCAGTAATCTCCCTCAACGACCGGACGCGTCCGGTCGACTGTGACCGGACGCGCTGCGCGTCCGATCAAAAAGCTGAAGCACGCGCAGACGCTAAACACTGACCGGACGCGTCCGGTCAAACAGAGACCGCATCCGGTCCAGCGTCCGGTCACCTCTGTGACCTCCGTTTGATTTTTGACTACCGACGTAGTGGAAAATAGTCGTTTCAACTCCTCGAAAACGCCTAAATCCCGCCTCGCAAGCACGGCGGGAGGGACAGAGGACCCCCAAACCCTCTCTACCGCTCAAATTACAACGCCATCGCAAATGTGCTAACACTACCAAGTGATCACGTCATGTGCGAGTGTGTTAGCATTTTCACAATCCTTTTTTGAGGCGTTATTAGTTCTATCCAAATGCATATGATTATGAAATGCACACCTAGAGACACTTAGGAGTTCAATAGTCGCGTCATTCCTCTCTTTATAGTACGGCTATCTATCCTATAATATAACCACACCCACTAGGTGTCTTGGTTACTAAAACACAACCCTTAAGCATATACCTTTGCCTTGATCACGTAGAGTTGCGTCCAAATCCAAGTGTGGCCATCATGATCACCATGTCCATCTTGCCACCAACCTTGGAATGTACTAATCCTCATATGCTACATACAAGTTAGGCATAGGATTAGTACTTAGGCATTGTCACTAATTACCAACACCAAACATAGAGCTTTCAACCCCGCAGAAGACGTCGGACACCACAACGCCCCGCCGCCGCCGCACGCCAGGCACTCGTCGGCCGGACGCCACGACGCCACTCTGGCCCGCAGACGCTGCCGGAACACGCCCTCCTCGCCCGACAGCCATGCCATTGACACCGACCGCCATCGGACGGGTGCGAAGAGGCCCTCGACGATGCCGTGCTAAAAGAAGGCGACTACAACTGCTTTATCAGGTGCAGTTTATGATTTCATCCTATTCTGGATGATAACTTTTTTCCCTTCAATTTCCTTACTCAGCGAATGATTTCATGATAATCATGAGAAACACTACTATAAGATGATCACTGCATATTTGAGATCATCCAAAATTTATTTAATCATGTTCCTGTGAGATTGAGGTGCTATTGGAACCTGCTCATATGACTGCATCCTACCTCTCCCTATCCTCACCGTTGCTATTAAGATCTCCTCCGGCGTCGTCCTCCTCTGCGATGCCCTCTCCACTGGGGCGAGGTCCATAGGATCCAGCGACAACAAGGTTGAGGGAGTCACGTGGTAGCGAGATCCATCAACAAGCATCTTGGTTCTGGTGTATTATTTCTTGATCCACTGCTACGAGGGACGGTACTAAGCCGTGCGTTGCTGCAGACGGCTCCTGGTGTATTCTTGTTCGATCCTGCTAGACAAGAAGGCCTGAGTGGCGACAACTCTGGCGACGGAATTGGTCTGCCATCGTGGAAGTTCAAGATCGACGCCGACTTGCTTGACGTAAGTGTAGCCGCCATTGCCCTTTTGTTTCAATTCTCAGACTAATAGTTGTTTGTTAAAGTTCAACAAATTCAGTTCAGTTGTGCAATAAATTTAGTTTTTCACTATCATCAGTCATCAGATATTCATAATCCGCATCTGAATATAAATAGTATTAGGAGTCTGTGTACTTGAAACAGTGTGCAATACATTTTCGTTCAGCATTGATACTCGTCAATCAAGGACTCCACAGCTGGTGGCGATAGCGGAATAAGTGGTGGCACCAGCTCTGGTGCTTCCCGCGGATGCTAGGGTGAGCTGGATGGGCTGGAGAAGCTGTATGTTAATATGTCCATGTGCAAGGTCTCCGGCAGCCAACTGTTTTTTTACTATTATTGAATTGCATAAACTGTTTTTTTCAAGAAAATGAAGTTAAGACAATTAGTTGATTGGGATTATCATTTACTCTTTTTTCAAATAGTGGTCTTCATTTCGGAGCCCTTCATGCAGTTTAATAATGGCTGGGGAGCTAGGCTTGCGAGAACTTACTCTTAATTGGGTTGCGAGCTAGGGATGTAGCACTTCAATGGGTGTCTTGGTTGAGTTCTACAATTGCCAAAAATTGATGGTGCTGATAAGATTGACAATCATGTAACTCTGCAGCACCTTTCTTTTTTTTCATAAAAATAGGAGGGCAAATGCATGTTCTTTTTGTTGTTTTGATTTGATGCCCACAACCCACGTGTTAATTTTCAGATGTGTTTGTAAAGAATCAAAAGGAGTTGACCTAATGCCAATCTTTCTTGTCGTCTTTTTCATTCTTTATATAAATTCTCACCAACAAGTACATGGCTAGGTAATGGCCGTAATTCTGCATCCTTTAGCCAATGTGCCCCCTTGAGATCTACTGACTACTAACTTATGCATATTGTCTTTTATTTGTAGGTTAGAGAGCTGTACAGGAAACATTCAATAGTTTATTTCCAAGCTATGTCAGAGACTTTAATTCATGTCTTTTATTTGCATCGAACAAAACTCATCCGAGGATGAGATTGTTGGCCTAACAGAAATGTTCAAAACATAATGAATTTTAAAAATACTATTGTTCTTCAAAGAATCTTACATCTTATACATTCCTTTCCTTGCCTGGAGGTATATATTATTCAGATTTCCTTCGCTACTTGATCTGTGCAGTTCTTTTTCCTCTTAGAAAAGAAATAATTGAACTTTATACTTGAGACACAATTGATCAAGCCTCATCAATAAAAGCCTTTCAACCAACAATAACTGATCCAGCGGAGGCACCTAAACCTTTAGTTACACATGCTGCAGTTTAAGTTTCTAACGCGAGAGAGAGAGAGGGGGAGGGAGGAGGGAACATAGTGCTATGCAAAGTGAAGTATAGCAAAACTAAAACGTCAGCTTCACACAAGAAAATTAGAGCATGTTGATGAAACTTAAGCAACATTTGTGGCACTAAGAGTGGACACATCTAGATATCAGTTGCAATTTGCATTTTCTATCATATTTGCAGTTTTCTGAAGGGTAGACCTTCAGAACTTTTCATAGCTAACAGGGCTGGAGCTAGAACAGTAGTGGTAGTTGAAAAGTTTGGAACATCACAGGTCCTAATAGTCACAGATGATTGGACTAAATATGCTTGTTTGAGAACAAAAAAAAAACAGAATCTAAGTTGTGGATTTTTTGCCTTTTGGTGTAGTCTGTAGATTGCCTTTCCAAGTGACATGGGAAGAGATCTTCATTGATATGCACCAATCTAAGAGCACAGTTTCAATAGGATAATTGTTTTTTTGTGTGTAAATGTTGCAGCTCCTTTCAATTTATGATGCAGTGGCTTCTGGTGCTCCTTAGCTTGTTGAAGAATTTGTGTGGGAGAAGGTTGAAGCAACTGTAGTTAAGCCAAAGATATATCTCAATAGCATGTAGAATGCCAAATTTACTTTTCCTGCACAATTATGTCAACGTGTCAGGTTATCGGTTGCGCTACAGGTCACTACACTACCTGCTGTATTATGATCCTCGGATACCAAGGTAATGAATTTTGATTGTCGATCGAATGCTGTTAACTAGATTTTGTATATGCTTGGTAGAAGAATTGTTGGGGCAGTACAAAAGGCACAGTCCAGATTATTCCATGGATTAACTAAACTTCAGTTAAATTTTAATCTTTGTTTAGCAGATGCAGAGATAGTAAAATGAGAGTTTCTGTCTAATATTTTGGGGCTCTCTGCTGTCACTTAGAAAAAAATTATGTTGTCTCATAGGAAAAAAAATATTCTATGATAAAAAAACTATGCATGTGCATGTTCAATACTTAGGTGTACTACATGATGAAGTTAACATGTTGGTTATAACAGTTTATATGGTATTGTCCATAATTTGGAGGGTATTAAATTTAGGCTAGGTGCATAGTAGGCCACCTAGCTTTATCCTTACAACTTCTACCTCTTTATGTGTTAGTCTTTGCCAATGGTATAATTTGTTGGCAAAGCTCAAGCAAGACAATTGGTAAAGCTCAAGCAAGACAATTGGCAAAGATCAAGCAAGACGACTCAATGAGGTTGGCCCTTAATTTTAGTGTTTCCAGCATGCAAACCTGAAATTAAAAGGTGACTGCTCCTTGAGAACATCAGTGGTGCCAAATAAAAGATGTGCAGGTTATACATGGTGAGACCGGTGAACCTTCTGCAGTTTCCTAAGCGAATACTCCCACCGTTAGTATATAGGTCCATTCCCCTGTGTTTCTTCATGCTTCCATTAGCATATAATATGAAAGCAGTGTTGTGTTCATCACGACTTCCTATTGACTTCTCCCATTAGCATATACTTCCTCCGCCCTAAAATACAAGTCGTTATAGGATATGTGCAAGTCAAACTTTCTCAACTTTGACTAGGTTTGTAAAAAATATACATGCAACATTTATATATCCAAATAAGTTTATTATGAAAGTATATTCAATGGTCTATCTAATGATACTAATTATGTATTGTAAATATTAATATTTTTTATATATAATTGGTCGAAGTTAAAAAAAAAGTTGACTTCTCGGGAAGCGAGAATGACTTCTATTTTATGACAGATGGGGTATATGAAAGCGGTGTTGAAAATATTTTAAAGTTCTGATAATTTCAAAGGGTGGACAATCTTACAGCATACACAAATGGCAACCTTAAAGTTCTGATAATTTCAAAGGGTGGACAATAAAGACCATCTTAGATGTTCTCGCATTAGAGTATATACGTGCAGACACATAGGCATGGTGGTGCAGGTGAGTAGCCAGCAGAAGTAGAGAGTTAGCGGGTGTTTGGATCCCAAGACTAAACTTTAGTTCTTGTCACATTGAATTTTTAGATATTAATTAGGAGGACTAAACATGAGCTAATTATAAAACTAATTACATAAGTTGTGGCTAATTCGTTTGCTGGCACCGTGTATAGGATGGTATGAAGATGTGGTGGAACTTATTCGTAGATTTGTTGGCGCACGAAAGAAATGGATATTGGAGATCTCTTTCTACCGGTATAAAATATGATCTTAGCCGCATCACGGAAAGATCTATACAGTAGAGTTTATAAGTCTGCAACGCCGTGCTCTCTGTGACTGTGTTAATTTCACGAACTTAACCTTTTGGATTAAATGTCATTTTAATATCGGTCATATACTTTTACAGTATTGTTATTTTATCGTGCGATCCGTATGTTTTTAGTATAAAAGTTTTGCTGTCCTGTAGCTGGTTATTGATAAAAAAAATTATAAAGTTTGAGTCTATCTACACATCCTGTTTCCATTTAACCGCGCACAGAGTCATAGGCACACAGCCCACCAGTCATCGTGCGATCCGTCTGTTGTTGAAACGTTCAGCCGCACAACCGAAGTACCGGTCAATGCTTATAGGAGCCTACCAAAGTGCCCTTTTTGACTAATTGACTTATATATTAGTAGTAGGGGTAATGGCGATCCATCCATTTAACCGCCAGTACTTAGAAAGCATAACCACACGAGTTTTGTCTTGCTTGTGTTTAGCAGCTGGTCGTCATGTGAGTACGTACGGCGCTCTCAGACAACAACGGTAGTCTGTTGGGCCGTTGGAATTGAACAGGTACAGGGATGCGAGTTTTGCGTTTTCCGTAGTGGGCCCCAAACTCATCCAATCGAACTGATCTGGTTCTGAAAACAAGAAAACAACTGGCTTTGAAAACAAGAAAAAAAACTGATCAGTTAGGCAATTCTCGGTGGAGAGTATGATGTTGTTTCCAAGACTTTGTTAGAATTAATCTCATCCGTCTTGACCCAACGGTCGAGACGGACTCCTTGACCGTGTCCTGATCGGGGACGCCCAGCCCAACGACTCGGCTGGTGGCCCCCGTCGCGCAGCTCAATAAAGAGGAGGTGGGGCAGGGGCTCGCACTGCGAGGTTTGACGCCACAGTAACCACCCCACTCCTAACCCTAGACCGATCGAGCGGGGAGCTGCCAGCGACGGGAAGAACCCACCGGCGACTACATCACCGGCACCCCGACATCAACGCCACCGCATGGACGTCATTGCTTCACCGCAATGGCGAGCTCCTCCACCGCGCCCCCCACTGGTCTGCACTTCCCGGCTCACTCTAGTCCCCCTTTTCCCTCTGTCTAGATCATGTACTGGATGTTGTTCATTCAAGAATTGTCCTCGGATAGATCTACTGCTAAGGATACAATTTTCTATCATTGGTACCGGAGCCAGGTTGGTTCTAACATGTAGATCTAGTTCGAAAAAGAAAGAAACGCAAAGAAGTTGATCCGATTGGATCAAGAAAGAGATGAACCGATTTCAAATCGGCAGAGACCCAAACCCCTAGAAAACAAAGGACCGGAGCTTCCATGCCATCGGTCATCACCGCGGGAAGGATCCGAGCCACCTTCCGGTGGACAGGGTCAAGAACAGAGAAAAGTGGAGGGGGTTACAAGAGAAAGAGGAAAGAAATTTCCCCAAATTAGAACCCTAAAACATAAATCCCCAACCCTAAGATAAAGGAAAAGGCAAACTCCTCACGTAAGATGGCGGTGCTCGTTCGTGAGCTCGCCGCCGGACGGTTGTCGGCGCACAACCGAAACCGGAAGAAACGGAGCCGCGCCGCCGCTCGGTTTTCCTCCTCTGCGTGCGCGCGCGCCTTCGGCAAAGGGCACCGACCCAGAGGCCTCTCGACGGTGCCGCGCGACATCGCACGCGAGCGCCGGCGAGGGGCCCCGAGGCGGCGCCACCTCTCGTCTCCGGCGTCGGGCCACTGCGGTGGCTGGCTGCTAGCGGCGCGATGGAAGAGAAGGGGAGGAGAAGAATGAGGACTTAGGGTTTCTAGGAGACGGCGGTTCGAGGTTTTGATCCGCCGAAGTTGACGCAAAGCCGTCGGATTGTGATGAATGCTCGAGATCGCGTCGGAAATGATCGGACCGACTTTTGGCCTAGGCGGGCGAGAAGAATTTCGGCCCAAGCCCACGTTGTGGCCTGGGACCGAGGGGAGTGAGCGCCCGCGTCAACCGAAGTGGGCTGCGGGCCGCCTTCGCCTCAAGGGAGCGCAGCGCGCAGTGGTGGGCAGTGAGCGCCCACGTCAACCGAAGTGGGCCGCGGGCCGCCTTCGCCTCAAGGGAGTGCAGCGCGCAGTGGTGGGCAGTGGGCTGAACGCAAGGCGCACGCGCAAGTGGGCCGGCAGGCCATTCGTGCTGCTGGGCCGAGAGAAAGAACAGTGCGGCTGTGAACTGGATCAGCAGTTAGGCCGAAATGGAAAAGTTTGGTTTCAATTTTATTATATCAGAAGCTTTTCAATGATATTTTGTTAAGTTGTGATTCGAAATCTTGCTCTATTTTGAACCAACGTGAAAAAAAATTGAGCAAAAGTAATTGAGTACACAGTGATGCTTCTGAATAATATTATTTTAAGAGTATTATTTGATGTTTTCGCTGCAAAGAAAAGGTTTATTGTCTTCTCATTAAATCCGAACCAACGGGAGGATTTAATTTGAAGAGCAATTATAGTTATTCAGTAAATGGTAAAAAGTTTACCCTCCAGTTAAAATTGGAACTAACGGGGAAAATTTTAATTGGAGGAATAGTTGGTTTATAGTTAAGATAAATTATAATATTGTTATTTTCTGACCAACGTCGATGATAACAATATTATAAGTTTATTTATGAGTTTATGTTTAAAGTTAATTATGATATTGTTATTTTCTGACCAATGTTGGTCATAACAATATTATAATTCTATGAGTTTTATGTTTAAAGTTTATATCTCTGATAAATTTTGTATCAAAGTGACCAATTTTCAGAGAATGGATAAGAAACAAAAGATACTCCAGAGTGAGCAGAATGTAATGTGTTTTCATGTTTCCGCTGCAATGATGATGATGATCTTCAAAATTAAATTCGAACTAACGGGAGAATTTATTTTTGAAGAGGGTTATAAGATAATTGAGTTTTTATATGTTAATTCCATTTCTGCCCAACGGTGATGTGGAATTAATGTAGAAGAATGTTGTTTTATTCCATTTCTGGCCAACGATGATATAGAATAGAACATAAAGTTTTAAAAGTTTAATGAACATTATTGTTGATTATTGATCAATGTTTTCAGACAAAGAACTTGATGTTTTCATTCTTGATGGTAGAAAAGAAAATTTGCTGGGTACTTGTGACTCAGAAGATAATAAAGAAAGAAGACCATTGCATGAGAGACTATGTTCTCTTTAAAGAATGGCTTCAAAAGAAAAAGAATTCTAGGATATTGATCCAAGAAAAGAAATAGAATTATAAGAGTTTAGTTTAAGAGATGCCTTATGTACTCCTTATAAAGAAGATTTTAGTTTTAGTTTTTATCATCAAGATATGAAATGTAATAAGTGACATGCATGTTTAATTTGACCAACATCGGATTAAGCATGTGTGTTAAAGAGTATTTGGATTTATTTCTAAATTTGATGATTGAATATGAGCCAATATTGACTTTTATGTCCCTTCAAGAAAATTATCTCGTATGGCGGAAAAAAGTTTGTGATAGTACCCGCATGACGGGAAAAGTTTGAGAAAGTACCCGCATGGCGGGGCAAAGATGGCATAGTACTTATCTTAATCAATCCTGCATGGCCGGAGAAATTTGACATAGTATTTATCCTGCATGGCGGGAGAAAGTTGTGATGACTCATGTGCTTTGAGTGTATTCCGCACAGGGAGAAAAAAAGTTTAGGGTAGCTTTTATGCTATCCTAGTATAAGTTTAAGGAGAACAGAAAGTTATAGACGAACCTCAAGATAAGAATGACATGCAAGCGTGACTTGCGAAAGTATTAATGATAAAAGACCCTGTTGAGTTCTTGAAATGAAATGAGGAAGAAGTACTGCCAACGAATTAAGAAATAATTTCATTTGCATGATGTAATCATGTGGATGAAGAAAGTAATCAAAGTTTCCTCATTCACAAGAGTTCTTAATAGTTTTCGAAATTGTGGTAGAAAAGTTCGTACCACATTTCGAGGGGGAGAAAGGTGAGATCAATTAAGAAAGACAATTAAGAAAGATACTTCCTCATAATTCAGACAATGTGATGCATACTAAAGTGATCTATAAAAGATGAATGTGATCGTCGGGGGAGTAAGACGGTCATAATAATGATACCCCTACAATAAAGAAATAGCTAAATCCATGGACCTTTTACAGTTCCAATAGAAAGATAGCATAGTCAGCCAGTATTCATACTGGACGTGTTCAGAGTTATTAAGACGGTGCTAAATGCGCCATATGAGTTCTAGCATATTAAACCCAAAATGAGAAAGTTTGAAGATAGGATAATCTGGGGGAGCATGGTACAAAGAGACCTAACTCCGCGAGGAGGATGAATAATGTAAAGAAGGATCTTGTTATACAGGACCTTGTAAAATCAATTGTCTTTTGACAATAAAGGTCAAGAAATACCAGTAGCTGAGGCCCCAGAAAGTCTCAAAGAATAAAAAAATTAGATATTTCTGATGATTATAAAGTCTATATTAGTGAAATTCAAATGGAGGGTAATCCCACCTAATTTGAAGAAGCCATGAGAGGCGTTCACTCGTCCAAGTGGCAAGAAGTAAAGGAAGATGAAATGAAATCGATAATACTAATAATTTTTTGGTATCTAGAATAAATTCCTAAGGAGCCAAAATAGTAGGCTGTAATGGGTCTACAAGATAAAATGTGACTCCAAAGGAAATATGTAAAGATGTGGAGCGCGACTTGAATCAAAAGTTTTTGCGCGAAGTGAATGAATAGATTACAATGAGTGCTAGTGGCACATCATGATCTGAGTTACATCATGAAAGCATCTAGGCCCCAAGGTTTGGTTTCGGTAATTAATGACAACACTTTATTACCATGACTAACGTGTGTTTTGCAGAAACATTGGTAAGTTAGGTCATGGAGGTGATAACTGCTTTGAGCACTGTGGCTTCGTGTCCCTTGATGGAAATCGTTTCGGTTTTCAAAAGAGAGACGTCAAGATTAAGGACGGTTAGTTCCGGATGACGAAGTGTTGAGACACATTCGGAATAGTCGTTAGGATCTTCGTTTTTCTCTTTTGGCCGTACTATAAAGGGGGGCATGAATGGGTAGCTTGACCTAGGCGAGTCCTATGTTTAGGTGTGGTGCACACTTGTTAAACTTGGCGCTAGGCTACCCTAGATTAGCTCAAGGTTCAGTTAGAAGCAACTTGGTTGAAGTTGCGACGCGTTTCGACGAGTTTCGGGCTGTTTTCCAGGCACCGGACGCGGTCTTCGGGAACACCGGACGCGTCCGGTGTATTCGTTACCGCTGTTAGGGTTCGGCCCTGACCACCGGACGCGGTCCTCGCGAGGACCGGACGCGGTGGTCAGCGACCGACACGTGTCACCAAGAGAGAACACCCGTCGGACGCGATACTGGACTTGATCGGCGAGTCCGGTGCGAGTCCAGTAAGGTCCAGAGAGGACCGGACGCGTCCGGTCTTCAGGCATCGGACGCGGCCTCGCGTCCGGTGTGAGTCCAGTAAGCACCCTTGCACGTCGGACGCGTCCGGTGCTACCTGACCGGTGCGTCCGGTGGTTCGTTTTCAAAAACGGGTTTTGACCGTTACGGGGGACCGGTGCGTCCGGTGCGTTGCACCGGCGCGTCCGGTGACCCCGTGTCAGAAAGTAACGGTTCGTTTTCTCTGAGGGGTGTATAAATACAACCCCTCCACCTCTTTTAGAGGTCTCTTGCTCATTCAAACATCTGAGAAAACCCTTTAGAGTGCAAGGGAGTGCAAGAGCTCTAGTGAGGATAGAGATTTGAGAATCAAAGTTTGAGTTTTCCTCACTAGTGATTCGAGAGTAGCAAGTGTGCATCCACCTCCTCATTTGGGCTCGTTGTGGTCAAGTGAGAGTTCTAGCTTGTTACTCTTGGTGATCGCCATCACCTAGACGGCTTGGTGGTGATTGGGAGTTTGGTGATCATCCGGCGGAGCTTGTGGATGACCCAACTCAAGTTGTGAGCGGTTTTGGGTGATTCGCCGCGACGGAGTGTCGAAGAATCAACCCGTAGAGAGCACTTGATCCTTGCGCGGATCAAGGGGGAGCGACACCCTTGCGCGGGTGCTCCAACGAGGACTAGTGGGGAGTGGCGACTCTCCGATACCTCGGAAAAACATCGCCGTGTTCCTTGCCCCTTTACATTCAAGCAATTACTTTCTCGTATTTACTTTCATTGCTTGTTTTACATTCCTAGAATTGCCATGCTAGACTAGGTTTGGAAACTAGGGTGCAAAACTTTTTAACGGTAGACTCTCTAGGAACACAAGTAGGCACTAGGGGTGAATTCCGGCTTATAGGATTTAATTCTTGCAATTAATTTTTAGAAAAGCCCAATTCACCCCCCCTCTTGGGCATCTTGATCCTTTCAATTGGTATCGGAGCCGTGTTGCTCCTATTTTAGGCTTTACCGCCTAGAGCAAGATGTCTAACGGGGAAGGACCACCTCCCACCTTTGAGGGGGATGATTTTCCATATTGGAAAATCCGCATGGAGGCGTACCTCGAAGCCATAGATGTCGGGTGTCTTAGAGCCGCAACCGAAGGGCTTCCCGCTATCAAGGATCCCGCAAACCCCACGGGTGACGAGGAGAAGTACGACCGGTGGAATGCAAAGGCCAAAAATGCACTCTACCGGGGCTTAGGCAAAGATATCTTCAATCGTGTGCGTAATGCAAAGAACGCTCATGATTTGTGGCAAAATCTTTGTGCTCTCCATGAGGGAACTAAGAGTGAGCGTGAGGAACGCTATCATATTGCTTTAAAGAAAATTAATTCTTTTGAGATGCTTCCCAAAGAAAGTGCTAATGAGATGTACACTCGCTTGAATGTTCTTGTAGAGGACCTCAATGCTCTTGGACTCACTCAAATGAGTCAATCGGATGTTGCAAGGCGGATCTTGAGTGTGCTTCCCGTTGAGAAGTATGGTCACATTGTCACCGTGCTTCATCAAAGTGATCTTTCCACCGCAACACCGACTCAAGTATTGGGGAAGATCAATGCTCATGAGATGTACATGCACATCACTCCGGAAGAGGGCTCATCATCTTCCAAGAAGAAAGACTTGGCCTTCAAAGCTAGCCATGACAAGAAGAAGAAGAAGGGCCAAGCCATGATCGTGCAAGAAAGCTCAAGTGAAAGTGATATCGATGATGAATCACTTGCACTCATGGTGAGGAAGACCACCAAGATGCTAAAGAAGCTCAACAAGAGTGGCATCAAGTTCGATGGCAAGAAAAAGAAATTCTTCACTAGTAGCAAGAGAAAGCCCATCTCGGAGATGGATTGCTACAATTGTGGTGAACTTGGTCACCTAGCTCATCAAAGCCCTAGACCTCGAAAAGACAAGTTCAAGAACAAGAACAAGGGCAAGAAGAATGATTCAAGTGATGAAGAAGATGAGAAGAAGAAGAACAAGCCATACAAGAAGAAAGATGGCAAGAAGAAGGAGTTCTACAAGAAGAAGAAGGGTGGAAAGGCATATATTGTTGGTGATTGGCTCACCGACATTGAATCATCTTGTGACTCCTCCGGAGATGAGAGCGATGATGAGAAAGAGAAGGTTGCCGCATTTGTGATGGGGCCATCATCTTCACCGACATCTTCACCACCACCTTCACCGCCTTCTTCACCATCATCGTCTACTACTCACCTATGCCTTATGGCCAAGGGTGAACGTAAGGTACAAAATCATGATAGTGATGATGATGATGATAGTGATAGTGATGATGAATTTGATGCACCTTCTTATGATGAACTTGTAAAATTGCTAAACAAATACACTAAAATCATAAGAAGGACAAGAAGTGAAAATGATGACCTTCAAAATGAAAATGAATCACTCTCATCTAAGCTTGAAAATGCTCAAAAGACTAGTGGTGAGCTTAAAGATCAAAATGAAACTATGTCTTCCACTCTCAAGGAGCTCAAAACCTCTAACAAAGAGCTTAAAGATCAACATGATAAACTTGAGAGGAAACATGATGAGCTCATCACTAGACATAGCTCTCTAAAAGACAAATACACCACATTAAAAATTGACTATGATAGTCTTGTGGTTGCTAATGAACTTGCTCTTGAGACGCATGATGCTACTAACAATGTTGTTAAGTGTGATATAGCTACATCATGTGATGATTTGATCATTGAAAGCATTGAGCAAGGTTCTAGTAGCAAAGGCAAGAGTGTGGTTGAGTCATGCAACCATGATGATTATGCCAAGATCAAGTGTGAGAATGAGAGGCTTGCAAATGAGAACAAGAAGCTTAAAGGTTTGATGGCTCTTGAGAAGCAAACAACAAATGAGTCACTCATTGAAGAGAACAAGAAGCTAAAGCAAGAAAAAGAGCATCTCAAGACCGGCCTAAGCAAGTTCACAAGAGGGCAATATTTGCAAAGTGAGCTCCTCATGAACACCGTAATGAAGATGGATAGAAGTGGTATTGGGTACTTGGCAAATCAAGAGAAGAAAGCAAAAGCTCAACAACCAAGCAAATCAAAGCCCAAGCCAAAGAGATGTGTTGAGTGTGGTCAAGAAGGTCACTTTGCTCATGAATGCAAAACTCCACCACCACAACCCTTGCCCAAGCATGCTAGACCCTTTGCCTTCAATGCTCATTACATGCTAAGAAAAGATTCAAATGGAAAGATGAAAGTCATGTTTTTGGGTCCCCCAAACAAGAATAGGCCAAAGAAAATATGGGTTGCCAAGTCACTAGTTGAGAAAGTCAAGGGCCCCTCTCAAGTTTGGGTCCCTAAACAAAAAGCTTGATCTCTTGTGTGTAGGTGAACTACAAGACCGGTGGATCTCATTGGGTTATTGATAGTGGTTGCACTCAACATATGACCGGTGATCCTCGTATGTTCACCTCCATTGAAGAGAATGGGATATGTCAAGAAAAGATCACATTTGGGGATAATTCAAAGAGCAAAGTCAAGGGTATAGGCAAGATTGCAATATCAAATGATCACTCACTCTCAAATGTGCTCTATGTTGCTTCATTGAGTTTCAACTTGTTATCCGTTGGGCAACTTTGTGATCTTGGCTTCCAATGCTTGTTCACACCAAATGAAGTTGAAGTTTCAAAGATAGATGACAAGCAAGTGATATTCAAGGGCTTTAGATATAACAATCTTTATCTTGTTGACTTCACCTCCGAAGATGCAAATTTGATGATATGTTTGTTCACCAAGACCTCACTTGGTTGGCTTTGGCATAGGAGGCTTGCACATGTTGGAATGAGCACTCTCAACAAGCTATTGAAGAAAGAACTAGTAAGAGGATTGAAGGATGTGAAGTTTGAAAAGGACAAACCTTGTAGTGCATGTCAAGCCGGCAAACAAGTTGCAAACACTCATCCCACCAAGGCTTTCATGTCAACCTCAAGAGTGCTAGAACTTCTACACATGGACTTGTTTGGGCCTACAACATACAAGAGCTTGGGTGGTAATCTCTATTGTCTCGTGATAGTGGATGACTACTCAAGATATACATGGACTTTCTTCCTTCATGACAAATCCGAAGTGGCAAGTTGCTTCAAGAAGTTTGCAAAAAGAGCTCAAAATGAATTTGAAGTCAAGATAAAGAAGATTAGAAGTGACAATGGCAAAGAGTTTGACAACACCAACATTGAAGCTTATTGTGATGAAATTGGAATCAAGCATGAGGTTTCTTCAACCTACACTCCTCAACAAAATGGTGTAGTTGAGAGAAAGAACCGGACTTTGATCACCCTTGCAAGAACAATGCTAGATGAGTACAACACTCCCGAGAAGTTTTGGGCCGAGGCAATCAACACCGCATGCTATGCTTCAAATCGCCTCTTCCTCCAAAAGTTTCTTGGCAAGACTCCCTATGAGTTGCTTAATGGGAAGAAGCCGGACGTCTCATTCTTCCGGGTGTTTGGTTGCAAATGCTACATCTACAAGAAGCGTCAACACCTAGGGAAGTTTCAAAGACGTTGTGATATTGGTTTTCTTGTTGGTTACTCATCAAAGTCCAAAGCATATAGAGTATTTAACCATACCACCGGTTTGGTTGAAGAAACATATGATGTGGAATTTGATGAATCTAACGGCTCCCAAGGAGCAATTGAGAATTGTGATGATGTAGGTGATGAACCATTGAGGGAGGCCATGAAGAACATGCCGGTGGGAGACATCAAGCCAAAAGATGATGAAGACGATGTGCAAATCATTGATCCACCATCTTCATCACGTGTGCCTCAAGATGATGACAAGAATGAGAGAGTTGAAAATGAAGATACTTATGTCTCTCATGAACAAGCCGAGGCACAAGCTCAAGATGTTGATGCTCCCCATCCACCCCCTCAAGTGGTTGATAGAAGAAACTCACCTCTACTTCAAGCTCATCCACAAGAACTCATCATAGGGAGTCCTACAAAGGGAGTAATGACTCGATCTCAAAATCTAGCTTCTTTCGTTGAACATCACTCTTTTGTCTCTTGTGTTGAACCTAAGAATGTAGAAGAAGCTCTTCAAGATCCGGATTGGGTGAATGCCATGCATGAAGAATTGAACAACTTCACGCGCAATGAAGTATGGACACTTGAAGAGCGTCCTAAAGGTGCAAGAGTCATTGGAACCAAGTGGGTGTTCCGAAACAAGCAAGATGACCAAGGCATAGTAGTGAGGAACAAGGCAAGACTAGTTGCAAAGGGGTTCTCTCAAGTTGAAGGCCTTGATTTTGGAGAGACCTTTGCACCCGTTGCAAGACTTGAAGCCATTCGTATCCTCCTTGCATATGCATCACATCATGATATGAAATTATATCAAATGGATGTGAAAAGTGCATTCTTAAATGGCTTTATTAATGAACTAGTCTTTGTCAATCAACCTCCCGGGTTTGAAGACACTAGATATCCTAATCATGTTTATAGGTTGTCCAAGGCGCTATATGGGCTCAAGCAAGCCCCTAGAGCGTGGTATGAGCGCCTCCGGGACTTCCTCATTGAGAAGGGCTTCACCATTGGGAAGGTCGACACCACACTATTCACCAAGAAGCTCAATGGGGAGATCTTCATTTGTCAAGTATATGTTGATGATATCATCTTCGGGTCAACAAATGAAGATTATTGCAAGGAGTTTGGTGAATTGATGTCGAAGGAGTTCGAGATGTCAATGATTGGTGAGCTCACATTCTTCCTTGGTTTTCAAGTCAAGCAAATGAGAGAAGGGATTTTCATCTCTCAAGAAAAGTATACCAAGGATCTTCTCAAAAGATTCAAGATGGAAGAATGCAAGCCAATAAAGACCCCAATGCCATCAAATGGACATCTCGACCTAGATGAGGGAGGTAAACCGGTTGATCAAACTCTCTACCGTTCTATGATTGGTAGCTTGTTGTACCTTACCGCATCTAGGCCCGATATCATGTTTAGTGTGTGCATGTGTGCTCGCTTTCAAGCGTGCCCTAAAGAACCTCACTTAAGTGCCGTAAAAAGAATCCTAAGATATCTTAAGCACACCCCAAGTATTGGTTTATGGTATCCCAAAGGAGCTAGATTCCAACTAGTTGGCTATTCCGATTCGGATTATGCCGGTTGCAAAATTGATAGAAAAAGCACATCCGGAGGGTGCCATTTGCTTGGGAGATCTTTAGTATCTTGGTCATCTAAAAAGCAAAATAGTGTGGCTTTGTCCACCGCTGAGGCGGAATACATTGCCGCGGGGGCTTGTTGTGCACAAATCTTATATATGAAACAAACCCTCCTAGACTATGGAGTTGTTCTTGAAAAGGTGCCACTTTTATGTGACAATGAAAGTGCCGTTAAAATTGCTAACAATCCGGTACAACACTCTCGCACCAAGCACATTGATATCCGCCATCACTTTCTAAGAGATCACGTTGCTAAAAATGACATATCACTAGAAGGTGTACGTAGTGAAAATCAATTAGCGGATATCTTCACTAAACCTTTGGACGAGGCTACCTTTTGTAGGCTAAGAAGTGAACTTAACGTGCTTGATTCAAGTAACTTTAGAAAATGAGCGCGTGTTGTCCCTTGCATTGCATTGTTTCATATGTCATGTTTATTTTATCGCAATGCTTTTAGGGCTTGGCTAACACGGTTACGATAACCCTCCTTCGGAGGAGTGAAGAAGCCTAACCGTGGATCAAACTTGACAAGCAACCTAGCTTTACTTTATTGTATTGCATTGCATATGCATGGTTGTTTGTTTGTCGTTCTTTTTCGGTTTAGCCTTGAGCAACCTCTGTGTTCGTCCATGAATAGAGAGAGCATTTGACGCTCCTAAAGGTCCAAAAACTCTATTGCATGGCCATACGTTGCTCCTCGGGTGTTTATTGCCTATTTTTGTAAAAATAATACTAGCCTAAGGCAAAATACTTTGAAAAATTTGAGGGTTTGAGTGAGGTCACTCATATCGAGTTCCAATTGGTGTTTATTTGTGTCTCTTTGAATTGGAACTTGATTGGGAGAAGTCGCGTCGGAGTTCGGAACAAAGAAAGGCGAAAAACCGTGACAGGACGCTGCACCGGACGCAGTGTTGCTTCACCACCGCGTCCGGTCCCGGTGTCCACCTGCGCGTCCGGTTTTCCAGAAGACAAAGTCCAGATCTAGGCACCGGACGCTGCACCGGACGCGCCCCTGACCACCACCGCGTCCGGTCCCGGTGACCACCACCGCGTCCGGTGCTCCGCGATGAAATCCCGAGCACTCAGCCATCGGACTTTGACCGCGTCCGGTCTATCCACACCGGACGCGCCCGGTGACTCCAGGTGCTTACTGGAGTGTCACCGGACGCTGCACCACCGCGTCCGGTGATTTTCACCACCGCGTCCGGTGCTACCGAATCGAGCGGATCTCGCCCTCATAAAACCGAACCGTTGTTTCTCTGTTTTTTCCTCATCCGTTCGAATCCGCCGCCGCCGTGCCCTAGTCGCCGTTTCGCCGCTCCCGTGCATCACCCTCGCCGCCGGCGAGCCTCCAAGCGCCGCGCCCTTGCCCTCCGGCGAGCCTCGCCGCGCCCTCTCGCTCTCCCGCGCTGTCCAGCCGCGCTGCGCCCGCGTCTGTGCCCGTAGCTCACCACTCGCCGCGCCACCACCAAATCGCCGCCGGCGAGCCACCACCCGCTAAGAGCTGGCCACCTGCCACCACTGTGGTATCCCCCAGCGCCACGCTCACCCCCTGTGCTCCCGTGCCCTCGCTTCCTTCGGCCGAGTTTTGATCCTAGGGTTTACCCCTAAACCCTAGCCTAGGGTTTGTTAACCCTAACTCAGGTAACGGCTCGACTCGATTTCGTTTTCGATTCAAGTCCTTTCAATTCCCTTGTTAGGGCGTGCCGTTGACCATAACCCTTCATTGCTATCTCGATTGGTCGTTTCAGTGCTCGATCGCCGATCTCGGGAGTTCTCGCGAACTAGATCACCTCGTCCCTTCACCGTCGTCTCGTCGATCCGAGGTAGCTTAGCGTCGTTTCTCTTCGTATCTCACGTGCTTGCTATCTAGGGTTTCGTATCTTTAGATATATATATATATGCTTATTGTATATCTCTCTATTCCATACGTGCAGCGAGTCAGTCGGTGTGCCGAGTCAGATCTGTTTGCTTAATCCGAGGCCAAGCCTGCGGATACGGATTGAGGCCAAGCCTCTCGAGTGTCAGTTCATCATCTCACAGAGGTTCTCAGGCAGTCAGTCAGCATGGTGCTTTGCAAGAACGCCGGTGGTGCTCCTGGTGACGGGGACAACAGTCCTCCCCGTCGTGATGAGATTGCGCGTGGTAAGCGCATCAAGTATGCAGTCAAGAAGAAGCGGAGGACACTTTCAGATGCAGAGGTCGCTCAGGCCGTGGCAGACGCCGCAGAGCAGGCAGAGAGAGGTGGCAGACGCAGTGGGTTACACATAGGCGAGCGTCGCTTTCACCTTGAAGGTCGACAGCTCGGCACAGAGGCCACTGAGGGCACCGAGGCTACAGCACCTTCAGAGCAGATGTCAGTTGATCCACCCTCAGAGCAGACACAGGCTACAGAGACTACACCCGCTACTGAGGCTACCCAGACTGCTGAGGCTCCACAGGCCACTGAGGATACAGAGGAGCAGGCAGCTCAGTCTCCACCACGTCGCCGCTCCACACGTGCTCGTTCACAGGTGACACCCAGGCCAGAGGGCCCGCGTCGTGGAGCACGACCTCCTCCCAGGGTTAGAGGGTCACCCCCGGTCGTGCACTTAGACCTGAGGGGTGCGTCTTCACGTCAGGTGAAGAACTTGCGGTTTGTGGAGGTCAGTCGATGGTTTCCACCTGTCAGAGATCCCAGAGCTTCAGAGGGTTTCTATACCCCACTTCAGGAGGACTTCTACAGGGCCCTAGTTGACAGTGGCATTGCTTTCAGACCTCAGAGGGTATGTCGACTAGAGGCATTGGTTGATGTTGTGGGAGAGCAGCTCCGTCCTCACCTGTCCTATCTGCCTGGCTTGTCAGATCTACTTGGACGGACAGGTGCTTACTGTGGCACATGGGTCAGGGAGTTCTATGCTTCTTTGTCGATTGATCCTGCACATGAGTTTATTCACTTCGCATTCAGAGGCAGCGATCACAGACTCTACAGCTCCAGAGCCCGAGAGATCCTCAGACTACCTGCTTCTGACACGAGGATTCACCAGTTGTGCTATGGCCAGACTCCACCTCCCAGACGCCCTCACGGCGGTTCAGTGCCACCCACCGACCTGGTTCGACCCTGCTTTCGCGAGCCTTTTGGCGAAGGGTCACGTCGTACACCTGCCAGCCTGACGCCTCTTGCCAGAGTCTTGGATGCCATACTCAGACGCACTCTACTGCCTCGACTTGGTTACAGAGAGGGACTGACGAGGATGCAGCTTTGGGTTGTATACCACCTCCTTTCACAGCGACAGTTTGATATCTGGGATCTTATTCTAAGTGAGATGGAGGACACCATTGCTGAGGGCTTCAAGGGTAACCGTCAGCTTCCCTATGCCCACTGGATTTGCTTCATTATCAGATCTGCTATCCAGATGCCACCAGAGATCAGGGCAGAGATTGCCAACACTACTACAGCATTCCCTGATTATGACATCAGACAGCTTTGGGCTTCAGTTACTAGAGAGCAGGCTCCAGCACCAGGACAGCATGAGCGCCCTGATGTTCCTGAGACAGCAGCTGAGCAGGACGCTAGAGTTGACGAGCTTGCCGAGGCAGAGCTCGCAGACCTTGACACTCAGCCTGCTGAGATACCTGAGGATGTTACTTCTGACAGCACCGATGAGGACTACCAGCCCATCCCCAGGTACCGGTCTCCCCGGTCTCACGACCACGAGGCCGGTGGATCTGGCTCAGCCCCCCGCTCTGACCCAGCCATGGTGGCTATCCTTGAGAGGCTGACCCAGGCTCAGGAGCAGCAGCAGCAGCAGATACAGCGCCAGGCACAGGATACAGCTGCAGCACTAGCACAGATACAGGCTCGCCAGGACGAGTTTCAGAGACAGCAGCTAGAGATCCAGAGGCAGCAGGTTGAGATGCAGAGACAGAGTCAACAGCAGTATATAGATCTTCTGCGGCATCTCATCACAGTTGGGGTTCCTCCGCCTGCATCTATCATGGCTCCGGCTTTGCATTCCAGCGGTCCATCCAGTCAGGGACAGCCGAGTCTTCAGTATACATCTCCACAGCAGCAGGTTCCCCAGTCTTTTCAGTCCCCGAGCTTCACTCCTATACATACGGGGTTTACACCGTCAGACCAGCCTCGCCCACACTTTCTGACAGGCACACCTCTTGGTGACTTCAGTGCCACTTACAGCGAGTTGACTGGTCAGCCGACACCCTCGCACACGACTACGTTTCACTCTTCGTCAGGGTTGTCAGCTTCCGAGGCAGTCGTTCCACCAGTGACAGGGACAGGGACTACAGAGACCATCCCTTCTTCAGTTGCCTCGACAGATCCCCCAGCTACTGGCGCACTTCAGGCTCAGGTTACTCAGACAGATCCACTGGTTGCTTCACAGTCAGTGCCTGTTCCTGCTCAGACCCAGACCGCTTCACAGCCACGTGCTTCTTCAGAGGGTCAGCCAGATAGCTCAGACTCCGAGGATTCGCTTCACTTCGTGATCACTCCGCGCACCTCGGCACCCGACACGACTCCGTCTGTCCCCCCGTCAGATTAGTTTAGCTTTTTGGCGTTTGATGCCAAAGGGGGAGAGAGAGTAGTTTCAGGGGGAGTTTGTTAGTGGGTTTTCGTTTTTCGTGTGCTACATTCATGCATATCATGTTTATTTTCAGCACTGCATTTGTTGACATTCTCGTTGAGTCGTAAACTTTGAGTCTTAATGTGTTATCCATCTCAGTGATTAATATATGTCACCGTTTTAGCTATAGCTCTAAGGTTGTGTTTCCGTGCCTTACTCCGATTACTTATGAGCTATATCTTTTTGTGTACTAACGTTTGTTGTCTTATCTTATGAAGTACACTCTTTTGGCTTGGAGCACATAAGCAATTCCTAACCCTGTATGCTTATTGTCTTTTGCTTATGTGAACCAAGCATGCTCGAAAACCTTCACTCTAATCCATTGAAACTTAGTGTTGTCATCAATCACCAAAAAGGGGGAGATTGAAAGCATCTAGGCCCCAAGGTTTGGTTTCGGTAATTAATGACAACACTTTATTACCATGACTAACGTGTGTTTTGCAGAAACATTGGTAAGTTAGGTCATGGAGGTGATAACTGCTTTGAGCACTGTGGCTTCGTGTCCCTTGATGGAAATCGTTTCGGTTTTCAAAAGAGAGACGTCAAGATTAAGGACGGTTAGTTCCGGATGACGAAGTGTTGAGACACATTCGGAATAGTCGTTAGGATCTTCGTTTTTCTCTTTTGGCCGTACTATAAAGGGGGGCATGAATGGGTAGCTTGACCTAGGCGAGTCCTATGTTTAGGTGTGGTGCACACTTGTTAAACTTGGCGCTAGGCTACCCTAGATTAGCTCAAGGTTCAGTTAGAAGCAACTTGGTTGAAGTTGCGACGCGTTTCGACGAGTTTCGGGCTGTTTTCCAGGCACCAGACGCGGTCTTCGGGAACACCGGACGCGTCCGGTGTATTCGTTACCGCTGTTAGGGTTCGGCCCTGACCACCGGACGTGGTCCTCGCGAGGACCGGACGCGGTGGTCAGCGACCGACACGTGTCACCAAGAGAGAACACCCGTCGGACGCGATACTGGACTTGATCGGCGAGTCCGGTGCGAGTCCAGTAAGGTCCAGAGAGGACCGGACGCGTCCGGTCTTCAGGCATCGGACGCGGCCTCGCGTCCGGTGTGAGTCCAGTAAGCACCCTTGCACGTCGGACGCGTCCGGTGCTACCTGACCGGTGCGTCCGGTGGTTCGTTTTCAAAAACGGGTTTTGACCGTTACGGGGGACCGGTGCGTCCGGTGCGTTGCACCGGCGCGTCCAGTGACCCCGTGTCAGAAAGTAACGGTTCGTTTTCTCTGAGGGGTGTATAAATACAACCCCTCCACCTCTTTTAGAGGTCTCTTGCTCATTCAAACATCTGAGAAAACCCTTTAGAGTGCAAGGGAGTGCAAGAGCTCTAGTGAGGATAGAGATTTGAGAATCAAAGTTTGAGTTTTCCTCACTAGTGATTCGAGAGTAGCAAGTGTGCATCCACCTCCTCATTTGGGCTCGTTGTGGTCAAGTGAGAGTTCTAGCTTGTTACTCTTGGTGATCGCCATCACCTAGACGGCTTGGTGGTGATTGGGAGTTTGGTGATCATCCGGCGGAGCTTGTGGATGACCCAACTCAAGTTGTGAGCGGTTTTGGGTGATTCGCCGCGACGGAGTGTCGAAGAATCAACCCGTAGAGAGCACTTGATCCTTGCGCGGATCAAGGGGGAGCGACACCCTTGCGCGGGTGCTCCAACGAGGACTAGTGGGGAGTGGCGACTCTCCGATACCTCGGAAAAACATCGCCGTGTTCCTTGCCCCTTTACATTCAAGCAATTACTTTCTCGTATTTACTTTCATTGCTTGTTTTACATTCCTAGAATTGCCATGCTAGACTAGGTTTGGAAACTAGGGTGCAAAACTTTTTAACGGTAGACTCTCTAGGAACACAAGTAGACACTAGGGGTGAATTCCGGCTTATAGGATTTAATTCTTGCAATTAATTTTTAGAAAAGCCCAATTCACCCCCCCTCTTGGGCATCTTGATCCTTTCACATCAGATGAAAGTAAAGACAATATTTTCCAATGGGATTTGTATGAAAATAATTACGTGGCACAACCCAGAGGTTTTGTCATAAAAAGAAAAGAATGTAAGGGATGCCACCTATAGAAATCTCTTATGGACTGGAGCAAATCTCTAGACAGTGGCATTTAAAGTTGAAGAGTCAATTAGAAATTTTGGGTTAAAGAGAATGAGAGGACAATTGCGTTTGTACAAAGTTATAGAAGGGAAAATTCATTTCCTAATCCTGTGTGGATGACACCCTAATTGTTAGTAGTGATGTCAATCTACTGCATGAGAAGAAGTTCTTGTCCTCAAGGTTGAATAAGAAAATTCTCGGTAAAATGTATCTCGTTAAAAGAATTAAAATTCACCGAGATAGAAGAAAATGGATATTATGACTATCGCATAGGCATGCTAAGAAAAGTTTCTAAAGAAATAAAGTACCTATGCGGGTAAATCTACGCCTGTTCTCATGGTCAGGGTAATAGTTTTGAGAACTTTAATGTTCCAAAAGCAATGTAAGATTATTATAGATGGATGTCCTATATGCTTCAGCTGTTGGAAGCTTAATGAGTACAAAGATAAGACCTTGTCCTGACACAGTTTACGTATCCGGGTTGTTTTTGGTAAAAGTCCAGTCCAGATATAGATCACTGGAATGGAGTTAAAAATGTTGGCCTCATGCTAAAAAGGAAAGAACAAGTACTCTCAAGTAGTTGTGGGTACAAATGTTATATTTTGGCGAGATGTTTAGTGAAACCCACATAGTAGCTAACACTCGCAGTTAGAGTTTTATTGTGGAAAAGCTCCAAAGAAACAATTTAGTATCATCAGTGATGCAAAGTTATAGTATAGCATGATATGAGGCTGAGCGATAGGCAAAATGGTTAAGGAACTTGTACCCGAAATTGATAATGGTTGTCAACAGCAATGACCATTTAAGAAGTTTGCTCCTATAACAACAAGTCAAGTGTGCTGCCAAACACATTGACATTAAAGTTATATGTTGTTAAGGAGAAAGTCCGGAATCATACCAAAAGGGTATTGAACATACAAGTAATAAGAAAGTGCTTGCGGATCCGCTTACCAAGGCTTACCACCCAGTGTGTTAAGAGAACACACAGTCAACATGGGTTTATGGTATAGCCTATGATTTCCAGACAATAAAGGGCCCGAAAGTTAAAGAATCTGTTTCAGAACAGAGACGTGTATTGTAGCTGTTAAATCTATCGGCAATTGACCGTGACGATGAAGCATGCTCTATACACTAATTTGTGATGGAACAAATAAAAGTGAAAGCAATCAAAGTCAAAGTTTAAAGTTAAAGTATAAGATGAGATCAAGGGGGAGAATGTTAGAATTGATCTCATCCGTCTTGACCCAACGGTCGAGACGGACCCCTTGACCGCGTCCTGATCGGGGACGCCCAGCCCAACGACTCGGCTGGTGGGCCTCCGTCGTGTAGCTCAATAAAGAGGAGTTGGGGCAGGGGCTCGCACTGCGAGGTTTGACGCCACAGTAACCACCCCACTCCTAACCCTAGACCGATCGAGCGGGGAGCTGCCAGCGACGGGAAGAACCCACCGGCGACTACACCACCGGCACCCCGACATCAACGCCACCGCATAGACATCATTGCTTCACCGCAATGGCGAGCTCCTCCACCGTGCCCCCCCACTGGTCTGCACTTCCTGGCTCACTCTAGTCCCCCTTTTCCCTCTGTCTAGATCATGTACTGGATGTTGTTTATTCAAGAATTGTCCCCGGATAGATCTACTGCTAAGGATACAATTTTCTATCAAGACTATCTATCATGTGAATGAAATGAAACATGAATAGAACACCCACTCTCAATACATAGTTTCATTATATCGTTTGATAAACATTTAATTTTATGACTCATATAGAGTTATTAATCGTGTCAAGAGAGTTTTATCCTCATGAAACCTCTCTCTTCGTAAAAACATTGCACATTTTTTAAAGTGCTTTGTAAAAGATCTCTCATGGAATAGGTTTATTTGACCATTTCCCCTCCGACTAGGATGTCATGTGTTAAAGCACAGTCTGGCTCTATAAGTAAGGAAATATCTCTATCCGGTTATTTATAGGGAAAATCTATCTCGAGGAGAGAACGAAGAAAGCAGGGAATAGCAGAACAAAAAGAAAGAACTCTCTTAGGGGAGGAAAGCTTCCGATTTATTCAGGTAAATTCGGAGTTACACGAAATGGAAGGACCAAACGCGAAGCGAAAGAGGGCATTTGCTTTCCTGGAGGGCATCGTGTAGGCATAGTTCCAATGGTAAGCTAATAGAGCTAGCGAAGTAGGTATACACAAGATACGCTCGTTTTTTAGTTGGTTTTGTTAGTTCATCAAGTCCAGAATCAGGTATGCACGGGATGCAGAGAATAACCGAGATAGGTAAGTATAGGTAGCCAAGGCACCAGGTGTAAACGATCAGGCACGATTGGTCATAAAAAATATCTATGTGACGAGCTATTAAATGTAAATAAACTCTCGTATTAGTGACCTACAACAACCAGTGTTATTAAATATCCACTGTTATCTCAAAGCATCACGTTGTGAGAAACTACATTAAATTAAACAAACCATCTAATGAGATTTAGCTGATATATATTAAAAAAGGGGTAACATATATTTTAAAATCTAAATTGCACATCAGTTTAATTTTCAACCTTGAACTACCCGGTAATGGACCCCATCAACTGTTGACCCGGACAAATATGGTACCTTGATTGGTTTTATATGTGGATTTCTTTGTTTAAAAATAATAAAAATCTAGATTCATCTCTAAAAGTTCATAAGAACCAAATAACTCTAAATTTTATCTACCTATTTATGATCTATATACAATTATTTAGAACTAATTTATTTATGTTTCTATTGCTTTATTGCTTGTAGATGTGCTCATGTTTTTTTTTGTCTAAAACCAATAAGATTCAAATAACTCTAAATAGAGTACCAAATATTTTAGTAAATAGATAACCACTTTCCAGAGGGCCAAATCAATTTCGATAGTTTTTTTTAGAATTACACAGTACAACGCAGACGTCCACAACACGCACGTGTACTCACCCCTATAAATACACGTACGCAAACCCTACCCCTATGAGCACCTCCGAATGACTGAACTAGCAGATCTCGAGATTCACGAAGTCACCACGCTATCGACGGGGACGCTGCCTACCACTGAAAGCATAATGCCGTTAAATTCTGGACTAAATCCAAAAAAATGCGAGCACCCATACCAAGTCAAGGATTTGAACCTGGGTTGGCAGGTTCCACCACAAAGAACCTAACCAACCGATCTATGATTAGTTCGCAAATCAATTTCGATAGTTGAAGAGTATTCATTACCTAGTACAGTAGTTCCTTATTGAAAGTCAGACTGACGTGCAACTTGAAGGTTAATAATAAACTGCACGCTTAAAATGTGACAGAGAGAAAAGGAAAAGAGAAACTAGAGTGTTTTTAGCCAGGACACCGAAAAACTGATTCAGACTCATTGTCTTAAGAGTCTTGCTAATTGCCTACCTAATTATTGCTTTGCAGCCGCCATCATCCTCATTGATTTTGTTATACAAGGACTCGTGGGTCTCTGTTTTCACACACCTCGCTGCCTCCGAATTTTCCAGTAGCTAGCATGATGAGTGATGAAAATAGATATTTCATATTTGCGGCCGGTCTCAAACTAAATTTGGAAGGACGAAGGAACATTAGCTTTGCAAAGAGCATTGAGATAATAATCAATCTCCGTGCTGTGGAAAATAGACGCCTTTTGCTCCATATATAAGTATAGTATTAGATTGATCGATAACAACGCAAAACAATAAAGCTGATTGTCAAGGACCTGCAACGTCCCGATGCTGGAGGAGTTCGCAGCCTCAATCGCAGCCAGCCAGATCGTCACGTGCCTTGTACTTGGGAGCCTGGCTATAGCTCCGATGCCCAGCTGGAGGATGAGGGCCTCGATGGTGGTCTCCTGCATCTACACTTGTGGCCTTCTGGGAAGGCAGCAAACATCGTCCCTGCACGCCGACTTGGTGCTGTAGAGACGTACACCACCACCGCTCCACAGTCAGTGGGTGGTGGACTCGCCATTGGTGTCGCCTCAACAGGGGCACCCACAGGTCAATGAATCCACGAGGCACGAGGAGGGCTACCCACCAGGCTTCGGTCCGGTCGACCTCACGGCGGATGCTGGCCCTCCCACTACGCCGCCGATGGATACCCGCCAGTCCATGGACAACGATGTCTCCACCGCGCGCCGCCTTGAGAACTTCATCAACAAAGTGACATGTAAGAGGGCCTCCCTGCTCATTCGCGAGCCACCCAAGCAGGCAGCACTGCTGCAGCAAAGCAAGTGCCTAGCGGCTCAAAGCCTCTCAGGTGCCTACCTCCAAATGAGGTGAGATCCTAATCATGCAGCAATTGCGTTTGGTCACTGGTCTGTCAACGCCAAGCACATCAGCGAAGAAGGCTTACGAGGAGCTCTCTATGAGGCCGGGCCCAATGCTTTCAACGTCAAAGAGCTCTTCCACGACATTAGGAATGAGTCGTGCCAAAAGTAGCGGAAGCGCAACCCCTCTTCCTCGGCTGCGTCGTTGCCCTTATCTTGTCTATCATCTGTGTAATATCAAAATTTGTATTTGTTTACTAGGATGGTCCAGCCCACTGCTGTAATCCTGTAGACCTCCTAGGCGCTCGTCAGAAGCGCGTTGTTTGTATCAAACATTTCTACCTTAATTAGGGTATGTTTGGATCTCCTGCTAAACTTTAGAGTTAAAGTCTCCAAACAGGTGGTCTAAAGTTATCTCTAAACTTTAGCCCACCTTACATTAGAGCTTTAGACCTTAAAAGTGAGCTAAAGTGCTCTAAAGTTTTAAGAGCTCTAAATTTTAGAGGAAAGGATCCCAACAGGCCCTTACAAAGATGCGCAACTCTTTCGTATTCGAGAAAAAAGGACCTGCGACACGGCTTTGATTCTCTCTTCTTCTTGGTCAGTTGGTTGCTTTGGAAGGAAAGAAATACGAGGACCTTTAACAACGATGCAGCATCTATGGCAAACCAGTTAGCAGCACGGATCGAGGATGAAGCCAATGAATGGTGATGGCGGGTTACAGGCATCTGCGGTCGCTGCTGGTGCTTCTATAGTCACTTTGCACACCTGTCTATCGCAAAGTTGTAAAAAAAACTCTACTTTTGCTTAATGAAATATGTGCTACGACACGTTCGTGAAAAAAAATAGAAAAAACAATGCAAAACAACTGCGCTGTATATATTCAGAGGATGGGAACAAATGAATAATAAGCAGCATTGCGTGCCCTTTGTACTATGTTTATTCTTGAGAAGGAAGAATAAACATCTTGATGACTACACTTGTGTCCTTTATACTAATGGCCATGAAGAAACTAGTTTTCATTTGTTTTTTGAGTGCCCTTTCAGTGTGACTGTTGGAGCTCCATTACTTCAGCCCTTGGATATGATCATACAAGCTATAAGAGATTTTGGCAGCCATATTTTCACAGAAATCTTTATCACTACTTGCTGGACGATTTGGAATGCTAGAAATGGGTTCATTTTTTTTTATAATAAGGCTACCTCTTTGACCTCTTGGAGAATAGCTTTTAAGGAGGAAGTTGGTTTGGTGTGTACCAAAGCCTAGCAAAGTGTTTCTTCGCCGTTGTCTTTGTGGCAAGAGAGTCTCCAATGATGCTTACTTTTTTCTTCTTTGGACTTTGTAAGCCTTGTGTTCGGTTGCAGCCGCCGCCGTGGCTGCAGGCTGTAGCTACAGTAATCTATCGGTAGATCAGGAACGGAGATCGATGGTCCCACGGGTCAGTGACCCTGCTTTGACAAACTGCGCAGGCAAGCTTGTTTATATCTTTTCCTTCAGAATAAATAGAGTAGATGTTTTGCTGAGATGATGATGCCTAGCTTGGAGAGAAGCAATCAAATGGAGATTTTCTTATGTATTTCATCCGATCCTTCGATCCGAAGGACCTTGCCATACGTAGTTAAATTAAACAAACATTTGAGCTGCTGGGACATGCATGATTGGACTAAAATACGCCAACAAATATATTCTGCTCTTTGCATTGCACAGCACTGGGCCTTCTTGCATTGGCCAGAGAGGGGAGGTTGTAGGGTGCACATAGTACATCTTAGCCATTCCCAAATTCTACCCCAAATTCCACTATAAAAAAAGAAGATTCCCATCACATTAAAATACCGGCACATATATGAATTTCTAAATGTAGATAAAATTAAAAACTAATTACACAGTTTTGTTGTACTTTGCGAGACGAACATTTTGAGCCTAATTAGTTAAAGTTTGGACAATTTTTACCAAATACAAACGAAATGCTACAGTGCACATTTAATGATCACTGTTCTGACTCGGGACGAGGGAACTAAACACGGGCTTAGTTTATCATAGTATTTCTGACTCGCTAGCTAGCTAGTCATGCAGAAGCAGAATAGCGCGTGTCAGCTTTCGGGCTGGGTGTCATTTGAGGGAGGCTTCAAGTAGGGATGTTGTCAAGTGCAGGCCCCAACCCCAACCCCAGTTGAGTTGACCTACTCACAATTCCCCACTTCCATCCCATCCCGTCTCCGGCCGTCTCCGGCAACGCGCATGCCCTTGATCGTTATCTCCATTGACCCACTCGATTTCTTCCTCCTCTCAAATACAGCTCCGGCTCCGGCCCCTAGATTTCATATCGCATGCGTAGCAACACGAACCGAAAGCTAATCAGCCTGAGATCGATCGAGAAAGTAGCTAGCTACCATGATCGGGGGAGAGGGGAACCCGTATTACCTACAGAACCACCAGCAGCAGCAGCAGCAGCAGCTGTTCCACCATGGCCACGCTCTCGATGCCACCATGGACGGCGGCGGCGGCTTCATGGCGGAGCCGCCGCCAGCGGCGTCCGGTTCCGCAGCCGACGCGCAGTGCCACCACGCGCTGCTCTACAACCTGTCCGTGCTCAGGGACAAGGTGCAGCAGCTGCAGCCGCTCGTCGGCCTCGCCCTCGCGCACGACGGGCCCGGGCCCGTCGCCGCCGCGCCAGGCGCCGGCGCCGTCATCCAGGAGATCATGGCCGCCGCCTCCTCCATGATGTACGCCTTCCAGCAGCTGTGCGGCCACGGCGGCGCGGCACCTAACGCCGCGCAGGCGCAGCCGCAGCCGCAGGCTGGGAGTAGTAGCAGCGTCATCGCCGCCGGCCACGGCAACAACGCCCGCATGGCGGACGCTGCAGCAGCTACCTGCGGCGACCACCACGGCCAGCAGCACCAGCAGGCGACCGTCATCGACCATGTCATGCAGCAGCAGTGGCGGCAGCAGCAGCAGCAGCAGCACCGCACCCGCTACGGCGGGACAACACCTGTAGCTGCTGCGGCGGCCATGCCATCATCACAGCCTGAGGCGACGACGGCTGCGATGATGGCCGAGGAAGAGGTCGTCGCCGGCACGATCATAGAGCTGGAGGCGGCGGAGCTGCTGGCCAAGTACACGCACTACTGCCAGGTGTGCGGCAAGGGCTTCAAGCGCGACGCCAACCTGCGCATGCACATGCGCGCGCACGGCGACGAGTACAAGAGCAGCGCGGCGCTGGCGAACCCGGCCAAGGCGACGGCGGCCGGGGGAGACGCCGCCACCACCAGCAGGTCGTTCTACTCGTGCCCGCAGGAGGGCTGCCGCTGGAACCGGAAGCACGCCAAGTTCCAGCCGCTCAAGTCGGTGATCTGCGCCAAGAACCACTACAAGCGCAGCCACTGCCCCAAGATGTACCTCTGCAACCGCTGCAACCGCAAGCACTTCTCCGTGCTCTCCGACCTCCGCACCCACGAGAAGCACTGCGGCGACAACCGCTGGCTCTGCTCCTGCGGCACCTCCTTCTCACGCAAGGACAAGCTCGTCGGCCACCTCGCGCTCTTCACCGGACACCAGCCCGCCGTGCCGCTCGACAGGCAGGCCAACGGCGGCAGGAGGTCGTCGTCGATGTCGACGTCCACGCAGCTCGGTACGTAATAATGGCATTTGGGATCGATCAGAATTGATGAGAATGAAGGTGCGATGCACTGCCTATATATCAGGTAAGATGGATAGTATTTGTATCCGTGTTTGCAACACACTCAAATTAACACGAGAGTTTGGTTGCTGTTTTCATTATCTTGAAAAAGGAAAAGGGCAAAACTGCAATCAAACTCATGCTGTTGCTGTTCGTGTGTAGCTAGATCAATATATATATATATATATGGGTGTTCCAATTTTAGTTTTGATTAAATGGTGCTAATACTCTAATAAGATGGCATCAAAGCAAATGTGACTGACTAGCCTGTTTAACTTTGCAAAATTTGGCCCACAACACAACTGAATTCCTACTAAAGTTCTTTTTTTTGTTTGTTTTTTTATATCTGCGTGCATGAAAACTCAAAGCATGAATGAGTTTGATTGTTCTCTTAAAAAAGACAGAAGGCATGGATCTCATATTATCAGCAATCAAACTCATGCTGTGGTTGAACTGTAGATTGACATACTACTTCGCTATAATTCTGAAGTGTGTGGTTGGATGTGTTTTGGTTGATATACTACTACTACTGGGTCTGTTTGGATCCACAAACTAAACTTTAGCTGGATTTAACCGCTAGGTATCCAAACGATCCAGCTAAAAGACCAGCTAAAGTTTAGCTAAGTTTAGTTGCTTCAACCTAGCTAAACTCAGCTAAAGTTTAGCTGAGTCTATTAGCTGGAGGATCCAAACACCTCAGCTAAAATTTATTAGCTGGGAGAACTTTTAGCTAGCTAAAGTTTAGCTTTAAAATTTTAGCTAACTAAATTTTAGTTGGGTGAATCCAAACAGGTCTCTCCAAAAAGGCGTCAAATGTTACTGCCTTTGTTTACTATAACCAATTTTGCAAACTTTATGGCCCAAGATTGAACATCTTCATGTGTTCAGTAGGAACAGGCTGAGGTCGGTCGATCTTTTGTTAATTTTAAGTTCTGATGTGGGAAGAGGGAAATGAGATTCGTTTTAGTTTGTCAAGAAATTTGTTGTCCTTCACCGGAGAGGCACGTCAAGTTTGGACGAGCATAACCTGGGGGTGATTATAGGCAAACGCTGGGGTCTCGCACAGAGGCAGAACTAGGGGGAGGCTAGCAGGGGCCGTGGTCCCCCCAAGCACAGCAGATTCATTTAAATACCTATATAAATATTTGTATTTATAGCACAAAAATATTAATTTCACCTATTTTTTATTAAAATATGATGATTTTGGTTACAAATAGTGTAGATTTTTTTTGAAAATTTGTTGAAACATATAATTATGTATATTTTATCACACTAAAAAATACGATCACATTTGTCCAGCCCCCCTTAATCAAAATCGCTGGTTCCGCCTCTAATCTTGCACCTTGTTGCACATGATTAGTGCACAAAAAGGTGTCTTCTTCTTTACTTTATCCTGCCAATAGAGTACATTTCCTTTGGAAACATCAGAATGATGGCCCTTATCACTGATCAGCCAAGATTCCAGTGCCCACTACCTAGTATAGCAAGGCAAGGAAAGTCGAACATATATGCATGCCTAGTACTATACATGTCCCTAGCAGTAAAATCTGATTCTACTAGTAGTAATATTCATTCATCATTTTGGAGACAACTCTAGTAGTTTTGACACAAATCAGCTTATCGTGCATGTTAAACCTGCACAGGTTTTATCGATTTTACTTTAGAAATATATATGAGAAACATTTGTGAATACATGTAAGATTTATGCAGTGTCTTCGCATCCAAGTTTTCTATAAATCATTAATCAAGATTATTATCGATTGCATTCTTCACATGACTCTGAGAAATAGTGTCAGTTTTTTTCTAACTTATTGGGAATATCAGGTTAAAAAGAAACTCCCTACAGTTCGCTTATTTTCAAAAGAAACAGTGTCCATTTTTCATTTGAATTGAGTAATTGGCCATTGGCGGCTTAGTAAGAACATGTGCATGAAATTACATGCAATGACATAGGGCCAAAATGGCACCTTTTACCCATGTACTGTGGTGGTGACTGCTAGAGAAAATCTAGAATGCATGAGTTCATCCTCTCGCTAACCTATCTTGATCCCAGCATCGCCACTACTGTATATGTTATCCGGACACGGTTGTATTTGAATGATTTGCTTCAAAATTTTGGAGTCCAAATATGCATATATGTTTCTTCGATCACTCTCACGAGCGGTATTAACTAGAACTCTTTATTTTGCCATGTTAGTCGCAGCCTATATATAGGCTATAGCTAGTATGAACTTCCAAAAAATCATTATCACTGTAATGATTGATTTGTTTTTTTGCTTAGCCAAATTTATTTATGATTCTTGATAATATTCTTAGATGGGAAACTGTATAGTCCAAAACGAGTATGAATATAAAACCTAGAGTTTTAGGGGATCGACAGTACATTAGCTTAGCAGTAGTCTATCGACCCGTGCTGCTTTACGTACGGGCCATTAATTCAAGGGAGAGAACTACCTATCTTCACTATCTCTTATTTGTTCATATTCTAACAATATTCAATATATGTTTTTTTTCTATTTTTATCCAGTTGCAATAAACTTAAGATACCAGATGCTGTATACGTTTCCATTTTTGCATTGCACCTGCATGCATGTGTGTTAGATATATCTATATTTGAAACTCTATCTCACGTGTTCATATTTACTCATAGAACTTCAACTTCTTTCCGTTATCTTATTGTGATAGACTTTATTAGTTATGATTGTTTTGTCTACTTTTCCGTCCATATTCATATTTTTTCCATTTGCATGTGTGCCGCCTGATACTCTCTCATGTGTTTTTATTCAAGCATTATACTAGTACAGGTATATATGCATACTTTATCCGCTTGTCAATGGACGTACTTATCTTCATGTATTTCCATCGTTCCCATACAATTCTCTCTGCATAAACACACATTATACATGTATACTTTGGGTTACTTTTTTTTATATTTGAAGCATATACAGAAATACTCTAGGATATTTTTTATAATGATATATGTGTATATACTTAACTTTAAATTAGATTTAGGCGCTACTCCAGCTTATTTTTAATAATAGTAAAGGTGAATAATGTAGGTGCAAATGTAGACGTTATTTATATTACTTTTTACGATGACATGTGTATGTGGGTACTTAAGGCAAAGATTGCGGGTTAGTTTATAGATTATTTTAGATAATAGCAGTGGTGGGAAATTTAGATAGAGATTTAGAGATTACTTAGATTATTTTTATAATGGTAGAGGTAGATAATTTCTAAGAAAATAAAATAGAACAGATGACTGGTTTTTTTTCAACGATGATTGTGAGAGATGTAAGAAAATAAAATATAATGGGTACTTATTGTCTACCCAAAAAATGGCAGGATGTTTGTGATTTGTGCGAGATTTTCTAGAATTTATCATCTTTTCAAGTGTGTCTTGTGAGAGTTAATATGGACATTCATTGAGATATCCAATTAGCAATACAGTAAGATATACAAAGGATCGGACCAAATGCCTTATCTACAGACAATATGTTATTTCAACCACAAAATATACTTTTTTAACTGGAGATATCATGAGAGATTAATCTGCACTGTATCCCTTCCCTCTTGATAATGGTCAAGTCGTGATCGCGGCGAGGGCCACCTGCCAGCTGGACGATGGGCCTTTAATTTTGTGCATTGTATAAGGGCTCTCTTCACTGCAGCTAGGGCTGCAACTGCAGGCCCACTCAACAGGTCTAAGAAATGCAAGGTGGCATTTCTAGAGCCTTTACATTTTATTTTTTATATGCAGAAAAGATACATGGCTTTTGCCATGATATTTAGTAATAGATTTTATTGCATGCTATTCCATTTCCTGGTTTTTGATAATTAATTCTTCTCGCACTTCACATGGTCGAACAACTTAGAGAATCCATCTAATATATTTAGATGAATCTGCAGGGAAGGCCTCTACCTGGTATACAAACTACTATCGGTGTTTTTTTTTTTACCATTGACCGGTAATCAACATATGATGCACACTAAATTAAAGGGGTTACACATGGGACGTAAATTTATACCAGTTCAGGCAAGGGTTCCGTGTCTAGTGTATGTGGAGAATTTTATTACTTGTGCTTCGTATGAAGGGTTGTAGGGGCATTGAACTAATGTGTTGAGGTGTATCTAAGGGTCTGCTGATTAGGGTCGGGATCTCTACTCTCCTTATATAGTGCTAGGGGTAAGGGTGCATATAGAGTCCTAATTAACCTAAGCGGTTTATAGGTTGGTTTGCTAGTTAGTTACAATGGGCTGATTCGATTTCTATGTATATTTTTTCTATGCCTTGTTACCCAAGTCTGTGAAGTACCCTCAGGTTGGAGTCGTCCTGGGCCAATCATCCTGGCCCACCCTAGTCTAGGGAACCGGTTATGACATTTGTGAGGGTACTATGGCCATGTAGTCAATAAACTTAAATTCTAGGTCCAGAACAAATCTTATATATGACTGCTACTTAAATCTAAGTTTAATATACTTTAATTAATATAACCAAATTTTCAAATTACTAACATCCTTGAATAATTACTAATATAACCTAAATCTAAGTCTAATGTGTTCTAATATAACATAAACCTAAGTCCAACATTCTATTAAATATAAGTCCAATAAAGTTTAACTAATTACTAATAGCCTAAATCTACTATATACACACTGACTACTTTTAAAATGTAATACCTAAGTAAATAATAACTAGATTTACAAACTAAATGGATGAAATTTAAAATAAAAAGTTTGTGTAATGTACCTGAAACAAAGCAAGATTTTAGCAGAGCTTTGCTACTCCAACTTCCTCGTCCTCCTCCTCTCCTCTCAACAGACACCCCCTCTCCTCTCAACACACAAACATCCCTCTTCTCTTTTTTTCCTAAATTAAAATGAAATTTTATCCGAACTTTTGTCCTTTAGTAAGGTGGAGATAGCCCTGCTAGCTCCCGTGGAAAGGAACTTATTACCACTATTTGAATCAGCGATAGGAGGCTAGTTGTGGCAGCGACAGCATACTTGCGAGTCGCAAGGTCAAGGCCATCATAGCAATGGATCAAAAGGCAGCACATATGTATTGCCAATTTGACCTGGCGATATAACCGTCCAGTGAAATGGTGGTTATGTATATACCATATGTTCAATCAGCAGTGAAATTCTCTGCATATTCAAATGGTGGCATATGGTTAGAGTTGAAAATCTTTCAAGAAAATAAGCATGGTTTTTTAGGAGGAAGGTAGACTCTTATTTACTTATGCATCACAATGTTTTGAGGTACATGAATAATTTGTAGTCTCCCAAGGAGCCAAATATTTATATATATATATATATATATATATATATATATATATATATATATATATATATATATATATATATATATATATATATATATATATATATATATATATATATATATATATATATATATACCACTTTACAAACACTTTTAGCGAGAGCATGTGCCTTATTTTTCAAGTGTCTACCTTGATGCTTTCATGAAACAAAGCTCTTCTAGCATTAATTTCCTTCAAGATTGTCGAGTAAGCACACAAGCTTTGCTTCTGCGCATATTCATTACCACCTCCATGCAGTCTAAAGCTATTACACCACTTCTTTGCACCCAGGTTATATGTGCCAGTAGGCTTGCTTCGTTGCAAGCCAATGTTTTTGGGGAAGGCGGGTCAACAAGAGCTTTAATGACCATTGCACTAGCAGCAACATATATAATTCCCTGAGCTGTCTCTGTACATGACACCAATAGCTCCTTTATTTTCAGAACATGCCATCACACCATCAACATTAAACTTTGGAAAACCTTCGTGGCACAAGGTAGCTAGGATAAGACAACTAATGGAGACAAGTATGCATTAAAGGGTAGAGCTAAATATAACAATTAATGCATCTTTGTGGAACTTTCTAGAGAAGTAGATAGCATACATGAGCTAGAGCTGTCATGTTTTATGGTGAGAATAGAATACTCTAGGTCTAGGTATTCTTGTATGGTAAGAAATATCTAAGAAATGGAAAATAATTAAAAGATATAGATTTTTTGCAACACCATAATGACCATGAGAAACTACAAATAGGTGTGTTTCATTCTCATTGTTAAGTGTATGAAGGCCCTTATACTAGAGGCCCATATAGCCCATGAGGCTGTCTATATATATAGTTGTCTCCACCTGTGGAGAGCTTATCTTCTTAGATCCCCAAGGTTAGTAACAGGGTTAGGTTTAGGCTCATATCACCCACGATCCATTTTTTTACCGGGGATCATCCTTTGTTCTTCGGTGCAGCAGTTGTTGCCCGTTCAGCGGCCAGTCGCCATGTTGTTCCTTCGCGCTTCTCATCCATACTGAACCAACATAAATAATAGTAAATATTAATAGTATCCAACTTATTTTTAGTGTGACAAGATTATCATGGCTGAATTATAAATCATATATGAATGTACAATGTACATGAGTCCTAGGTAAAAAGTTTTTCTTCATAATAGTATGCGTCATGTAGCAATGGATTTCCAAATCGTATGGGAAAGCAATATATCAAATACAAATATATCTTTGATTTTCTGAATCAAATCTTCACCCTACAAAAAAACATGAGGTTGTTATTATTTTTATTAAAATTTTCAAGAAATTGTAAGTAAAAACAATAAAAGATCACCTTGATATAGACAAGAGCATGCTGGATAAAGTGTCTAGAAAACTTAAAAATATGCCAGTGTTTAGTTGACCAATTGTCAATAAGATATTTATACTTTCTAATCTTATGATCATTTTGGTGTTCGTAGACCTTCCTCAATAGTTATACTCATTTTTTCCATGTCGCCAACCAACACAGTTCTTTCTGCTAGATAATGGACTGTATGTAGTAGGATCCCCCGAGGAATTTTCATCTCCCGCTATATAAACACTATAAATGAATGACTACACATGAATGAGGCTGACCAAGGGTGGTTTGAGAGCCAAAGGGCAAGGAACGCCTCTGCCACTACTCTGGTTTTCCAAAACAATTATTTATCAACATGTGGTCATGAGCTAACTTATCAAAGTACAAAAGAAATCACCCATCAAACATAAGACAATCAAATACAATTCCACGTACTTTCGCTAGATCAAGATATCCAAGATCACGCTTGAGCTCATAGTCTTCTTCCAACTCAATTATAAACTCAGAGCCCATCATGTTATATTAGCTTCATACCACTTTCCAGCCCAACCTCTGTCTGTTCTGAACTTGGCGACAATACAACCGATGTAACCCAACCCCATCCTCCTACTATCATACGATGGCGATGGTCATCATATACAACATAATGTTTATGCAAAACAATGGTATCAGAAAAAATCAGAAAACGTTAGATGCTACATTCCAAGAAAAAAATGAATGCAATCAGTAACGCCAGCATTTTTATCACCATATTTATCACTTTAGTCAAGAAGCTTTCCAAGAAAAAAATGAATATAATCAATAACGCTAGCATTTTTATCACTGTATTTATCACTTTAGCCAAGAAGCTACCTTTTAGCCTCTGCAAGACCAAGTATTTTAATACAGCATCAGGGGAGTCCACTCCATTCATTAATAAATAGAAAATAATGGATTTCTTCATATGTTTACAAATCCTGTATTTAGGAAAAATAATCTCAAAACTAAGCAATAACGCTAAGTCTATCATGAAAATACAGCTTTATGGAGAAGGTATTCATTTGGGAGGTCGCTTGTTTTATGTTGATTGTATTGTTTTGTTGTCTTAAGGGGTGTTTGATACATGTGACTAAACTTTAGTCCCTATCATATCGGATGTTTGACTAATTAAGAGTATTAAATATAGACTAATTATAAAACTAATTGCGTAAGCTGTGACTAATTCCCGAGATGAATCTATTAAGCCTATTTAGTTCATGATTAGCAAATGGGATGCTACAGTAAACATATGCTAATCATGGATTAATTAGGCTTAATATATAAATTTGTCTCATGAATTAGTCACGGCTTCGATTAGTTTTATAATTATCCTATGTTTAAACCTTCTAATTTTTTTAGGGGAAACCACACTCTTTATTCATGGAGTTGGTCATAAGAGTTACAAATGCCCGAAGGTGGATCTAATAGCCAGACATGCCTGCATGTATCAAAAGAGATCAAGCTCCTAGCTAAAGTATGAGCATCAACATTGGAATTTTTATTCTCATGAACGAAATTAACCAGAACAAAATCACGAGCCCCCTCCTTGATCTCCTTCACAACTTGGCCATAAGGACCCATGCCTGTTCCTGCCATGCTTCTAATAGCATTAGCACAATCAGATGCCAACCGGAATGAGGTCAACATGAGGTCAGGTGCCAAAGCTAGACCTTCTCTGCAGATGATTACCTCGACTATTTCCGGTTACGTGATTCCTTCAAGGACCACTCCCGATGCTCCCAGAGAACGGCCATTCTGGTCTCGGTCTATGGCTGCTACTGATGCCCTTCTCAAGTTCTTTGGAATAGCTGCATCAACATTCATCTTCATGCATCCAACTGGCGGTGGCAGCCACCGAGGATGTTGAGTCTGAACTTTTGCCTTTGCCCCTTGAGTCGGCTTCAGCGCTTTGAATTCAACAACATATTTGTTTACAAAGCTGTGTCAATAACAGGCTCTGAAAAATATTTTCATGGATCGCCTTCTTTCTTGCATACCAAATTGTCCACATAGTTACAAACACCCGAATAAGATCAGCATGGGACATTGTTTCAAACATGTTCGCAATCCAACCTCTCGAGTTCTCCTCCTGCAGGACTAAATTTGTAAGAGAATCCAGCTAGTTGCAAGCTGCTTGTAGGCCTGTCCCGCACACGCACGCGCACTCCTAGAGAGGCAGCCGTTATATAGGCTGAAACTTGTGATGGGCCAGACAAAGAGCCAGGCCGACTTGTTTACTGGCTCCACGAGCCAGCAACTCATACAACCAGATGGCGAGAGATAGCAAGCTCGAAAAGAAAAAAGATGGAGAGATAGCGTGCACTGCGCAGGAAGTTTTTTTTTAAAAAAAATGTTTCTTTTACTTATGCCAAGAGAGCAGTAGTCGTTGGTGGGGGCAGGACGCACGCCTATGATCGGCATCGCGAATCAGTCAACTGAAGCTATCCAAGCCATCAATCAGGTGCGTCGATCAGCTGAAAGTTTCAGATCAGTTCATGGCCCTGCTGTTATTATATATTATTAGTTCTGAGTTTCTGACAAGGAAACCATCTGATGTGAAGCCACTTGCATAGGATACGATATGTGCAGTATATCATCATCATATCAACTGTTCCTGTCCAGTCCAGCAGCCAGCAGGCAGTTTCGCTGCGTTTGTACTTTGTATAGGCCATTGACATTCAGACATTCTAGGCACCGTTTAGATGTCAAGAATTTTGCCAAAATTTTCAGATTCCCCGTCACATCGAATCTTTAAACGCATGCATGAAGCATTAAATATAGATAAAAAATAAAACTAATTACACAGTTTAGACGAAATGGACGAGACAAATCTTTTAAGCCTAATTAGACCATGATTGGACAATATTTACCAAATAACAACGAAACTGCTACAGTAGCATTTCGCCAAAAATTTCGCCAACTAAACAGCCCCCTAGTGTTGTTGGCAATTGGTATATATGTCAACTCTTTGTCTAAAACCCCGTTCACACCAAAGAGGGCAAATAAAATAAAGCAAATTAAGCATTGCTTCATGCTGCTGGAAAGTGGAAACAGTCCAAATAGTGGAAGCAGTTGGCATGCTGGCTTCAAGCAAAGCGACATGCATGTAGCGGTAGTCGGTCAATGAGCAGCTGGCTTAGGGATGCCGGACAGGCGAAGCTAATTGTGGTGGACATGGACTTGACTCGCACGCGTTACTTTTGTATATTCCCTTCAACTCAATTCAATTCTTCTTCTTCTTCTTCTTCTTCTTCTTCCAATCCACCTCGTCCAAACACAACTCGCGTTATCTACTCAGCTTGTTGGGTACATTCTTCAAACGGATTCATACGACGTAAACACGCTGGAGAGTGGAGAGCCTGTGCATTATTTGAAAATTTCCCGCTCCCAATCCTAAAAGGATCAGTAACGGAGTAATATACATACTGATGAAGTTTGAAAGATAAATAAATTATTAAATAAAAATGATGATGAGGAACAATATTATTCTTATATATATATATATATATATATAAGAAAAGGATCTGTAATATTGCATTTAAAAAAAAAGAAATGCAACGGTAGCTTCTTAATTGTTAGTCCATGGCTACAGCTAGTGGCGACCAATTCATGATTCGCACGCATATATACAGAGAAGATGTGCATCTTTTTGCATTGTCTAAAACTCTGAATTTGAAGTGTCAGCGGTCGAGTTTTCCTCTGTCAGTTCGCACACGCATGCAAAAAGAGATGGGATGTCGCGTTGAAGGAAGCATCGTGGTTTGTTAGCAGATCGACTGCATCACGAATGATAAGGTTGTGCATGACGACCTCAGATATATTATTATAAGTAGTATATATGCGTGTTTGACTGTAGGTCATTTGACCCACAATATATATATTTCAGTATTAGCAAACGCTAACTAGTTAGTACGAGTAGTACACTTAAGGCTGGATAACGAGCCGAGCTGGCTCGGCTCGGCTCGGCTCGTTCTGGCTCGTTAGGATAACGAGCCAGCTCGGCTCGGCTCGTTATCTTAATGAGCCAGAAAGCTAGCTCGGCTCGGCTCGTTATGAGTTTGAGCTGGCTCGTTAGGCTTGCGAGCCAGGTATAAAAAATACACAAAATATAATATTTGTATTTATCTAAAGCTTAAAAATATTAATAATATAAAAATAATATATTCAATAACCTTAAATCGAATAAAATATTTATATGAGCTAACCTATCATCCATTTGTGAAGTGCAAGACATGAAGTAATACAAAACTAATATAAGTTATGATGACTTTTTTCCTAAAACTACGGCTCATTTAGCTCGCGAGCGGCTCACGAGTCAGCTCGAGTTGGCTCGTTATAGCTAACGAGCTAAAATCCTGGCTCGAGCCGAGCGAGCGAGCTAAGTCGAGCCAGCCACGAGCCGAGCGAGCTAACGAGCTTCGAGTTTTTCGTCCAGCCTTAAGTACACTGCTAATTGTCCACGTACTAGTATGCATTAGTCGTCTGATTCTCAGTTCTTTAGCAAACTAGCTAGCTAGCTAGCGTGATTGAGTTCGCAAAGCAAACCAAGAAGACACCAGAAGCTGCGCATGCCTGCATGTGTGCCAGCCGTTGGATCCACATATTTTTTTCTTTTTCAGGGTGTACTGTGTGATATCCATAATAATATACGCATGGACATATATACGATCGATAATTCGGTATATAAATAATTATGGTCAATATTTGTCAGTATGTACTCGCACTAGCTAGCGCGGAGAAGGGCGCATGCATGCTATTATATTCAAGGCAGCAAAGAAAAAGAGCATATTTAGCTACGATGTGCACATTTTGTGATAACGACTATTTGTTAATGATATAGTATAGGATTTGTTCGCAGAGATGTCATGACATGAAAAATCTCATAATTCAGTCCAAGCAAACTAGATTCTAGAGTGTAGAGTCATTCTAACGAACGCATAGGTTTTCAAAATATGATAATCCAATAAGCATAAGAGTTTGTTTGGCAAAGCTCCTAAAGTTGAGTCCAAGAGGATCTCTGTTAAATAATAAAGCTGAATCCAAGAGGATCTCTATTAAATAGTTTTAATTTTTTTACTAAGAAGTGATTCTATATTCTAATTATGTGAAGCGATTTTCTGGAAGGTACTAGGGGCTGGAAGGTGAGAAAAATAGCTTCTGATTCACTCGAAGCACAGAATCATTGTATGCATAGAGTTTATCTTAATGAATCATAGAAACATATTTTTAGTCATAGATTCATTTCTCTCAGATAATAAGCTTCCATAGAAAATCTAGATCAAGACTCTACCACATACGCCATAAATAATGCTCCCTGCGTCCCAAGAGTCAAACATTTTTATTTATCAAATATATACAAAAACATAGTAATATTTATGATGTATAATAAGTATAATTAGATTAATAGTGGAATGTATTTTCATAGTAAACATATTAGGATAGAAGATATAAATACTAATAATATTTTTAAGATCTAATCATTTTTTTAAAGAAAAAGATATTGACTTCTCAAAAAAGGAGGTATACTATTATTTATGGACCAAGGAAGTATGGTATGTTGGATTCTAATAATCTTTATTCAATTTAAACGGAGATACATGGAGGCTATTGGCATGGAAAAGATTCCCAAAATACTTCTAGTACTCAAATTTGTCCCACAATAAGAACATTTTTGTAGTATTGGAATTTGGACAACCTAGTTGTAGTAGGCTTTTCTACTTTCTCCATTTACAAAGTGCAATGCTACTGTATATTTACTTTGAGACTGAGTGAGTTTTTTTTCTCGAATACGCAAAAGATTTGTGTATCATTGTAATTAAGAAGGGGTGAGTAATAATACAATAGTAATACATTTGACCGTATCAAACAAAAAGTTACCGATGGAACAGGTCGGTGGTGTACGTCCACTGTTAGTCCATCCTACTGCTACTATTTTAGTATAATTCCGCACGATTGAATGGAGGAGCGGCAAAGCGATGTGATATGATCCCCCAGTGAATTGTATATTGTGCGGTACAATCGCGTACGGATCCGTTGATCACATAGGTTGACCAAGTTGACAGCTAGGCTGTGTTGTTCGGCGTAGCTCTAGTCGATCGTCACATGTGAATTTCTCAGAACCATCTGTAGAAGAGATCTTGGGTCTACAACACCCGTTCAGAGCATTTATATACTTTTATATATATATTTTACTGAAACGTTCTAATCCGAGAGTTCAACATCTGGACGCTCGACCCGCTCTCTACGCCACCCGCGTGCCTCCACCCGCCCTCTGTGCCACCACCGCCTGTGCCGCCCCCACCTAGCCCTCTATGCTGCGTCATCCAGCTTCGAGTTGCCAGCAAGCTCCGTGTCGCGTGCGAGCACACCGGTGAACTCCACCCACCACCCACCCGTCCTTGCGTGCACCGCCGCCTAGCTCTGCGTCGTCAGTGACCTTCGCGTCGCTGGTGAGCACACCGGTGACCTCCGCGCACCGACGGGCCTCCATCTACGAAGCAGCAAGGAGATATTTACGCTAAAAGAGTATGTTGCAAACATATGTTTCAAGTATTTCAGAGTTATGTTGCAATTATTTTATCTCGATGTAGATCGGGATATTGCAAAAGTAGATCAGAATATTACACATGTTGCAATGGCTATACACGTATGTTTCAAGTGTATGTTCCAAGTGTTTCATCTGTAACAAGTCGCAAAAAAATCATCTATAGCAGACATATGTTGTAAGTGTTTTTATCTAGATGTTGCAAAAGTAGATTTGAATGTTACATATATCATGCATGTTGCAAGTGTATATTTCGAGTGTTTCATACGTCGGTTGCAAGTGTTTCATCTGCATGTTGCATATGTTTGCAATGGCTTTCAAGTGTTTTTCAGGTGTTTTGCAAGTGTTTTAAACGTATGTTGCAAGTGTGTTTCTGCCGTTTTCGGACGTATGCTGTAAGTGTTTCACCTGGATATTTTAAAAGTAGATATGGTGTTGCATATGTTGCAATGGGACCCACCTGCTACAGCTGCAGGGTGATGTCCAGGCAGCGCATGCCTGCTGTTGGGGTGCCGCCGAGCGAGCCCAGAGAAACTGAGTGCAAGAGTGGGGGCACGTAGCCTTGGGCAAAAAAATACCGAGATCTGAGCTTAAAATACCGAGAACCGAACCGAAAATACCGAAACCAAATTTTTCGGTACCCTATTCGGTTCCTAATTTCCGGGAACCGAAATTACTGAGGAAAATTCGGTTCTTTACCTCGGGGAACCAAATTTACTGAATTACCTAAATGTGTTGAGTTGAGTATTGTTATATTATTAATTGTACTATTTAGACTATTATATTATGTATTTGTGGTACTCACTCTTATAGTCTTGTGGACTTTTATATGTATATTTATTTTGCAATATTATTCTCTATGAAATCATGTTAAAATTAGCTTTTGAGCCTGCTATTACATGTCTCTGTGATCAATTCGGTACTGTTCGGTAAATACCGAAACCGAATTTCCTCGGTATCAATTTTTAGAAGGAACCGATCGGTACCTATTTTTTGAGTAACCGAATTTCTGTGGGAACCGAAGTACCAAACCGATCGGTTCGGTATTACCGAATGCCTAGGCTGAGGGGCACGTGGTGGGGCGCGCAAGAAAATAGGCAGGTGCGGGCTCCTTCTCTTGCGCGCAGACAACGTCTGACGCTGCGCCCCATATCGAACGTCCGGGCGTCACCAAACCCGATTTTTTTATGATAATGGAACATAGTTCCAGCTTCTACCATTCGAGGATGGTATACGGTTTAGAGATGTATGGAGTACACATATACTAGTTTTTGTTTAACGTAAATTGAATATAAATATTTGAAACACGTTAATTTATTTTGCACAAACTGCAATCCAGTCTGATCTTAAAGTTACAGATATGCTAAACAGGCTCTAATGCATACTACTTGTAAGTGATAAGGTCGGTCTCACCGGAGAGTATCGTAATAATTCAGTTAGCAAGACTACCACGTCAGTTTTTTTTTTGATAATTGTGATAATGTGTTTCATCTAAATAAAACTCTCTATCTCTATTTATAATTAACCTGGCAACTCATCAATAAATTTGTTGATGTGTCGTAGCACTAAATGAAAATAAAACTCCTTTGAAAACTTCTGTTGAGATAAGCCTAAGGTCATGTTCGTTTCGCTGGTTTATTGTGGTTGAAAGTACTGTTCGCTGGTTTATTGTGATAGAAAAACACTGCTGGATGACTGCTGATTTGATTGAATAACTCAAACGAACAGGGTGTAAGTTGGTAACCAACCCAACGCAAATTTGGTAAGGGAAATGAAACAAGCAGACGCTTAATTAGCTGTGGATTCCTGCGTGGAGTAGACGCGGTAATCACCCCCGAACTCTGCGTTGGAGGCAAGCAGACTAATTAGGCCAAATCAGGGTCAGTTAAGTAATTCCCAAGTACTCGTACTACCTGACAGCAGTCACGTACCACAGTCTACAAAATCAATACAATGAGTCTGTTTAGTTTCAAAAAGGGAACTAAAAAGTGCTCACATCAAATTTTACGGCACATACATGGAATACTAAATGTAGATGAAAGAAAAAACTAATTACACAGTTTAGTTATAAATCACGAGACAAATCTTTTGAGCCTAATTAGTCCATGATTGGACACAAATTGCTAAATAAAACGAAAAGTGCTACAGTAGCCGAACCCAAAAAATTTCTCCAACTAAACAGGCCCAATGTCAATGTGTAATGCTGGTCTGCTGGATATATATATGTACAAGCTAACAAGGGTTTGCTAGCTGTAAAATAAAACTAAGGCACCGTTTAGTTGACAAAAATTTTGGCAAAATGTAACTGTAGCGTTTTCGTTGTTATTTGGCAAATATTGTCCAATCATGGTCTAATTAGGCTTAAAAGATTCGTCTCGTTCATTTCGTCTAAACTGTGTAATTAGTTTTATTTTTTATCTATATTTAATGCTTCATGCATACGTCTAAAGATTCGATGTGACGGGGAATCTACTGTTCTTTTGCAAAATTTTTTGGAACCAAAATGGGCCTAAGATAAGCAGGCCGCTTGTATGTACTCGGCCGGGATCCATTTCTATTTTTCCAAAAAAAAAACATGAGAAAACCCTTAAAATTGATGATATGTTACATTTTCGTTGTTATATCCCTATGTAGCAGCGTATAGCAAGTTAAATTAAACGAGTGGCCTATATATCGAGTACGAATTGGAATTGAGTTGCGCTAAAAGATGCTGACACGAGCAGAAAGGAACATATGTGTGTGTGTGAAATGTGAACCGACCGATTCCATTGGTGCAACACTTTGCAACGACGACGTCTTGTTTCGGCGAGGGCTTACTTGGAAACAAATATTGTTACTGACTTGACTCTCCCTTCCTTCCATGGCATGGGCACGTGACGTGGCCCCGCGCGCGAGGGCTCCAGCGGCCTCAGTGACTCACCGCCGCTAATCTTGGTCCCAGTCATCAGTCACGTGTCGTCAGCTCACTCCAATCGGCGGGCTCGCGGGAACGGACACAAAAGTCCACGGTCAACCCAATCCTAGTAGCCGCGAAACTTCCCGGTGGACCCGAACCCGACCCGACCCACCAAAACGTCCCAGGACGCGTGGTCACGGGGAGCCGTGGAGGCGAGGCACCCTGTCCCGCCGCTCGCGACACTCCCCGGCTCAGATCCCCCGGAGTTTAGCCGAACTGCACCCTCGTTTGTTAGTGATTTGCAGCCCCCACCAGGCATTATTATCTTATTATTGGTACGCACGTGCTTGGCTACTTCCGTCAACGATATCATAGCAGTGGATGCATTGCCATTGCCACACGGGAACACGTATTTATTTATAGGATGTTGCTACTACGTATTTATTTATAGGATGTTGCTACTTATATATACATGCAGCATTATTACTCCAATCTGCTACTTGTATGTGTTAGCGCGTATACGTGATTCTTAGTGTGGCGAAGCTAGAACAAATCCGAGAGGGGTACACTTGCCTTGTGAGTGTGAAAATTTCAGTTGTAACTATGGTGAAAATTCAGTTGTAGTATTAGTTTTCACTACTAGATTCTTGCCACCAATTTGCTAAAAGAGTCGTCAAATCTATAAGAGCATCTCCAACAGTTTGTCATTTTTCGTTTCCCAAATCATGGTGTTTGCCAACTCCCAAAATAATATAGGAAAGGAAAAAAGAGTCCATCTCCAAGAGTTTGGCATAATTGAGTTTGGCATAATTTTGCAAAGTGAACACGAGACTTTTCTCTAATTAACTAAGCCCATATATGTGAATGTATATGTCTAGATATTTTGCATTAGGACCCAGCAAAGAGTTTCACTCTCCAATTTTTACCCTTCTTCTTCCCAATGGCAGAGCACATCTCCGGTGTCACATCTACCGGCAGCTAGCACTACAATTCAGTAGCCGCCCAGTACCGGAGCATTCATGTAGCCGCCACCGTAAGGCATCCGTAGTACGTGTACGGATCACATGCCCACGGCGTCGCACCAAACAAAGGATCGTAGCATGCCGGGCACACAAACGGGCCTTCGTAACCGTACTGCTCGTGGTAGCCAGTGCGCGCAGCGATTCCTTGCGAATCCGCCGTAGTCTGCTTCGTTCTTGGAGGCTCACGCGCCGCCGGCGGAGCTGCCGCGCTCTTCGACGTCGATGACGATGCGATCCCGTCGCTGTGCTCTGAGCCGGCGGTAGCCGATACGTGGCTGAGGTTCTCCTGCGAGGCGTCGATGATGGTCTCCCTGGACAGCAACTCGTACTCGCGACGATGAGATGTGGATCGGCCTCGACTCGATGCGTGCGCGGGAAGCCCTTCGCGCGTGCGGGAGAGAAGCCGGCGGCGCGGAACGAGAGGCGATGCGCGGTCCTCAGCTGCGCGCATATATGCGCGCTCAGGATTAATTTTTCCGAACTTGGGAAAGATAAGGAGGGTGGATGGGAAATTATTGGAGACAGTTTTTTCTCAGTTTGCCAAAAAAATAAGGATGGAAAAGATGGATGGCAAACTGTTGGAGATGCTGCGTGTTGTTGTTAGGTTCAGGAGTAGTATGTTACGAGTTTTCATAACATCCAAACGTCTTTTATACTCACCTTAGATCAAGAATTACGTTACAACTTTAGATAATTTGACTGTCTTTATACTTAGTCCCTGAGTCCTAAAAAAATGCAATTATAAGATTCATATCATTCAAAACAAGCTCAAGTTTGACTAAATTTATAATAAGTTATGTTAATATTTATATCTCTAAATAATTTTATTATAAAAATATATTTCATAATTAATCTAATGATACTTTTTTATCATAAATGTTAATATTTTTTATAATTTAGGTCAAAGTTCAAATTATTTTTTTCCGTAAAAAAGTTAAATAATTTGATTTCTTGAAAAACGAGGGTTACATTTTTTTTAGATAGAGGGAGTATTACTTCCGTCTATGATGAATGGCACCCACTTTCATTCCACCTCAAACGATATGGATATCAAACCTGATGTTGCTCTTTGCATCATCTATATATGAGAAATTCCTTGGTATATATCGTAAGCAAAATGGGTTAATGGTATTTTGGACCTAGAATTTTGTAATCATATGTTATAATAACAGAGTGAAATGAAAAAAATAGGTTGTATAGATAAAAAGAAAGAATAATAAATACAGTAGTCAATGACAGAGAACTCTATGGCTGTGTTCGGCTGGTTGTATTTTTGGCTGATGCTGATTTGTTGTGAGAGAAAAACACTATTCTATGACTAGCTGATTTTGGCTGATAAGCTCAAGCGAACAGAGCTTTTGCTTCCAACCTGTTTTTTTTCAACTCAAAAAGCATTACATTTTCACGAGGCAAAGATAGCTACCACAGGGATTTAAACTGGTGGGGTTTTGAAGGGGCCACAACTAGAAAAACACCATCCTGAGGGTGAATTCTGCGAAACGTCCCCCAAAGGCCAAAGCACAGAGACACCAATGGCCAGGCCCGGCGGGTCACTGGACACTGGGTCAGCTGCGCTGGAAAGAGAAAACAAACAGAATCAGTATTTTAATCCTTGGATTTTGCTCTGTTTACCACGGTGTGCCGAAAAGGCCCCTGGCCTTTCTTATAGCCCAAGCCACCCCCTTCTTCCTCCTCTCATCTCCCTCGAAACTTTCCCCAATCCACTCCAATCCTCCCAATCCCCTGTCCCCTCTCCCAACCCTAGCCCGCGCCGCCGCCGCCAGCCAGTCTGCTCGGGTGGCGCGTACATGACCCACCCTTCCTCGTCGTCGTCCTCCGCCCCGCCGCCACCGCCACCGCCCGCGGCGGCGGCGGGGGCGGCCGAGGCCACCTCCCTCGCGCCGGGCTTCCGCTTCCACCCCACCGACGAGGAGCTCGTCTCCTACTACCTCAAGCGCAAGGTCCTCGGCCGCCCGCTCAAGGTCGACGCCATCGCCGAGGTCGACCTCTACAAGCTCGAGCCCTGGGACCTGCCCGCCCGCTCCCGCCTCCGCTCCCGCGACTCCCAGTGGTACTTCTTCAGCCGCCTCGACCGCAAGCACGCCAACCGCGCCCGCACCAACCGCGCCACGTCGGGAGGGTACTGGAAGACCACCGGCAAGGACAGGGAGGTGCGCCATGGGCCCAGGGTCGTCGGGATGAAGAAGACTCTCGTCTTCCACGCCGGACGCGCCCCCAAGGGCGAGCGCACCAACTGGGTCATGCACGAGTACCGCCTCGAGGGCGACGACGCCGCGGGGGTACCGCAGGTATTCAATCTATCTATCCCCGTCCCCCTTCTTGCTTGCGTGTTACGCACACACTTCACAAATCCGTTTCGTCATCATTTATCGAATTGCACTATTGTAGTGTGTTTCCTATATATGTTGGTCATAATACTCTTGATTGGCGCAATCTTCTGTTAATAAGAAAACGAAATTGCGTCCCACGCGGGTATCTGACTACATGATAGATAGGTTCGGTGGGAATTGAGTTAGATTGATATTGCGACCTTTTACCTGATGATTGCTCAATGGAAATGGATCCTTTTACCTGATTCCAGTGAAAAATGGATATGTGCGGACTGTAATGCGAATTTATAACCAAAGGGCTAGTTTTACTTTTTTTGACACCACTGATTGTACTCTTACAAATGCACTGTACTTAGTACTGACACTGATTTCTAAACTTGTTCATACAGGACTCGTTTGTGGTGTGCCGGATCTTCCAGAAAGCTGGCCCAGGTCCTCAGAATGGGGCACAGTATGGAGCGCCCTTCGTTGAGGAGGAATGGGAGGAGGATGACGCAGATGTCGGTTTGCTTCCAGTGGAGGGTGATGCTGCTGTTGACCCTGAGGTTCCCCGCGCCCCTGTGCAGATCCCTGGTGCTCTGGAGAGGGGCTATCTTCAAATGAGTGATCTCATTCAGGTATGGTTGCAACCAGTCAACTTGCATGAAAAACTGCCAGTGTTTCTGTACATAGAATTCAATTTGATGTTCATATTTAGTCTAAGTTGTACTTGTAAGCCATCAAAACGTCAAGATAATAAAAGAAGGGAGGTATATTTGCTGTATCTCTGAAGTATTGCATTGTTTTAGTTACAATGAATGGTACCTGAAGAAGCGATAGATATTGTAAATTTCATTTTCATGGGATAGCTAGGGCTCCTAGTTGTATGAATTATTCTCATATATCTTCTGTATGCAGTTATGTAGGATCTTTGTTCCTTTTCATGAAAGCCTTTATTATGCACTGAATAATTCCATTCGATCTTAAAGCATGCAACTTTATGTTTGAAGTACACATCAGGACCTTTAGTTTGAAGCATCGACTGGATTGTTTGAATGACCTACCTGTGTTCTGTACTACTTTCGCCATCTATCATTCATAAAGTCCTGGTACCTTGTTTGGTAATACACTGCTTTGTGGTTAACGGGCAGTTGTTATGGATATTGTTATTTACCTGTTGAATGGTTTTTTGGGTTCTATAGGTGGGTTAGAATAATTGTTTAAAAGGCACCTTTCCTGTTCTTATGTTGTTCTTAAGTTGGATTTTGGTCGTCTAGTATCAGAATTTTCATCGGTTGCTTCTGGTGTCTGACTAAAGTTTTTTTTTTAACATAATAGCAGGAGTTCTGCCTTTCAATTAAGAAGAATAGAATTGGCCTAATTTATGAGGGAAACCAGGCCTGAAAACCTTACACAGATTAAAACACAAAAAAAACCAACAAAACCAGAACACAATAGCCCTGACGACTGACCCACTGCAATCCAATTACACACAGAGGTAACACACAAACCAACGGCCTCCCACCACATGTCCTCATCACTGAGCTGATCACAAGCAGCAAAGAGCAGCTCCGGTTTCCCATGGTGAACAACAGCCAAAGACCCTGACATCCTCCTGCCTCCTAAAGTAAAAAGATGCTAAAAATATGCTAGTATAAATGTGATTTTTTTTTTCTCTTAGCTCACTTCTCTAGGATAACAGTTGATGGAGATCTGCACTTTTTCTCTTAGCGCACTTCTCTAGGATAACAGTTGATGGCTTGTAGTCCATTATAAGATTCATGTTCTGCTCATTGTCCAAAGAGACCCACAGCTGTGGAATGTACCTTGTCAACAGAACATTACTCTTGTCACACCTTACATCGTATTGATTAATCATGCACCTTGCTGTTGACAGGTTTGCAGGATTTCCTTCTGCTTTGGTATTTACGTTGTTCTAACTTGTATTGACAAAATTCTATCCCATGCTGTGTAGCAAGGACACTGACTTCTTTTTGTCGTTTGGCGTAAACCTTACTTTTTCTCTCAGGATTAGGTAGCAAGTTGTATGAGATCACGACTACAAGAGTCATGATATCATAGTATTCATGTCTGAACATTAAAAAGGTTTGGGATTCTGTGTTGTCATTTCCTTCTTTAACTGTGTGGTGATCATGCTACAGAGTGCAGATTGTCAACATAATAGTTCCTTAACAATAAGTTTTTTTAAGAAAACATTTCTTCAACGTAAAAATGAGCTTACTATCCATCAATGCAGTGTTTCTCTTTTTTTTTTCTGTAAGTTATGACACATAGGTGATCTTTTTTTGTTTCTCAATTCATTTTGATATTGGTATCAATTTTATACATTGGTAGATTCATGGTTCTAATAATGTCGTTCTTTCCTTTTTCAGGGTTTCGGTGATCAAAATGGAAATGGTACACCTAGTTTGCCAGTTTCTGATACTTCAAATAATAGCAATCATTCTGAAGATGTAGATGGAAATTCTGGGGACATTTTAAGTGACCCAAACCTTGGCTCTAATCTTCCTCAGTATGTTGAACCTGGGGAGCAAAATACTTTAATGCTTAATGGAAATATCATATCAAATGCCAATGCTGGAGATTTTTTTAATAATTCCAGCCCCAGTGATGGGTTCCTAGAGCTGAAGGATTTTGCAGATGCTGCGAATCTGGATTTCCCTTTTGGCAATGGATCAACCATCTGGCCTACGGATGGTTGGGCATGGAAAACACCTGACTCGGCGGAAGTTGTAAATGGAGCTAACGACGAGATACCTCCACTCCCTGATGACCAGACTTTCCAGCCAGATGAGCTGGAACAACTGTTGCAGTCAATACAAGAAGATTCCCGTTTGGGCTCAAGTATCATTGACCCCCCACATTCTTCTGTGACAAATTCAGTTCTGCCTGAGGATGATTCTTTGATGTTCTATGATGCACCCTTCGATTCCACCATGTGTGATGATGGGTTTGGACAGAATGGCATTCTTGGCTCTGCAGCAACCAATCTATCTGGCATTGGCATGGTGGACGATGGTATGCAATACTTTGATGCAATGGATGATAATTTATTTAATGATATTCTGGGATCCATACAGCAGCCAGCTGGTAGCAGTTCCTACGCTTTTAATGGCCCAGTCCTTACCCAAGAGGTATGCTATCATTTGAAGCAAGAGAAGAAGTTGCTGAGTTTGTTTCAGACCATAGATATGTACTGGTGATCACCCAAAATTTTTCTACCTTTACAGGTCAACAATACTATGTATACATATAGTCCAACTCAAAAGGTTTTAGAACCTAATGTTGTAGTTGGTGCCCCGTCGTCTGCTAGGTTACCCGAAGCTGGTAGTCAGTTAAATTGTGTTGTTTTACCAGGTAATCTTATTATGGAAAATTATAATAGGTCCGGTATATCTTGATCTATGATGGAAAAGAAGCATTTTTTGTACATGTTGCGCTAGATTCTTTTATGCTAGATGTATTTACTTATCCTCATTGAGCAAGATTGAAGTATTAGACGATTTGTGTTGTTGAGAGAATCTAGCTCAATCTTGCTTACTTGGGGCAGGGTTATATACAGCTGGCATGCAATTTCCTCGTCGTTATCTTTACACCTGTAATTGGACATTGTTGACAAGTTTTTTGTGTTGTGTTCCACAGATGGTCAGGCTAAGAGTAGTACTATCGGAAAGGGATTTGTAAAGATTTTGGATTCGATCTCCGCTCCCCCAGCTTTTGCAGGGGAATTCCCAGCTAACCACCGCAAATCCTTGGCTCATATTTCTGGAGCACGCCCCAATACTCTCCATGTTTCTGCTGAAGTGATCCGCATAGGAAGTTTAGCTGTTCCTTCAGGCGCAGACAAGTGGGCTCTGCAAAAGGATCAAGGCATGGAGCTGCTCTTCTCTGCAGATTTTGAGCCTGATACCCGTATACACTGTGGCTGCAACACCATTACCACGGTGCTGCGTGGTGGCTTCTGCCTTTTCTTCGTTTCGGCAATAATGCTCTTAGTGAGCTACGAGGTGGGCATGTGCATCTATGGCAAGTAGCAGCCTGGTATTGGATTAAGATAAATCTCATGACATTTAGGTTAATCCTGTGTTTTGAGGCACTCAACTGGGGCCTCCTGCTAGCTTTTAAGTGTATTGCATTGCATGACATGGACCTGTGGGGTGTTTAGCACTAGCAGTACCATTTTGCAGCTCGAGAGCTAATGGTGTATGTATGAATTAAGCGCTATTTAGTTATAGTATGCGAATTGCCTCACTGGTGTGTGATGATGCCATTTGCCATGCTTCTGGTTGTAGTGGACAATGTTAGTGCAAAATCCTGTATATATATTTCAGATCCTCCATGGGAATCATGATGCTTTTGCAGTATAGTTGTGCTGTGTTTTGAGTGTTTGGTTTCAAAATGAATATTCATCGTGTCACACGACATATAGAACCTGCAAATGTGTCTGTTCACAACGATGAATGCAAGTTGTGGCTAAAATGGCCTTGTTGGTTCTGTTTGTTTTGCTTCTGTTTTCGTCATGAATGAAAGATAAGAGTGTTGCTAACTTGCTATCGAGACTCGATGACTGCTTGATGCATGGTTAGCAGCTCGGCAATCATATTTGGTTGCTTTATTAGTCTAAGGTTTGCATCAGAGTCAAATTCGTATGGCAATTATATATTGAATATATATGTATATATAAGTAGTTGCTGCATCTTGCTAGCGGCTGTTTCAAGTTTCAGCTATCGTCGGTGTTTTCGCCAGGAACTGTACTAGCATAGCCAAATGCATTCCACTGCTATTGCTTCTGAGTTCTGTAACTAAACTACTTTTCTCCTGGTAGCATGGTATCTTCCGGAAGATCACAAAATGCATCCCCCTGCATTGCACAAACGAAAAAAAAGCTAAGCCAATCCTTTCCGGCACGATTTCTCTCTTTTTACACGCACACATCGTTAAGCTAAAATACATCACTGTGACATACCTCTCCTGTGAGATGGGCAACGCATTTCTTCTCAGCAAGCAATTCAGCTTCACTCTGAAAATATTACAGGGTCAACTGTTAGGGTAAAATCTCTATGCTGCTTATATTCTCAGCATATCAGTGACGGCAGTTCCTATAGCCCTTACCTTTTTAATCCGTTCCCAGAGAAAATCGTCCATTGACACATCAGTAGCTAGTTCGTAATCACCGTCACCCTGTTGGAAGAATTTTATGATCATCGGAGTGGTACGTTATCTTAGGACAAAAAATAATGAGGACAATTTGATTAGTAGATCGTACCTTCGATCTGCATGGCATACTGAACACGATATCCTCTGCTATGCCGTAAGGATTTCCAGTCGTATAAACCTGTGTTTTTTTTATCGCTTTTTCCATTAGGCCCGTTTGGATCCTTGAAATTGAATTCATTCTAATAAATTATAATTTATGCTCATATTAATTAAGTTAATATGGTTGTATATGGAATATATTTGTATACTAGCCATGCAAGAGAGATGCGTATATGTTGTGTTTCTATTATATGGAAGCGAGTTGAGAGCGTGCTATAAGTTGAAAAGTAGAAACATAATATGGTTATTTATAGAATCAATTTCTATCTTCCACATTATGAATTTGAGATAGGCTTATATATGAACTTTGGAAAGCTGTGGAATCTCAAATTTCAAGTCAAATAGCCTAATCCCTTAAGGGCCTATTTGGATTGGAGGAAATCTAAAGGAATTATGGAGGAATCCAATCCTATGGAAAGGTTTTGCATTTTGGTGTTTGGATCAAAGGAATGACAAATTCCTTTCCACAGGAACGGCTTCCTTCTATGTGCAGAATGCAGGAAATAAAACATCCATCCAAACTATTGGTTTTTGTTCCTTCACAAAGACCGAGGCAGCTGCACACACTACATCACTGTCTTGTGTGTGACATCGACGATAAATTATCTTCTTTTCTGATGTTGCTATAGGTCTACACTTGAATCATGTGGTTACCTATCTAGTGGACCCTTGCGTCAGTGTCTCATGGATGCATAATGTGAGTTCCTGTACTTCGTTGCAAATTCCTTCAATCAAAACACCAGTTCCTGCATATTTCCTACATTTTTCCTTTCCTCTGTTTTGGTAAGAACTCCACATCTAATTCCTGCGTTTTTCCCTATTCCTCTGTTTTGCATTCCTTCAATCAAACAGGCCTTAAGTGGATTCCAATTCCTCCAAACGGCCCTTAGAGGAATGCCGAAACAAAGCTCTAATCAATTCAAAATTCAAAGGCCTCAAAACTTACCCCCGTAGAGAACCAGTCACCTTCTGGGGTAGGAGTTACAAGGGATTTAATAGCATCCACTATCGAAACAGCGGTTGATGCGGCTGAAGATCTGCCCCATTTTTGGATGAGCGCACCTCCACGCTGTTTAGGTATAGGAATGAAACGAATTATGGTACAACCTTGACTTAATTTCTCGAGTAACAGACAACTCCAAACGTATTGCAAACAGGGAGAGGCACACATACCTTTTGAACTGTCATGGTGAACTCTTCTTCTAACCACTTGGTATCCTGAATGACTTCTTTCACTGGTCTCCCATCAATCTTGGCATTCAAGAAATCAGGAACCTACACAGGGAAGTTAGTGCCAACCATCAGCGAAGAAATGTATCTACAAAATAGGTTGCTCATTTAATTTTATAATCAAATCTTCACCTGAGTCGTCGAATGGTTCCCCCAAATAGTCACGTTTGATACTTTGTCATAAAATACACCTGCTTTGAGTGCTAGCTACAAAAGGAGATGATTGTGTGTGATTGCTAAATCTGTTTTCCTGTTGGGAATGGAAGGACGACACATAATAAAGGTTCAACGTCAGTCACCTGGCACTTTGCTCTATTTTCATCCAACCTCGTCAGTGCATGAAAATTTTTTGCTGGTATGTTTGGAGCATTTTTCAAGCAAATCAACGCACTGCATCAAGGGCAAGCCACAACTAAGATATGGCGATGTCATAAAATCGTTAATACTTGGTGAAACATACAGTGTCCGTACTTAGTGTTACAGGGATTTCCAACAACTAAGACTTTCACGTTCCGCGAGGCCACGGCATTAAGTGCTTTCCCCTGACACAATTCAAAATTTCAGATCATAACAAGAATACAGTTACTCTGTCATTTTTTGTGCGCTTTACTCAAATTTATACTTGGTTTCTGGTCTATGCTCACTGTCCACAAATTTATACTTGGTTTCTGGTTTCGGCAATTTGCAGATTCTATGCTAAGGAAATCCTTCTTAATTGAGGGTGAAGTTTCAGAAATGCTTCTTGGCACCCTTCCTGAGAGGGTTTCGTACAATTTCATGGCATAGTACTTGAGAAGAAACGAGGAACAGAGTGCAAAAGAAACCTGGTCAGCAAAGATTTGGCCATTGATATCCAGTAACGCGGCTCGCTCCATGCCGGGACCTCGGGGCTTAGCACCAATAAGAAGTGCCCAATCTACATCTTGGAAGACCTCGTAAGGATCTATACCAATGCTGACTTCCCTCAGCAATGGATACAGCGAGTCCTCCAGTTCCATAGCTACGCCTACAGTTGCAGTTTTTGAGAGCACATGAGGAACAAGTGATACATATTCGCTGTCACAGTAATCCATTCATACCAGAGAGTACATCACTGGAAGTTGTAGGGGTAGTTTGGAACTTAAACTATGTACTAGCAAATATGAATTGATTCTTTTTCTCAAATTAATAGTAAGGCAGAAAGAAGAAATCTTTCACCTTCGAGAGCTTGAAACGATCTTTCTGAGCCGAGTAACTTAAGTGCTATTGGTTGGTCTTGTCCAAAAACCTCACCAGAGGCGAGCTGAATATTTTGTGTTAAAACGAATGGTCAACAATACAATACTGCATCTCTTAGTAGATAGAAACCATGCAGAGTCAGTAAAAGATTTGTTACTTTGAACAGCAGGTGATTTGATATCATCCCAGCCGCGCCTGACACAGCAATGTTCACTAGCTTCTTCCACGACTTGGTCTTGTCTTCCTGTGTCCCAATCCATTCAACAGCGTGGATGTCAGATTGTTAGTACTGTACTATGTGATGATACAAGCAGCATAAGAACCAAATTAAGTCCTTATGCTTATGGCATGCGTGTCAATTCAGGAGGCGTTAGACGTCAACATCATCTTGCTGTCTGGCAATGAAAGCGTTTGATCACGCAGCTAGAGGTGCGTGCAGTGCAGCTCTCTCCATGACGCTGGCATTCCACCCTGCGCTTTCGTTTGGTGATCTGTACGAAATTTATATGTGCGCTAGCTATCCAGTATCGTAGCCAGTGGCGAAGCTAGAGCAGAAGAAGCCAAGCCGACGGAGCATTTCAACGAACACGGGGAGGGACTGTGGGAGGACCATGTGAGGCTGACGGACTCACCGCCTTGAGGTCGTAGATGTTGCAGAAGACCCCGAAGCACTCCTTCCGCGACGCCGGCGCCTCCGCCGCGACCGCCGTCGCCACGCCGTCCTGCACCTGCCTGGGGGGTTCTCATCAAACGTATACGGCTAGTCAGCCGATCGAGCTGCTGGCACGCATTCATGTATGTCCACAATCGGGGATTAGCCGTGAGCTGAAACACGGTACTACTCACTTGGCGGCGTCGACGGAGCATCGGACGGTGGCGAGACGCGGGCGGCGGACCTGGGCGGAGTGACGGCGCGCGGCGCCGGCGCCGGCGCCGGCACCGAGAGGGGCCGGCACAAGGCCCGACCCGGCCGGGGAGTAAGCTGTTGAGAGGCCCATGGAGGAGCTGGACTGCTGGAGCAGAGTGGATGGATGCTGGGCGTGCCGGATGGATAGGAGTAGTTGTATGCACTATGCAGTAGCGCGCGAAGGAATTGGATGGATTGGCGGCAAGGCAAGGCGAGGCGGACCACCCGCCGCGTGACACGTGGCACGACGGCGATTGTTGGACAGCTTGTACGTCCACAAGTCTGCTATCCTGGCGGTTCCTCAGAAGGAGGAGAACAGTGACAAGTAAAGTCATTTTAAACTTTAAAAAGAACTGGAGAATCTCAGTTTTACAGGCAGCATTTTTTTCTTTTTAAAAAGACTCGTTGACAGATTTGTTTCCCTTTTAAAAAGAAAGCCACACCAAAACGAAGGAAAAAAAGGTTATTCTCCCACGATAATCTTCGCTGGGTGCATTTCCTGCCAGGGCCCGAGTCTGTAAGTCGGCCTCCTGGTCTTTT